>VXAB01000713.1:82677-187196 GCA_013399175.1 Odontophorus gujanensis
ATCAGGGCAGCCCCCCGGGTGCGGCCCCGCTGCCCCCTCCCTCGGCCCCGTGGTGGGGAAGCAGCGCGGTGCCGGCAGCGCGGGGTGCGGGCCCGGCTCCCTCTCCCCCTCCTCTCCCTTCTCCCTCTCATTTGAATAATGTCTAATTCGGGGAGGTTTATATTATTGAAATGGCCGCCCGGCTTTCCCCGCCTCTCATGTTTAGTAATTCAGACCTTTAATAACAGCCACTCAGAGCCCAACGCCGTGTTTATATTTTACATTCGCCCCATGTGCTTTTGTGGTTCAATGTGATTCTTCTTTCTCGCTCTCTCTCGCTTTTTTTAAAATTTCTTGGCAACCCACAGGGCCCCGAGATCAAACCCAGGCGGTGTGAGGAGAGGAGGGGGAGCTGGGCCCTGGCTGCTCTGGCAGCGCCTAGGCCTCACTCTGCTGCTTGATTTATTTACTAATAACCAAAATGACCCCCTTCCTCCCCCCCCACACCTTCACTCCACCCCTGCCAGCAAAAACAAAACCCTCCTGGGGCCTGAGCAGCATCAGATCTGCTCGTAGATTCTCAAACACTCATGTCTTTTAAATAAGGAGCTTATTTTTAATTTATAGCAACTCAGGACTGTAAAGCTGCGCCTTTCATATTTGCTTTGCAGAAGCTTGGGCATTTTTGGTCCCTTTGTCCTTGCTTCTTTTCCTTAAAGGAGAGTTGCTCCTAATTTACGTTTCCTGGCACTGAGAGAGCTGCAGAAGACACACTCAAAATCCAAACAGCTCTCCTCCTCTCTCTGAGCACAAACAGTATTGAATACATTGAGGATAATCTTATTCACTTTCTTTTTGCTTGGTGTGGATGCAGTTTAGTAGTGCTGTGTGTCAGGTGCTTTTGTCGCCGCCTGTATCTGACTATTCTGGTTGGCTGTGGGTTTTTTCTTTTCCCATTTAGATTTGGCTTTCAAGAAAAAAAGATGCCACTAGGCAGCGCAGGGCCTAGGAAGGAAGATAAGTTTGCAGTGATTGTGCCGTAAGACCACCGAGTGGAAATTGAAATTAATCCTCTTAAATTGTCTGCAGTAATTCAGCGTTAGACCAGATATGAGGCTACTTAGAAAACAAATGGACTGCTTTATGAGGATGAGGTGGCAACTTTAAAAAAAAAAAAAAAAAAAAAAAAAATCAAAGCCGGCGGCACGGGTCCCAAAAAAAGCNATGTCTGCGGGCACGGGTCTCAATAAAGCTGTCTGGGTTTTCATTAGTGACCATTGTTTTCAGCCCGTGGAGAAAAGGACCAAGCAGCAGGGCTCTTCCCAGTAACTGCACCCATTAGCATGTAAACATCTCTGAGGCACGATGAGAGTTCCTATGTGAGTGCAGTCGGTCCATTTTGCAGTTGGCTTCTAAATTTAATTTCTCTCCAAATGCTATGCTGCAACTAATGAAAAGCGTTTGGATTTCAAAAATAACAGCTCGAGTTATTTATCCTTTTTGCTTCACCCTTGGTGGAGACAGGCCTTGAATACTACAGGAAAAAAAAAAAAAATCAGTGGAAGCTGTAATGAGACTGTTGAGGTGACTGACTGTTTCACAGCCCAACAGCACCCGGGCTGGCTGGACAAAAAGCCGTAATATGATTTCATGCCTTAAATAGCATATGTTTTTGCACTCGCTTCGCGAGATGTGGTCAAGCCAATGATGTCATTGGCCAGAGGACAAGGTGCAGTTAATTTGATTTATTGACCTGGGGTGAGGTGTAGCACTGAAACCTTCTCATAGGGAAACCATTTATCTGAGGACAATTTCCTTTATAGCAGCAATTTAACCACTGCTGAGACTGTAGATATTTTATCCGGGATGATAAAAATGTACATTGCGTCTTGCAAACAAAATTTCTTTGTCCCTGACATTTTAGTCATTTTTATAGAACGGAAAACTGGACAGTGGCCTTGTGCAGTGTTATGGCTGAACTGGGGTTTATGGCTCTCTATTCAGTTATTTACATAACAAAATACAAATGTGTTTCTCTCAAACATATATTCGTGAGCTGTGTGTTGTAGCTCAAATATGTACTGGAATATCCTGCTTGATGCAGATAGAAACATCTTCGGCAGTGAAACCTACGGCACTGTGTTAGTGGAAAGTCCCCTTTCTGAAACCCTGGCCTCATCTTTGCTTTTTGGAAGGTGCTGGGCTGTTATTTCTCAGTCCTGAGCAAGGACTTCTGTGCCTTACTACCAGTGGGTGCCACATTCTCTCTGCCAGTGGTGAGAAAAGAAATGATATATTTTTTTTTCCCTTCCTCATGGACTACCTGGCTGTGGTGAGGGTAGACAGTTATGCTGCTGTCCTGGTGCTTCCTAACTGCTGCAAGGGGTTATGTTCTACTATTTTTGCTGTCTTCTGAGCTGTTCTCGGGGGCAGCAGCAAGAAGGCTGGTACTCCCCGTTAAGCAGTTTGTACAGTCTGGTTGCTTTTGCTCAGTTATCAAGGTGGCTTCACCTTGCCTCACCCTTCGGCCCCCAGACCCTCGCAAATTGACCAAAACTTATAGTCTAGCAGCTGGCTGGATGAAAGATTCAGCTCTGTCTTTGGGAAGGTGTATGTCAGTATGATAGTGTTGTCAACTACGGGAGCTAGGGGTTGCTCCTCCCTTCCTCAAAGGAAAGGGTGAGAATCGGAGCCTCCCACCCTGTCATCTTAAAAGGAAAAAAGTCTCAGTTTTGCTGTCACTAACAATTTCTCAAAGTTTAACCCACAGTAATAATTCAAGCAAGTGTTACGCTGACTTCCTGATGCTGGATGTGGAGAGCTTGTCTTAGCTAGTAGCAGTGATGAGGTCTGGAGCTGCCTCAGTTGATGGAGTCAGTGAGGTAACCTTCAACTCCATCTGTCCTTTAAATCTGTGAAGCACCAACAGATTCTCTGTTAGAAGTCTGTGTTGTTCCTACTTCTGGTCAATCCTAATAATACCCTGAAAAATGAGATCTTGACTGTCATTGTCACCTAAATAATCGTTGTCAAAGTTCAAGTGGTAAATCCGCATTCAAAGCGGCACCTTTTGGCTGTTTTCATTATGTTCAAATATGCAAGGATGCAAAGAATTTTGAGGTAAATGTTTAGTCCCTCCTGTCAAGAATTCTTTTGTTTGATTGATCTGCCATCCTGTTTTCTTTTTTTTCTTTCAAAGAAGTAGCATTTGTCTCTTCCAGAAACGCACTTGTTTTTTCTCTTGATTCTCTGGAAAAAAAATGCAGTAGTTATTTTTACTATGCAATAATTTATTCATTTGCTTTCATGAAATTTTGGCTCTTTTGGAGTTCAGGACTTCAATCCGATTGCAACATGCTTAATGTGTGCATCTAGCCAGTTATTTTTTTACCAGCAATACTTTCCCTTCCCATCAAACCGTTGTTGCCCGTTAAACAACAGTCTTGATATTGATAATTCATACAGCTGACAATTAGGTAGCGACTCACGCTTTTATTTTTATCTTGAGAGGTTCAGTGACAGTCCTGGCAAATGACAGTGTTTCATGACCCATTTTCAATCTCTCTGGCAAATTTATTGTTAAAAGAGGCTGAACAAAATTAAATCCGACTCGAGTGTCCCAAATGCGGCGTGCTCGGTTTGGATGCTTGTGCCAGTATGTGAATGAGAGACCATGTCGTGTTGCTGGGTAGGCTTACAGTGCTGTTTGCTGCTGCAGAGATTTGCTTCTCTGTTGACAAATTTTCCCACCCCTTTCGCTTTTGTGCTGCGCTGCAATACAAAGCAAGTTAAGTGTGGGTTTTGCTGGAGGGAGTGTGGGAGAACTGATACATTTAAGGAAAGATGCTAGTCTTGGTTAGTGTATATTGAGCAATCGCTTGTATTTCACTTGAAACTATTTGACAATCGCTAATTGAAAACATGCCCGTAAATACATTTTCCTTTCTATTGTTCTTTGGGTTAAATTTCTTGTATGAATTGACCCTGGTGCTGCTTCATGCGCTCTTACTCTTCTCCCTGTAAGAAATAATTGCTTAGTGTCAGTGTTATTCCTTTCCCTACCTTCTTATTTCACAACCGGCTAGCAAATATCTGCTTTTGTTAGCGTAACTACATTAGGAATTATGACCTCTTTGATGCATTACCAAGTCTTTGCAAAAGGTTTTTTTTTTTTTTTTTACTGGATTACTACTGGCTAATTGAACTAGTTTAGGGTTAATAAACAGCACACTTGAGTGATGAAATGGTGGTTTGGAGTTAGAGGATTTACTGGGTTCCAATTCTGAGTTTGTCACCAGTTTTGCTTGCTTTGCAGTTTTGGGCTAAATCTCTGTAATGGGAATGATACAGAATGCTTTCACAGGAGTGTTACTGGGAGAATAATTAGCTAATGTTTCACAGCATTTCTGAAAATAATACCGTGCTTCTTGTGCACATAATTGTACAAGCCTGTGTCCAGGTTAAACTTTGCTTAGGATATTTTGGAGCTGACATGTTCCTGTACTCAAATCAGTGTTGGAGGCCTCCTGTTGTAAAGGCACAGATTACTGTCAGATCTAACTATGCTGTGATGCAAATCTGCTGTAGGGTATGCACTTCAGTGGCAATTTAAATCAGTCTGGTCTCCTCATCCTGTGTGTTCCTCTCCCCTTCCCTGCACTGGTACAGATGCTTGCCTGATTCCTTTGCTGAGCTTGTTTGTGAAATTAAGTAGGCAGAAAACAAACCTTGCCAAAAATAATAGTTTTTTTTGTTGTTTTAGCTCTCTAAACTGTCTTGCAATGTGGATAGACAAATAGTGGCACCAGTGAAGGAAAGGGACAAGAAACACATATGCTGACTCAAGTCTTCTCACAGTTCTGTTCTATCTGATGGCTTTTCCTGTTGGTGGAAATTGTGGAATCATAGAATGGTTTGGGTTGGAAGGGGCCTGTAAGATAGAGTCATAAAGTCACTTGAGTTGGAAGGAACCATTAAAGGTCATCTAGTCCAACTCTCCTGCAGTGAACAGGGATCATCTAGTTCCAACCCTCTGCTGTAGGCAAGGACACCTCCCTCTAGACCAGTTTGCTCAAAGCCCTATCCATCTCAGCCTTGAGTGCTTCCAGGGGGAGGGGTCATCCATAACCTCTCTGGGCAACCTATTCCTAACATCTAGTCTAAATCTATCCTCTTCCAATTTAGAACCATTTCCCTTTGTCCTGTCACTACCTGCCCTTACGAAAGTTGAGGTGTTGTGCAGTGTTATCATAACACTTGTTTGGCGCTGGCTCTGGTATCTACTGATTCCTAAGATGCTCTAGGTTAATTTGTTAACCTGGTTGAAACAACTAGCCTTTCATAATTTTAGATCTCAAGTCTGAATCTAAGTTGGCTCAACAAAAGCCTTCAGTTCCATCAAGTATAATGTGAGGATCAAACTGCGTAGGGGAAAGAAGGAAGAGTAGTCAAGTTTCCTTTTGTCAGGAGCAGTAGGTGTTCTAGTTTGCTTAGTTGGATTGTATGGCTTCACTTTTGAGTGTCATGAAGTGTTGTGCAACCGCAGTTGGTGAACTCAGCTTGATCTCAAATGGCACTGGCCCAAGGGATGCAATGGGAATTTGTGGTCATGGGCATAGTGTGGGGCCTCCTATGCTAGCAACAGGCTGTTACATTGGTGATGAAACTGCTCTTCAGCAAAAGAGTAGCTTAGAAACCAACAGGTGCTGACAATTGGGCATGGTATATGCTGTCATAGGTAAGACTGCGTTAATGGTGAATGTGACAGAAACACATAAATAGAAGATCAACAAGACTTGTAGGTAGTTCCCAGTGTTTTAGAGTTGGCTACAGTGAAAAAGGCTGTGGCTCCAAAGGGCATATTGGCAGAGGTGCCTAGGAGGTTACAGATGCTGTTACTTTGCCTAAATTTCTGAGTGGTACCCATCTCTGTATCAGCCATTTAACATGCTGGGTTTGAAAAAGGCGCATCTTTTCTATAAATTGTATCATTGTGACAACGAACCTTTTGTTGTCATTCTTCATTTTCTTTTCCATTTCCAAGAAATCAGATTTGGCTGTACAGCATATTAGCAGTCTTTATAAAACAGCTGCATTTCATGACATAGTGTGAAGTTTTAGAGAAGAAAGCTGCAAACAGCTGAATTACTTAAACTGTAAATACTACAGAAGACTTGAAATATATGCACAAGAACCTGTTGAATGAGGGTGGAGATGTAGCTTGTTTCTCTTTTCCTCTCCGTTAGGGCTTAAGGGCTGTTAGGAAGCTGCCATCCTTTTTGCAGTGAGCTCCTTCGCTGTTTGTTCTCTTTGTCCTTCTGATGATTCAGTTTTATTTGAAAAATGCCATGTGACTTAGTAATTTGTGCCTGACCATACCAGTGTGGAGTTGTAGCTTTATACTGCTTGGATATAGCCCAAGGGGAGGAGTATACAGTGAATAAAGGTAAAAATGACTCAGACATCTGATGAATCACTCATTTATATATTAGTTAATATGGTCTACTGAATGAGAAACCTGCTTTAAGTTTCTTTTAGGAATTCTATTGCAAAGATACCTTTGTATTTATCCATAATTCTGCTTTGTACCTGCTGATCTTTAGTGCAGAAGGTTATTACTCCTGTTTGAATTTTAAACTGTAGGTTCAAATAGGTGTTGGAACTTGATTATTTCGAAGGCTGCAGAGAGATGGAAATGCCAGCAAATGCTATCCAAGTCCCTTCCAGCTCCCTACCAGCCACTGACTGTTTCCTGCCTAGTTCTACAGTGCATGTGCAGGCACCCTTTGGGAAGTGTATTGGAAAGCTTGGGTTGTGAACAGATTTTTGTAGCTCTAATTGTAGCAGTAAAGACATCATTGCTTCTGACTGTTGGAGTTTGCTGTTCCCTTGCATCTGTTGATGGGTCTGCCCACGTGAGTGTTGTCTAATCCATTCTGGTTAAAATTAGCGGGGTTAGTGAAGACTGTGGTCTAAGCTGTCTGGCATAGCCCAGATAATTCTGATTGAAATCTATGAGTGAGGGATCGTCTGAGTTGCTTTGTCATCGTACCTGAGGGTACAGTTCATGTTACACTTAATCCAATTTAAGGGTGGGTTGCTGCCAAAAAGAAGTGGGAACATAAGCAGGGAGAGCGTTGGGCTGTCACTTGCTGGATTATTGTCTGTTCTGATAAAGCCTATGTAAAACTGCCTAAACTTCTTGGCAGAAATTGGGTAGTATTGCATGGAGAAACTGGAAGTAGGGAGAGCAAAGAGAGGAATAACTTTTTGCTGTCAGTGTTTGAGTCTGAATGAGGATGTCTGTTCTCAGTGTTAGAAATACGTAGCTTTCCAGTCATTCTTTTTTATTAAATGTGTTGATCTGAACTTACCATGTAAATTATGAGTTCGTCCAGTACTAGTCAGTTCCCTTAACCTTACAACAACATTTTTTTTTTTATCTTTGCTTGCTATTCTAACTGAAGTGAAACATAGTTAGCTTTAGAGATCTCATGACAACCAAACTGATTAAGCTTGGGAACTTGGAAATATCGTTCAGAACAGTTGAGAGCTTATTCTTCTGTATATTTTCTTAGTCCAAAGTGTAGCTGGTTCTGACTTCAAATGAGTTGCACTGTCTTAAGGTGGCAAGTTGCTTGAATCTCACAGCATTGCTAACCTTTATCCAACTATCTACTGCGGGCACGGATGCTCTTTGCTTAGACTGAATGTGCCAAAGTAAGGAAGAAGCCCTCGGTTGCCTGACTGCACCGCTTTCTGTCAAATTTAACCAAGCATTCTGCTAGAAAAGGATCTTGAAGTAGCTGCAGTTGTAGGAAATACTTTTATGCAAACTGTCAGAAGAAGAAATGTCAGATGGAAGGGTAAACTAGAAACGGATCGCCTAAACCTGTACCACTTAGCTGTTGTTTGCCCATGCAAGCTAATACAAGGAGGTCTGAGCATTCTGTTGCACTTTGTTCTTCACATCCAGCTCAGGCAAATGCAGAGATGAACTTTCTTACATTCTTGGGAAAGTAAGGAGGCTGCTGTTGGAGGAGGGTCAGGTATATCTTGCATGTGAGACAGTATGTTGATTTTTTTATACTACTTTCAAACAAATAAAGAATACCTTCCCACTTACTTCTCAGTCTGTTGTAGGTTTTGTAGGTGGCTCTTTTCCTATCCTAAAGTACTCATCAGCGCCATGGGAGAGATGGTGATCTTTGCATGCCCTGCACTTATACAGCTCTCTGGAACAACCTGGATGTTGCTCCTAAGCCTTTCCTACTGGTTGCTTGCATGGAAACTAGAGAGTGGGAGGCTTCTTTTGCTGTCTCCCCTTTTGGAGATAAGGGGAAGATGTGAAGGGCTGGTGTTTAGAAATTCAACCTCTGTTACTGCAGCACAGAAAGAATCCACTGCTGAGTAGGTTCTCAACTTTGTGAGGGTTTTGAGCACCTTGCAGAAGTCTCCTACAGGCACAGACTGCAGAAATCTGCATAATTTTTGAATTCCTTTACTGGGAGACTGCTTTTCTCATTGCAGCAGGAAAAGGGTGTCTTTGTATAGAGTAATCTCCCTTCAGAGTTCCAAGAGGTAACATTGTTTTTTTTTTTTAATCACGGTACATTTTAACTTGTTTGGGAACCTAGTTTCAACACAGTCACACCTTATATGGTTCCGTTCTGTGGCAGAACAGGGCCTTGCTCAAAATATGCTGGGGACTAACTAAAGCCCAGTGTCATAAAACTTCCCCCAGAATGTGACTGAACCATGCTTGCCTTGGAAAAACTACTTCATTAATATTGTTCTCAACGTAGTTCATATTGAAAATGGATCCAGGAATGTCTTAAAACAGATTTGTAATAACATTTGTAGCAAACTAGCTATTTTTAAGCTAACAACTAAGTTTAAAGGATATGACATTGAATTTAAGTACTTACTAAGTTGAGTTGTCTGTAATTTTGGGTGATGAACTCTGCAGCAGCAGAAAGGATTTGCTATGTGGAAGTTTAAATGAGTGCATAAAGAGTTAGAATGGTTGTTTTTCCATCTTTAATCCACTGGAGTTTCTCACCTTGATTTGCTGGGTTATAGGAGGAACAGGCAGCGTTTCTGCACTGTGGGGTCTCTAAGTTAGGTTTGCAAGTGTTGTGGTCATCTGAAGATCTTGGGGAAAAAAAAATTCAATTGTTGCTTCTTTTAATAGTATCAATTAATAATATGAATTAAAAATACAGTGTATGAAGATGTGCCAGCAGTTCTGTCCTCTCGTTCTCCATATGTAGGGTTAACGTAAGTGGAAGATAGGATTAGCAGGACTGTTGCTGGGATCAACTTCATTCAGCAAGATCACTTCTGAGTTGTGTATAAAAACCTCTCTGAAGTCTTGAGACAATGTGTGAGCTCAGAGGAGACGCGTTAGTTTTTAGTTGCTTAAGGGATCAGTTAATCTGTCAATCTCTCTAAAGGCAAAATTAACTGCAGGCGGAGTGGTATCTTCATTATTTATTGGAGTTCTGATTTCTTACGGTGTGGGTCTGAGCTAGAAACGCTCTATTTACAAATGAGGAAGTGTCATTGCCATTTGTCATATATTCTCATCACAGATGTATCTGTGAATTGTATAATACAGACACTTAAAGAAGCTTGAAATTACAGAGAAGTTGAGCAATCTGAATGCATTTCTGGCATGACTTGCTAGAGGTTTTACCAGCTCACTGCTTTCAGTTTTCTGAGTTTGTGGCAGTTGTATTGACTGTGTTTTGTGTATTAGGCTATATGCCTGTATACACAAGTAATTATCGCCAAAGGCAGCATCTGTTCCTAAGGCTTTAAAAAAAAACAAAACTCTTGGAAGATGAGAAAGGAAACAAACCTTTCATTAGCAGGGAATAGCTTGGTACACTCAACAGTTTTCTTGTAGTGTGTAGTCTGCTATGGGCAGTTGTATCCTGAACAGGCTTAATTCTGTGACAGGTTGATTAGGGACTTTGATGACACTGTCATCCAGGTTGTGGCCATCATTCTTGGTTATGCGTATTACTGTTAGGAGAGCATTGGAGTCAAATGTCGTGGATGCAACTGTCTGCTAATTACCTGTATCTAAACTCCTCCCCTTGTTTGCAATCTGTGCTTTGTGTGCAGTCATTTGTTGTGACAGTCTCTATAAAGTGTGGGTGCTGGACAGGCAGACTGCTCCAGTATTTCTTTTCTTTTGCTGTAATCAGTGCTCTTGATAGTAATAGAGAAAGTGTCCAACAGAGGCACGAGGCCAGGATAGAAATGTAGTTAATTGATAACAAGGTTGGTTTTGTTTTCTTTGAAGCTGATGACCAGTGCATACTGGAGCTCCATCACCAGTGGGAGTGTTCTTTGGTCTGGCAGAAATCTTAGAGACTGTTTTTAAGAAACACTGAGGTAGCAAATAAATGTACTTCACTATGTAGTGTAATCTATTTCTTAAAATTTGTTTGAAAATAATTGCTTTGATGCACAGTTCAGCCTTGAAGAGTTGATGTGCAGCATTTGATGTGGAATTATGATGTAATATGAAAACTCTGGTGAGCACCCACGAGAAAGGCCAGAGGAAAAAGGTGAAGGTTTATTTCAACGCGGACTGCTCGGTGGCTGCTCTCAGAGCCCTGCACATTGCTGCACTGCATTTAGTGAGCGCTGGAAACAACCAGCGGTGCTGGAAGGCCCTGCTGGGGCAGCCCTTAAACAAAAGGAGGGCTGGGCTCTCTGTGTGTGCTGTGCTGGCTGTCGCTTAGTTCTGCCATGTGACAGTCCCGCTTGCACTGGCTGCCCAGCTTAGAAAATGAATGTTTGTTTGTTGTCCCTGGGAGTTCTTGCCCTGTGTTTCCTACTGGAGCACGGGTTTGTTGTATAAAGCTGCAGATGTATACACAGGGAGAGAGAAGCGCGAATAGAAAAATTACTCCATACTGGAAAAATTATGAATACAGTGAAAGAAAAACATCACTTTTTCAATTAGACGCTTTTCAACACGTGTATGTTTAACCAGGCCTCTTTCTATGTGTGTGAGCATTTAAAAAGTTGCAAACCAGGTGGACAAAACGAGGTATTGAAAAGGCAATTTGCTTCCCGTAATATCTTATTTCCCAAGCTGCTGAATAGGTGTGTGTGAATAAGGTTTCTTTTGTGGCGGCACAGGTGCACGGTGGCTCTGCAGCAGAGGCAGGGCCGGTGCTTGAGCCTGGCCAGTTGCCATGGAAACAATTATGATGTCACGAATTCAGGGCAGTGACTTCACTGCAGTCTACTCTATTCTCAGCTTTCCTCAGCTCTGGCGCGGTGATAAGCATCTCTGTGTGACCCCGAGCCTTGTTTATTCAATAACAGCAACTAACGTGCTCCAGGTCTCTCAAATTAAACCTAATGGCTGCTTACTATAAATTCATTCCCCCCCTCAAACCTGGCATGTTACGTCTGCATGTATCTTGATCCTTTTAGCTGTGTTAGCCCCAAAAGCTTTCTGATGTGTTGGGAAAGTGCTTTTGTATCTAGCTGAGAGAAATGCTTGTACTTTTAAAACTGAAAATGGGAGCGTAGTAGTGACCTGCTCCGTCTTCTTCCTGAAGAATTTGTTCAATTCTGGCTTGCCTTTCTTTGTCCTATTCTTTCCTGAAGCAGGTGAAATGGTTTCCTGGTGGTCTCATTTAAGGGTTTCTTGACCTGCAGATTGTACCGGGAAACTTCCTGCCCATCAGCCTTTGGAAATGGTCAGCTGTTCCTGCTCTCTGAGCACTCCCATTTGTCACTGGGTTGCGTACCTCCATTTCATTTCACAGGTAGCACTGCTGACTGTGTTCGGCGCTGTGTCCTCTGCTGCATTCTGATTGTCAAAGAGAAGCGTTCAGCATTTTACCCATGATCGTGAAGTGATAAGATTTCCAAATTTATCCTGCAGTAAAATGTGATAAAAACACTGTGCTTAACTAGGGTGCTTTTAGTTTGTTGGCATAACCAGGTGTCTGTTTAGCACTGGCTTAATGACTTAACTTGAAGATTGCCTGAGACTTCTACTCCATCGGACTTATCACTGAGTAGTGCAGTGTTAAAGTGGCATGTCAGGTTTTTTTTTTTTTTTTAACTTTGTGCATCAGCAAGGGAAAGGCTCTTCACCTTTTGCTGTAGTCCAACAAAGGTGGCTTCTGTGGGACTGAAGTTTGTTGTCATTAGAAAAGCTTTCAGCGCGCTCAGAAAAGGAGAAAATGTAGGATGTGTGGATTTCTTCTCGTGGCTTACTGCTGCGGTTGTCATTTGCATTAAATTGTATTGAGCATCCATCCATTTATCTGAGGTTAGAATTAAATGACCTCTTCACATTTTTCTTCCTCTGAAGAAAGATGGAGACTTGAAATCATCCACCAGCAAATGGGAGAATGTCGCAGGCAGCCTGTGAGGAAGATGAAAAACAGATCTGGAAAATTAAAGTTGCAGTTGTCTCTGTAGACGAGGGGAAAAAAAAATCGCTGTGTAGCCTGTCATTTCTGATGAGCTTATCATGGAAGTTGAGATCTGGCATGCTGCAACCGGAGTTAGAAATGTGATTGAGATGTTTTTGTAATAAGCTACTAATACGGAGCTGACTGCAAAATGCTGTTGCAGGTGCTATTGTTCCCATTACCTATGTGAGGATGTTCTGGTTTATGCTGGTAGCAGTTGTGCTTAGTAGGTATTTTCTTTAATCAGCGTGTGTTATTGCCGAGACAGCTTGAATTAAAATCTAATTTTTTTTTTTCAAAAAAATGCAGACAGTTTTATCTGCATGTAATGCCTATTTTATTAATTTGAGAGTACTGTTACAGTTTGATTGCTAAATCTTTTGGTGCTGAGGTCTGTGTGGCTCCCAGTTTAGTGCTTGGTAATTTAGCTGTTGCATTTTTTCATGTTTATTTCTAAACACTAAACTATTGGAAGGAATAGAGCTTTCTTAATGACAAACTGGCATAACAGTACATGAAAAATAGCTAACTGAAAACCCAAACTTTTTAGTCACATGGAGATTAGATCATTCAGTTCCCAGCAGCGTCTGCCTGAGCTGGTGTTACATTTAGAAATAGCGCTGTGGCAGTTATTATCAGACCGAATATATGTGGAATCTGAAACTCTGGACTGCAGGTGCCTCGGAGGTGAAAATTCTCCTCATGTGAGGAGGGGGGAGCATAGGAAGCTTTCTAGAACACTTGGGAAAAATGATCACCTTACAAAAGTCTTGTGAAAAAGAATGGGAGCTTGGAATGGAAAAAGCAGAAATCAGTTTTACAGCGCGAGTGCCCGTACTGTCTTTTATGAATGGGCAGGCTTATGACCTATCTGCAGTATATAGATCAGAAAGGAAACTGCTGCTGTTTCAAACTTCACATTTAAGAGAATGGAATGACAAGAGTCATGATGGGGAAGGAAGCAACACCCCCATCTTGTTTTTTTTATTTTTTTGAATAATGAAGTGAAACAATGTAAGCTTGTCAGTGTTGTTTAATCCACTACTGATTCCTCAATGAGGACTCGTTATGTTCTGGGACTCAGAAAAGAAGCAAACTAATTGCAATAGCTTCATTTCAGTGCTGTTGATTCGAGTTGAAAATACAGCATGAAAATGATCTAATATGTTAGTACCAAATTCTGCATGATTTGGTTATAGACTCTGAATAAGCTATCTTGTAAGTTAGTACTAGTGCTAGTATTCCGTGAAAGATATTGATAATGTTGGTGGAAGTAGGGATGAGTAATTAGCTTGCATTTCATGACTCAGCAGCTTAGAGCAGTTAGAGTTGGATTGTTCAGGAACTAGGGCTGGTGGTGATCTGGTACTTTTGGCTGCAGCTCTGGAAGCTTCCTCTTCGGATCAGCAGCTTCTAAAGAATTTGGGTGTGAAGAGCTAACCTGCTTGTGTAGGTTACTTTGCCTGCTTCACAACCCAGGGACAAATTTGGGTCAGAGTTGGGATGTATGAAAGAGCAGTTAACAAAAGGAAGCAAAGTCTTGATTGAGGGGCTGCTTGCTTCTGTGGAGAGGTTAGAAGGCTGCAGCTATCAGGGAGGTGTTGTTTCAGGGACTGGGCTTGGTAGAAAGCTGGGTTTCTAAACTCCGTCCTTCTTGGGAGTCCTGCCTGACCTATTAACCTGTCAACATGCCCATCGGCCGTGGTTCTGAATAGCAGATGACCTTACCAATGAGTTATCTGCTGGGGGAAGCTGTGAACAACAGCACAGACACCCCTTCAGAGGTGCCCTGTCCTCTCCTAATAAAACTTCTGTCATTAGAGAATTTTATTGGCTTCATAAATTGCTACGTGCTTTGCAACGGCCTGTATAGAAAATTCAGCGTATAACCTTACAGAGCTGTAAAGATTAGAAATTTGATGTTGTGCAGGCAATCAAGAGAATTTTCCTTAGTGCAGGGAAGGTGGCTGTAACAAGCACATTTCAAAGGCTGTTATTGATGAGTTCTGACAAACACGTACAGTGTTAACTGGGAACCTTGTGAGAATGTTCATGTGTTTGTGCATAGAGATGAAGGGTCATCCCCACCCCTTGGACTGTTTTGGGGAGTGCTGTGGGATGCCAGGATGACATGGTTATCCTTGCCTCAGCAGGCTGCGTGGCTCACTTTTTTTCAGCTCTCATTCAGATTACCTGGCAGCCCTTGTGCTTCACTATGATCAAACGATACAGCCCTCATGGAAAAATCTGCTGCTCAAAGCTCTGTGTGGCTCCTGTAGCCAACTTGATCTATACAATGGGAAATAGGAAAGCCTTTTTTATCTGATTAAACAGCTAACATTGGCATGAAATCTCCTTTTAATATCAACTTGCTGGAAGTGCTGTGACAATACAAATACTTTTTTTTCATTGTTGGGAAAGCAAAAAATAACACAAAAAAAAACAACAACAAAAAGCCAACCAACGTTTCCTCGTTTCATGCATTACTGCCACAACGTTCTTTGACATTCTTTGAGTTTAATCATCAGATGTGATAGCACGGTTCTACTTTTTGACTTGCTTTTAGCTGCCGTCATCTGTGCTTCATGAGGATGTTTTCCTGGTGACCTCAGTTATTGTTTCTTCTTGCTTACTATATATTGGTGTTAAATGAATTGATAATAAAATGAAACGTTTCAGCAGTAATCATTAAATTACAGGTAATTAATCATCAGTTTAGGAAATTGCCATGCCTGTTTTTAGCATCTACTGCATTTGTAGATTTGTGTGCAAGGTGCCTTTACTGGAGAAAAAGGATATACTTTATCAGATGTCTGTCCTTTTGGCATTAAATCGTGATTTCACTGAAACAAATGCTGCTAGCTGTTGAAGTACTGCATTCCCATGCATCTTGGTTTTTTGCCCTAAGCACAGCAGAAGGTACTGTACCTAAGGCGAAAAGCTGAAGAAGCAAGCTATCCTAATATCACTCTGAAATAGAAAGGAAAGGTGATGGTGATGTAGCCCTTGGGGATTTCCAGACTGTTACAGAAACTGTCTTAGAATAAACCATGATCTGAGTTCAGAACTTCTCTTTAGAAAATGAATGTATATCTTGGGAAATGTCTTGCTCGTTGACACACACGAATTATATCTTAGAAGCAAATATATATGTGGTTAACAGAACAAAATTTGACAAAAGTAACTTCATAAATCTGAAAAAAAAATACATAGTTAACCTGCTTGCATTTATGTTTAAGAGCTTTGAGTGTATTCCTAATGTGAAGCCTTCTGAGATGTCCCTACTGAATCTCCCACTGCAGTCACAGTACGTGATGGCTAAAGTGCTGAAGTTAGACATCTGTTCCAAAAAGAAGCTCTGAACAGGGCTCCTTGTGTATCCAGCTCCTGTGCACAACAAGCACTGTGGACTGTTTGTGATTAGTCTATGATGAGTGGGATTGCAAACAAAAACCACTGGTAGTGGTCTCACGTAGGGTGATGGCTGTGGAAGGTGACTCCGTTTAATAACGTTAGGTGATCCAATTTTTGAAGAACATTGAATTTACTGGAAGTGTAGGTTCCCTCTGTAGTAAACAGAAGGAAAGATTAATTTCAGTAATCTAACCATGGATTTTATGATTAAGCTGGTTGGTTTGTTTTTGCTTTTTTTAGTTAATTGTGGGTTTTGAGGGTTGGGAAAGGAGATATTTTTAGGCACTTTTTTCTTAACGTCTTGTTTAACATTCTCTCCTTCTTCACCAAAAGCATGCGCATACTTGCTTCTGCTGCAGTGTTCCGGGTGAAGAAAAAGATGAGAGGGGAAGCACAAAGACAGGGGAGCAAGTTATCAAAACATCTTTGAAATCTAAGGAAACTGGAGAAAGATAAAGCAGGAAAAGAATATTCCACATGCGCTTCAGCCTGTAAGCAGTGCATCATGTGGGTGAACCTCACATGTGATGTAGCAGTTATGAAGAGATACTTGCTTTGTTGTAATTGCAGAGTGTCTTTGGAGTAGATGCTTCTTGAGAGAAAAGTCACATTGTGAAGAAGAAATCTTAGAATCAGTGGACTTGCTCTTTAGGTTTTTTTTTTGTTGTTGTTTCTTCAGTTAATGTATGCAATTTAAAGAAGAAAAAAAGGCAAGTAAGAGCAGCGTTCAAGCAGTTTTAGGCAGAGCTTGGCATTTGACTGCTCAGGTTTGTGGTGTTTGCCTTGGCCTCTGTTTATTGTCCATTGGCTTCTTTGATGGTAGTGAATGCATAGGAAAAAAAATGAAGGAGAAGCAGTTTACAGTAAACAGTGTATTTCATATGTAGGCAGAAAAACTTAATTATGAGGTAGGGATGATAGACGTATAAGCCTGATTATCTAGTCAAACTGGAGAGAAGTATCCTTGAAATGGTACCTTAAAATAGTTGTCCACAGCGCTTCCTGCGGAGAAAAGAGCGTTTATGGAAACATTATTGGCCTCAAAGAGGATCACGAGGTTTCATATGTGATTTCTAAGGATGATTTCAGTCTGAGAGTGTGTAGAGCATTGTGATTGTGGCACATCCTTTTCAAGCTGAAGCAATTCCCATTACCATCTTTTTTACTAGGCACGCATATATTACGCTAAGTTCTGTTCTTTAATCTAGAATGAAATCAAATCTGGAGACAATTCAGCTCAACCAGCCCAACTCAGTTTAGTGGGGGTTAGCTTTAATTTGTGCAATACCTGCACTAGAGAGGAAGCATACAGACCTGTGAGGAAGAACAACGTGGATGTCTTGATATTTTTATTTCTCAAACCTTTGCCAGAGAAGCAGTGTTGGATGTGTTTCTCTTCTATATTTAAAAGAGACATCCTGAACACTTGATTGTTTAAATACTAAGATGATGTGCCACTGCAGAGGCTTTTTCTTCTCATACTGCTTTCATTCAATAAGATGCGCATTTTTTTCTGTATAAATGAACTCATATTCGGTAGTGCAGTTGATGAATTCCCCTCTCCCTTTCTTCCTGCTGTAATGCTGGCAAGCAGTTTAGTTCATCCAGGTATCGGTGCTTTTAGCTGTGTGATCACAATTTCCTAATGAGGGGAGGAAACTATAAGAACTGGTTTGAAATCACTTTTCAAGTTTCAAAAAGAAAAAAGAAGCAAAGCTGTCTTAAAATTTAACAGCTGGAGTATTTTTTTTCTTTATGGTCTTTCACAAGGGAAAGAATAGAGATGGAATTTTTTTTTTGCTGCTATGAATGAAACCTTACAAGCTTTCCTCCCATTTTTCTCTCATGTTCAACCCCCCACTTTTATCACGGAAATGTAATTCCTCCTCTGACTTTCCTCTGCGGTTTGTTCTCTGTGACGCAAGCGTGGCTTGGTTGTCGCAATCTGATTCTTTTCCTTTCAATTCTGCTTACCTATTTTCCCATGTCTCGACTTATTTTTGCTAACGCTGCCATTGTTAATTAGTTATAACTTTTTTCGGAGAGATTTCTTGCTTTGTGGGTGTGAAAGCAATGCAAATAGAAGGCAAACATGAAACCTTGCCTAGCGGCTGCAGGGTGCTTAACACAGAGCAGTACCTTCACAATAGCGCTCCGCCCCAACCCCTGAATAAAAAGCTTAAGTGAGATATGTATTGCTAGATTTCGGTTGTTTTCTTTTGACGGTGGGGTGGCTGGGGAGGAAAGGGGGATGGATCACATTTAAATAATCGTTTGAATATTTTGCTGTGGGCTTCTTTTTATTTTTTCTGTTGAAGTGTTTCTACTGGGAGCCTTGGTAATTTTCTTCATTCTCATTTCTTGGGGGGGGTTTGGGTGAGTTAACCACCCAGGATTGCTGAGTAAAAACTCTACCTGAAGCAGCTAGCTCCTGACCTCGCTCATTAGCTCCGAGTCATTGGCTCGTTTACCTTGACCATGGAGAGAAAGAAACAGTGCTAGATCACACCTAGGAAAATTTGATGCTTGAAAAGCATTTTTTTTCCCCTCTAAAAAGTACAAGCAGTGTGTGCTTCCAACTACAGGGATACTCGTGTCGTATTCCCAGGGATTAATGAGTCTCAGTTGATCTGCAAGATAGGGATGTGCTTCTGTTAGACAAGTGTGAGTTTTATGTAGTGAGTCGCTGAGCAGTTAAGGCAGGTGATGGGCTACATGTGAATAGGCATCTTACTAACTATAGTATTTTGATGACTTGAGCAGCGGCATTGATGTGTGTTCTGCTTAACTGTGTAGGAAGTGTTTTGAAAGGAGAGCTGGGACAGTGTGCTGCCTGATACCTTGTGTCACTTTGTAGACACACAAGTTGTCCTGGCACAGGTTGGTCAGGTAAGGATACCTCATACTGTTACGGAGAGTCAGTGCAAAGAACATACTAACTCAGACAGCTTGTAGAACTTTCTGCTCACTGTAACGTCCTAGGGGTTAAGAAGGTGGTCTACATTAACAGTATTAAAAGCCTGTTTCATATTTATAGTAGCCTAGCGAGAAGTTTTTGCCCTTCCAAAGTCCCTGTAGGAAAAGGCAGTCTGTAAATGTATTACAGCTTGGGATTGTAAACTGACAGCACAGTGCAGGCCTGCAGTTGAGTGCCGGAAGTTAAAGTTGCAGTAGAAGTAGATTTTCATCTTGGAAATGCTTTGAAATGATGCATTCTGATATGTAAAACAGCAATTGGGACCAACTTTTCCTGTGTTTTCAGACAAAGGCAGTTGGGTTGCTTTTCAGTTGGGTAGCAACTCAGAAGGCATCCTCTACCTTTCTGAAATCACAGATGTGAAGTTAACTCTGGAAGAATGCCCTTTTCTCATTAGAGGGGTCTGTTAGCATGGCAGACTTTAATTTGAGACAAAGCTGAACAGACGTGTGTTGAGAAATGATTGGACACTTAAGAAATTTCTTTATGAGGATCAACCTCTCGGTGCCTGCTGCTCTGTTTCAAGGCTACTTTTAATACTGAAACGTGAAGAATCCTAAGTGAATATTATTTCAGAACTTGTGCAGTTTGTTTGAGTATCTGCCATTCTGGAGAAAAGACTGCTCGGTCTTTTGCAATAAATATCTTAATGTGCTATTTAATGGCATCCAAAGGCAAATTATATCACAAGGTAAAGAATTTTCCTTTTATAAAGTTGTCTAGTTCTGATTACTTTCTGTTCAGAATGGGGAGCCTGTCAGTGTGAAATTTAGCTTCAGCATCCTTCAGCACTGTGAAGCCAGCAGGTCTAGTTCAGCAGCAGTACAAGGTACAAGGTTACTTTTCCCCTAAAAGATAATATATTTTCAACGGTGGTATTTTAAATTGGTTCAGTGATGTTGTAAAAGGAACAGAGGGTCTAGGAATGCTATCACAACTCATTCGTAGTTAAAAATTTACTTTTGCATGTAGACAGTGGCATGCCTGGTCATTAGGATTCTGATGAAATATGATAGGTGAGTGAAGGAGTAACTGCTAGTACTTGGGTGAATGCAGATACTTGGAAGAATACTTTGTAGAACTACACAGCAGTACTAGGCATGGGAAGTTGGATTTTTGTTTTCCCCAAATCAAATTTGGTGCACTTCTGGAAATTTGCTGGAAGTTAGAAAATTCAGCCTCTCAAGGTATTGTAGTAAGCCAATGATCTTAGCATTGTCTTTCTGCTTTCTACATCAGAGGCTTCCTGGTCTGTGCTTTGATTTTAGACTTGGCAGCTGAGAGGCACGGCCTGTTACAGGAGTATCACAGCTCTTAACACCTAGCATTCACCACCAAATTTTAATTTTCCTGTTGTTTAGGGATAATTTTGTCTCAGCTGAAATCCCTTGAGGGGGTTTGTTTCATAAGTGCTAGCAGGATTTTTTCCTTGAAAAAAATTCCACCCCTGAGGTGTTGCTTTTCTTCTGCTGCATTAAGGATACATACATTTGCTTTGCACATATTCAGCTGCAGCTATTTCGTATACATAATGCAGTTGCTGTGAAAGGTTTAGGGTATTGTTGGTAAGTGAGCTAGGAAATAGGAAAACCAGTTCAATGTGGTAAATACTAGGCTGTTAACTGGAAGGCAAAGAAATAAGATACAAAATACATATTAAATTGAGCAGCAGTACTGTTTTGGCACCTATGTGATGTGTTGGTGCAGCAAGGAGAAGTTTGAAATGCTAGGTTCCATAACAAAGCAAAACATAGTGAAATAAAGACATTAAGATAAGTGTTGATTACAAAATAAAATATTAGTATACCCTAAGTAATTAATGCTAAGTAATCCCTGTCACTGTGCCAGTGATAAAAGGTATTTCTAACCACATATGTGAAAGTGTGCTCCTTTTCCTGCTAAAGAAACAGCAAATGTCTTGAATTTAATTCCTAGATGCGGATTTTGAGTTCTCAGTCTTTGTTATTCAGTATTCATTTTGTAATTTTCACAGAGCATTACTCAAGCTATAGTAACTTCACAGCATTTGCCTTTTATTGCGCTGCCTCTTCAGCTTTTGGTCTTCTGATTGCCATCACATATCTGCATTGTGGTATGCAGTTAGGTTTTCGTAGTTCTTTTGGCTATTTTGGAGCTCGTAACACTTAAAGATCACAGATGTAGTAATCTAGCAGTGATGACTTTAATCCCTTATTTTGAATT
The DNA here is from genome assembly GCA_013399175.1 of Odontophorus gujanensis. Classification (NCBI taxonomy): domain Eukaryota; kingdom Metazoa; phylum Chordata; class Aves; order Galliformes; family Odontophoridae; genus Odontophorus; species Odontophorus gujanensis. The sequence continues at coordinate 103,705 of VXAB01000713.1, forward strand.
CTCAATGATAAGAACTAGTAGGAATTAAAAGCATGGCTGATAAGAAAGTTTTGACTCTACATTGCATCAGCCTCCTGAAAAAGTAACATAGCAGATAGAAAAGCTTTTGTACCAGTGTGCTTTTTTTGATGGATAGTGGATGCTTTTAAAAGTATCCTTCGTTATCATCCAGAATCGTTTAATATATGTGGTTGTGTAAGTACAGTGCACTGCAGAAGGTAATCCATTGTCGGAAGGACTTGGAGCCTTCTTCTTAGGTGGCATTTGCATACTGCCTGGTATGAGCTGCTGCTTTTGTGAAGCACAGACGTTGTGCATCTGTGCATCAGTTGCCGTTAAAATGAAAGTGATGTCAAATGTTCACTTTCACCAATTCAGTGTAGTAAAATGAGATTGAATAAATTGAGAGGAAGTGAGTCAGTCTTTGTTTAAATAGCCATCCACGAATGGTGCACAAAGCCCTGACGTGAGGGAAGTCCTTCCCCCTACTCTAGTTTCCTTTTAGTCACCTGGCTTCTCTAAAATAAACATGAAGGATGTTATTAGTTGCCATGGAATTTGTGTGGTATCAAGACAAGAGGTAGATAGACTCGTGTAATTTTAAAGGAGGTATCAGGGATACATAGTTCTCCTGGTACAAAAAAAAAAAAAAGTGTTACCAATACACAGAAAAGCAATGCATAGTTTTTATTTATTTTTTTTTTTACTATTTAACTGAAGCATAAGTCTCAAGGCTGCTGTTTTTATAAGCTTGTTTGTGATAAGGAAGCTGTTTCCTTGTTTTTCTGTTTTATCAGATACAGAAAGCTTAAGTAAACTCCTTGGCTGAGTTTGAGACTACTTGACAGGTTGTCCTCTGTATGGGCCAAGGCTTGCCTTGTTTTGAGGGCAGAAGTGCTATCTAATCCTGTGTTTCTAAAAGCAGAATGTACCCGTCTTCATTGCTCCAACAGTAACTTATTTTTCTAAGAGCAGCAGCTGCTGTGAGGAGAGGTGCTACAGAAAAACTGTGACCAAGAAAACTCTCCAAAACCAAACGATAGCTTTGAAATCTGACATTGGTTTATTGCAGCACTAGGTGTGTGGGGATCTCTCCATCTAGTATACATGCATCAGAGATAAATCACCCTCATATACATTTAACATATGAATATTCATGCTGTTTCCGTGAAGTTCTCACCTATTCCCAGAGCTGTTGTACGTATTCTGTCATTTTGCGTGCCCGGTTGAATTAAGGGATTCTTGCAAGTGGTCTCTGTTGGTCTCTCAGTTTGCCCGTATATGGTACTGATGTTGAGGTACATCTGTTGCTCTTTGGTGCCCCCCCACAATGTTTACACAAAGAGGCATATACTTTGAATGCTAACTAAATAGTTTAAGTCTCTGGTATCAGATGGATGGAGAAGTCAAAACAGTGGAGGCCTTCTAGTCCACAGGCCTTGAGTTGGTGGCCCTGAGTGTAGGGAACACTGATACAGCAGCTGCCCTGTGGACTTCTGCTTTCTCAAGTGGCAGTAGCAAGTCTGTAAGACCGTTCATCTAAGGAAAGCTGCTCAGGTGGCATTTCCTTCTCCTAAGTGCCTTTCTTCCTTTCTGAAAAAGGTTGCAAAGATGGAAGTAGCTGTTGACGACTTGGCAGATAGCACTGTTTTTGTATTGACTTTAGAAGTGACAAATCTTAGAGGAAAACTAGAAGAAATAGAGGAGCAATCTGATGTTGGTAAAGTATCTTTGGAATGAAGAAAAAAATTGCCTAATTGCTTACAGTTCTGGTTTGATTTCTGTAGACTCTGTACAGAACTCATAGTTTGGTTTGACTGGGAAAGCAGTATCAGAAGCTTAAGAAGAGGATAAGAATGTAGGGCTCTTACGGTTGTGATGTGGGTGGGGAGCTTTGTTGTTTACTTTTACTGTGGATCTGGTATAGCCCTAAAGTGTGATGTATTTTAAACCCCAAATACCAGAGCAATTACCTAGTTTTGGTAACGTGGTTTCTGGAGATGTTCTCTGAAGGATTCCCAACAGATATGCACAGTGAAGAGAATGAAATAGTTTGAGATTAAATACATAATCTGCAGAGTCACTTTGAGAATATGATGCCTCTAAATAGAAGGGTGACTGCTGTGCACATCACAGTAGAAGGAAAACTCTACAGAAATGATTTATACAATATACATATTTCCTGAATGCAAGCTAAGTGAGCTTATGCGTGGGAGCTGCCCTAACAAAATGAACGAGATTTCTTTTTAACTTTAAAATATTACCACTGCTGCCTCCAGTCAATGTCATGATGAATGACTTGTTTTAATGCTCTGTACTTAAGATTAATGTAGTATTCTTTATTTGGTTTGCTTTATGTACTAGTCCTTGATGACTGGTTCAGGTATGGGATATGACTACTCTGCTTGTTGCCCTATATGTTAAGTGTTAGGTGTACTCTAGAAATATTCAGAAAATGTTCTTAGCACCTTGTATGCATTATAAAATAGTTTAGGACCAATCTGCTGAAGTTTTTTGACTGCTCTGTATCTCAATAGTGTCATGATAGGTGTTGTTTGTTGCTTATTTTCTGTCTGTATACTTGAAAGGTTCTTCATACTGCTTTTAGCTGAGATTTGTCAGATGTTTTTCAGGCCTACTTAGCTTAAGCGAGAAGAAATACGGTGTGCAAATCAGATCTCTTACTGCATTAAGGAGATATTTATTATCTCTGACTTTAGTGGTGTCTGTTTCCTGTAACCTGATCACTTTTCTGAAGTCTCCATTTTCAGCTAATGTGACAGAAAGGCAAGTGTAGTTAGAAAACATTCTTCAGGTTCTGTGGAAGTAGGTAAGGAGAAGAGAGAGGTCCCAGGGGGGGATGCTCCAAGAGGAAGATGGACTTGTGTTACAGGCATTCAAGAGTTAATGTTATTAAAGCTACCCTTAAAAATATCCTGCACAAGAAAACATTCAAACATAATATATGAAAATTTAGCAGACGAGCCGGTGTTCACAGAATGATGTGTTTAAGTTAGTCAAGACAGATGTCTCTGTAGTCATAAATGTATTTTCTTTGCCAGCTGTAGGAGCTTAAATGCTTGTGATTGCAATTCTCTTTGGAATGTGTGAGATATTTGGGTGGGAAAGATAAACTTTGTTTGCAAAGAAACAAGTGTGGGAGCAAACTAGTTACAAGAGAAGGCAGTAAAAACTTTGGATTCTATGCTTCTACTGTTGCCCAAAGTTCCTTTAGTTATAGCCTCAAATACTTCAGATTTCTGTAATTAGTACACTGTAAGTATTCCAGTGCTGTCTGCTTCATATGGGTGTAACACAGTCAGTATTCAAAGTGTTTTACAAGCATAAATAATACTCAAGGGCACTCCTGCTGCGCAAAATGTATTTTTGGACTTCAGTTACTTAAATGGCTTTAAAAACTGTCTTTTTTGCTTATGCTTAGTATCTACAATCTGAAATATGTAGCCTAGCTTGTAAAGTAGACCTAATAGGGGCAGGTTCTGTAACTCCATGGTGGACTTTCCCCAAGTCACTTTTTAAAGTGGAATGTCTTCATAAAACAAAACTGGTAATCACAGGAAGCAAGCTTAATATAAAGAAGCTGTATTTCTACCATTTCTTTTTCATGATGTTTCTTGGTTTATCTTACAGGTGATATTGATAATTTCAGGCTCAGGTTTACTTGTATGTGTGGAACTTGTCTGCAATGTCCTTCACAAAAGTAGAAAACTCCTTTATTCTGGAGGAGGGAGTAAAATGTCCAGTGTTAATGGACTTGAAACTAAAAATCCTAAACTGAGCGTGAAATTCAGCTTAATCCTTAGGTTTGATGACTTTGAGTCTCATTGTTTTCCCTGATGTACTGGAGATTTCTAATAGGTGCCTGATCTCCTGAGGAATTTGTACAGATTCAGTAGCGATGACATGGCATCCTGCCTTTAAAAGCAGTGGCAGTGTGAGAGGAGAGACCTCTCTACAAAGCACAGCGACAGCTGAACTCTGCTAAGTCAGTGGTGGTGCTGGCACTCTGCTAGAGCCTTACTTGCCTGGCTGTATATTAGTGCGTGTGTTTAGACAATTTGCATGGCTCAATGGGACATCTGCATTCTTCTATAATGTGGAAGATCATCAAAAGGGATATGCTTAAAATGGGAGACACTATGGTATTATAGGAAAAAGGAAGGGAAATGTTTAAGTTATGAGATTTACATTTAGAATTTGAGTTTGGGTACCTTGTTTTGTTCAGAGGGAGAAAAGGTCTCAAGTTAGAGTAGTAAAGTAATGAGAAGAGCATTACCAAGAGGGCATATTTCAGGAAGTAGTATCCGTAATGCAGTCTGGAAATAGTATGCTGTAGAAATGGTGTGCGTGTATGTTGTCAGAGTATGTAAATCAGTAAGGAGACAGGGTAATTGTCAGTAAGGGACAGCTTAAGACCCTTATGCTTTAGAAGTCTTTTATGGAATTAACTTCACATGATTAACTATTAATAATTTATTGTGATATTGACACATATGTCAGTACACTTCGCAATCTCGTATTTTATTACAAATATTATTGGCAAGCAATTTCAGTATATACATCACAGATAAAAATCCACAGAGGAATATATAAATTGCATCCGTGTAGCTGCTGCATGGTATGGTGGGGAGGAGGCGGCCTACAGAGAACAAAAAAGATGCTTGAGAAAAGTACAGGCTGCAGTTAGGAATTATTTCATATAAGTATTGCCTATGGCATGGATATTTAAAGAGGGTGAAAAGCCGAATATATTACGAGCACTAATATTAACCGCTGTTGGAGCGTGCTTAGCCAATTTAAAACAGAGGGGACCGAACTTGTGAGCCTGCCTCATATATGCCTCGGTGTTTTTTTTTTTTTTCCTTGTGGTCACCGCGTTCTGGGCTCTGTGATCGTCGCCCCTCCCGGTTTGTAGGAGCTGGTGGCCCTGACTGATGCGCATAAGGTGGCCCTGCGTTGTTCCAGGCCGGGCCTGTGAGCTGGCCCCGCAGATGGCGCTGGCTCTGCTGCTGCTGCCGCTGGCTGGGTGCTGTGCTGGGAATGCTGATTGGGCTGTCTGGAAAATGTGTGCCTTTCAGGTGGCTGCTGGAAACCAGATGGTTTTTGATAAGATTTTGATAAATGTATTGGGATCCATCGAGAATAAGTTTTAACATGAAAATAAATAAAGAGTGCCCAGGGGAGTAATTCTATTGTGTTTATATTCCATAGTTCAGATAGGGTTTTTTTATATTTTTGTTCTATTCCTTCTACCTTTCTTAATAAGAGCACGGGACAATTTATCTGCACGATGAAATTATATGAAATGTTTTCTGCCCCTTTTTTGAATCTGAAACCTTCAGCAATGCATATAGCACGAGTGAATTTTCAAAGGAAAACTCTTTGAAGTCTTTTTCTTTTTTCTTTCTTTGTGTCTCTGTCTCCCCCTTTCTCCATCTCTTCCCCCCCCCCCCCTTTCTCTCTGTCTGTCAAGTTCAAGAGCAGCTCAGATGCCATGAATTAAGTGAAGCACAAAAGGGGAAAAGGAGACCCTTTTGAAGAACAAAGGCCTCCCATTAGGCTGCCGTGTTCTTTCTCTGACCAAAATTGCTCCCTACATGGTTTTTATTGCTGTCCGCATGCTTGGCACATAAGGTAAATACAGTAGGACCCTCGTTACCTCACACTCTCTCTTCCTCTTCCCTCTTCAATAAATGTTTTGTCTCTTTGATGTCCCTAGTAATTCTTATACTGATTGTTCCCACCCTCATAAAAGCCCCAGGGGTAGTCATGGTGGTGGATAGCATTAGATACTGTGTAAATGCTTCCAGAAAAGAGACAAACTGCAGCCAAAGAATTTATTTCAGGTGGAAGAGAATGGGAAGGAAATACAGATGTTTTCTTTTCTTCTTAACATGTTGTCTCTGTGTCCTGGCTGCACTTGTGTATCTCATTGAAGTTCACAATTTCTTCCTGTTTGTTTCAAAAAGGAACAAAGAAATAGGACTTAATCAGAGTTATGAGGAAATGAATGCTATGAAACTTTACAGGTATAGAAATCTCTTCTTCAGACTTTTTGATTGATTATTTTTCATTATAATTCGGACAGCTGTTTGTTCCAGAGCTCTCGTGAGAAGTACCAGCTATGGTTCAGACCTGGACCAGTTTGAATGTGAACTTTGTAGCACACATCTCTTGAAAAGAAGCCTGTCAGGCCCTCTTTAATGAAATTACACTTAATAACAGCATTGAGAAGTAGGCATGTGTATACAAAAACTTAAACTTAGTGTAAAACACTGTACTTTAAACCTCAAATTGCAGCTAAAGTGTATGATACTTGACAGAAATTCCTAATAGTTTAAAAGGCATTTTTAAGACAAAGTTGTGGAAGATGAAAATAATTGCTGTTGGATAGCATAATTCATGTCTAAGTTGTGTGCTTTACAATTTCCAGACAAGTATTTTCTGGAATTTATAATTCATCTTCTTCCAACTCCTGCTTCTTCCCAAATAAATCATTTTCAAGGGTTATCTACTTGGTTTGATATGTTTGCTTTGATCTCATAATTCTGCATTTTCACTGACAGAAAAGTGTTTTTACTAGCTTGTGGAACGCGGTTGAACAGGTAATATTAAAATTAAAATGCCACAGCATTTCACTTCTGTTTTTAGCTCTGCTGCTTGGTGCTACCACCTTATCTCATGGAGTATATCCTTTTGTCAGTATATGTTATGGTAGTTTTAGATTGTGGTAATTCTAGAGAAAATGTTATCAAGGCTACTTAAAGAAATAACAATGACTTGAATTGGTTTATTTTGTAGATTACAAAACAAGGAAAATCTACCTTGAAAACTGAATTTTTGTGGCAAGTTTATTTTTTTCTTGTTATTGAGTTGCATAAGAAATTGTATAAGTTATGTTGATTGTAATTAGTCAGATTTTTTTTTTGCTCTGTTTGGGAGTAAGGTTTTGCACACCCACACGGGAATGTGCTCCCTGGCCACTTGTACCTGGCCCACTTAGCTTTCTGCTAAATGCGTGGGGGAGAAGTGATGCTGGCATTTAATGAACTTTCACTGTATATTTGGTTTGTTTTGATCCATATTTTATGCAAAATCTGTAATGTCAAGTGTGCTGGTAGAATAGTAGGTAGCAGGAGTGCGTCTTGTACATGTGGATGCCATGGATAGCAGTGGTTGTAGCTGCCTGAGAAAGGCAAACGAACCTTTGTTCTGTCATTCCTCTCCCCCATTCCATTTTTCTGTGGCACATTCCTGTGTTCTGCCATTCTGTTCCCCCTTGCTGTGACCCATTTCTCTTCTAGCCTCTCTTGTCCTCCAACCCATGTCCTCATTCTCAGTAGTGGAGCTGGACTTGCAGTCATCTTCCCAGTCTCACAAATCCAAGCCGAGGCTGGCCTCCCCATCTACCTGCAGGACTGTTCTGTTTGCTGAGCCTGAATTTGGGAGCAGATGCTTTCCCAGGTCCTGAGCAGAAGATGTAGCTGTTGGGCCATCCCAGAGTGTTTGCACCAGCTGCTGGGCACAGAGCAGCAGGTGAGGGTATGCTGGTGTCACATCCGAGGTTCAGCTACAGCAGCTGACTGCTGATAACTACCAATTGCTAGTTTGAAGGTGCTTTGGTTGTGAATTGTGCTGTATACCAAGTGTCATTCGTGCACCACCAGTGACAACTGCCTGTGAACCACTAGTCCTGAAAAAGTAGGTTCTGTAAGAAGAGGATGTTTTAGATGTAGGTGAGGCTGCATTGCGTAATGTAGTAATATGATTGCAACACTACTTGGAATTTCTAGGAAGATAAAAAGGAACTTGAATCAGTGAACGTTACTAATACAGTGATCTGTAAGTGACAGTGTTGAAAAAATACCCTGAAACTTAAACAAGAGTGTTTTTCCCTCAAGTGGTAGTGAACTTACGGTTTTAAAATTCCATCAGATTATATTATTTCTGTTCACATGACATGTATGTGGAAAGCTAGCATTACTGTTTTGGGGAACTGTTTCTCAGTTTAATATTTAAACTCAAAAGAGGACTGCTGCAAATTTTTCATTGTATGTCTGCATGAAGCAGGCTTATGGCCTGAATTCTGAATTTTATTTGGTCATTTCTGTTCAACGCCCCGTGATGCACAGTAAGGAGAGACTTCTTTTTGTTGAATTCATCTTGAAATAAGCCGTGAAATAAATAAGCCTTTTGGTAACAGGTATTAATTACTCAAAGCACTTTTTTTTTGAACTTACCTGAGCTGCCAGTTTTCAACTGTTATATCCTAGAGCCTTGGAGGTAGAACTTCACAATGAAAAAAGACTTCTGTTGCTATTTGTGGAGTAAGCTGATCGTTCTCAAGAAGTGGTGATGCCTTCAGAAGGGCTTTGCACCATGTTGGCACTTGCAGAAACAGATTTCAGATGAGATCCCGTTCCATAGCTTCAAAAAAAAAAACCTGAAATGTGGCATGTGGAGATACGAATCTTTAAACCAGCTGAAATGCAGTTAGATCTGCTTTTGTGAAAATGGGGGCACGGAGGTGGTGGAACTGTGGGTTTTCTGATAACAGTTTAGATGGATTTGAGCCTAATATGGCTAGAGGGACTCTACTCTGCTCTGTCACCAGTTGTGTATTTCTTCCAGTTCTGCTATCATCTGCCTCTCAGTTGATATGTTAGAAACGTTCCCTCCAAGAAAAGAATCCTATTCAGCTGGAGCAGCAAGCAGTCTTAACCTCATGACCACAAAGTCCCTAAAGCTAATAAGGAAATGCAGGGATGGAGGAAGAAGAGGGTCAACTGTTGAAATGGCAGCTGCCATACTTGATCCAATGGGGAGATCACAGGATGCTGTCAGCGGGTGGCTATCCTGTAACCAAGTGCCTTTCTAGCCTACATGCTGTTTTTGTTGCTGTTTTTCTTTCTTCTTTTTTTTTTGTTTAAACTCCTGTGACCCCCTGAAAGAGACTTTTAATCCAGGTTCGAGATTCTTGTGTTCTTTTTCCAAGGGCTGTGTTCAAATTAAGATGGTCTCTTTGCTGCTACATTTTCAAAAGCTCCACTTTCATGTAAGTCTGTATTATCCTGAATGCTCCTTGGTACTAGTGCCAAGCTACCATATGTGACTCAGCCCTACAGATTGCATATTTGGTACTGGGATTAAAAGGATTTTTTATATCTACAACTTCTTACTGTGGTGTGAAAATGAAATTTTATTTCACACTGGTGCCACCAGAAACTTGTTGAGTTTGTCTTCATTTTGAACTCTTAGTCACTTGGAAAAGGCTTGCTTATCATAGCTCTGAAATGTGAGGTTGGTTTCTTCTAGTCACTGAGATTCTCACAGGGTCAGTCCAGGATAAATGGTCCATTACATCATCTGCTCCTTCTCAAAGGGCTAATATTTCTTACTACATTCCTGGTAGAGCTTTGAAACTGTGTAACTATTCTAATCATGCAAAGTGTAAAATTTATTAAGTTATAGCAAATAGTTTGCTGCTGCTTAATGTTTAGTTTCCAGACAGCAATAAGCAAGACTTCAATCACTTTGATCTTTAGGAAGCCTGCTGAATTCTCTACCACTTTAATGCCTTCTACATGCTCCTGTTTCTGGAGTCATCAGGTATGTTAAGATGGGTTCCACCACCTTGACTACTGTGCCTGAAAGAGCTGGCTTCTTTGCCAGCTCTGGTGGCTTTTTTCCCTGTGACCTTGGTCAAGATGTTTTATTGTAGCATTCTTTCCTCCTCCTTCTCATCCCACACACATTTTTATTGTTTGAGATGGAGAGAGAGGCATGATGTTCTGGGGATGTAAGACAAAACTGATAAAACTAGTTCTGACTTAATCTTGTCAGTTTGGGTTCTTCTGCCTCTAGTCACTGGACTGTCTGATCTCAACAGTTCTTAACCATGTTTTTAAGGTCTGAAGAGTCTCCCAAATTACAATAATGTACAATCAACCATCCCAATTTAGATTACCAGTGTCAGATCCACTGAGCTGTTTTTTGAAGACTGGATGCTTTGTTTTAAAGTTATAAGAAATAGCAAGTGTATGTTGTGAAACGAACGAATAAAAAGCAATGAAAACCCCACACCAACTATAGTTCTTCATTTTTGCTGGTTATCTTCATTTTCATCTCACTGACGTAGTCTAAGCTATTGCTGCTCAATTATGATTTGATCTCAACATCCTTCCAGGTTTTTGGTGCTGCATGTCTGAATGTGAAGATTCTTAAAGACTTACTGGACACTCAGAAGTATTTCCAGCTAATTTGCTCTGTTCTGGGATTGCAGTCAGGCCATATATTTCTGTTTTACGTAGGACATTGTGAGACAGTAAGGATTTCCTCAGTTAAGAACTGAGGCACTAAGGACAAGCCTGTAGAAGTATCTAGATACAGTTTTTCTCTCTTGTGGACTGACTTTGTTAAAGGTATCATGAGGGTAAAATCAGTGCCTAATTATCTCCTGTGGATTTTCTCGTCTTGTCCCCATGTTAGAAAGAGGGAGGTCTGAAACTGAGTCTCTTAGACCAGAAATTAAAGTGGTAAATGGTAAACTTTTTTCTTTTTTCATTGATCAGTATTTTACAGCTTTAGGAGTATTAACCCTTCCATTAGAATTTCATACTAAAGTGAGAAACAGTAGCAAAGAAGGCCATGAAGTCTATATTCTAATCAGATCCATTCCTTTTTCTGCTCACCATGACACAGCAGTCTGTACAGAGAAGATGGGACTTCTGTTGTAATCTAGGTTAGATTCTTCCTTCTGCCTATGCACTTCCCTCTAGGCTAGATCCTTCCTTCTGCCTATGCACCTACCTGCCTAAACTTCATTTTACTCTCTGGGAAGCGTATTATGCTGACCTTTGTACATGTGGTATTAAAATTCTAGGAGATTGGTTTTCAGTAGAAGGTGTCAGGTGTAGAGTACTTCTTAACTATGGCCCTGAGCTGTTACATAGTGATGTACCCACTTAGCAATTCTCTATGACTTTCAGGAAAGATTGTCCCCCTTGTTTGTTTTCCTAAAACACATACATATTTATATGAGCATCTGTTGTAATGCGTTGAAGTAACTTTAAGTATTCTTGGTGAGGTCAGGGGTGTTATGTAGGTGAGCTGCACTCAGGTGCTGCTGGCTGGCATTCACAGTCTGTAAGCACTGTGTTCTTTCCCTGCAGGGGGTTTGGACTTGATGATCTCTTGAAGTCCCTTCCAAACCCCTATGATTCTGTGATCTGTTCCTGGGTGCAGTACCCATGCTGGAGAACAGGCCTGCAGAATGCAGCTTTGCACTGAAGTCACATGGATGCCTTCAATATCCATTCTTGGGAAGCTCAATTAACAGACCTAATTACTATCTCAAATAGGTGTGTGTTTCTGTGTGTTAACGTATGGTATATGTAGGAAGACAATGAAACTGTCATGTTTGTGGCTGCTTATGTCTAAAGCTCAGCTCTCTGAGGGAGTTATGGGCATGGCCCAACATTTTCTTTTCCCAAAAGATGCAGGTTTCCTAAACAGAATCACTACTGAGGGTCCTTTTAATAAGTAAATCAGGTAGCAGGTGAAACTCCTGTCTGCTGGGTCACCAGTGTGCACTGAAACGTGCACATGATCCCAGGCTGCTGAGGGACGGTGTTTATGGTTGTGCTCGCTGTTGGCAGTGATGCATATGCTTTCTTCGTGCAGCCTTTCTCAGGGGCTGTTCTGCTTGTTCCTTGGCTTGTCTTGTAGCCATAGCGTGGCTTTGCTTTGTCTCAGCTCAGAAAATTGCTGCTGCTGTTGGCTGTGCGGGTTTGTTCTGTGAGCGCGGGCTGCAAGTCTCAGGAGGAGGGCGAGCCTTGCAGTTCTAATCTCTCTGTGTGTTGCCTCTGGTCAGGCAGCGGATTGTTTTTCTGGTTTTGTTCCTCCGGGTGGCATCTGTCTTCAGGAGAAATTTCCTTGCAGCAAAGTGTAGACTGCTGAACTGTGGCCGTCTCAGTATTGCTGTTTCTGACTGCTAGGGTGAATTAATTATGTGAGCAGTTATAACGTAGGTGCTTGACATGTTTGTGGCTGTGTGAAATGGAAGGGTTGCTCTTATAGGAATGTCTTCCTTTCCTCTGCAACCTTTTTTGTTTTGTTTTTAATTTGTACTTCACTTTTTAAAAACTTTCTCCTTAATAATATCTCATATTTCAAATGTATAAAAATGTTCTTGTGCCGTTTGGGATACCTTTTGTGTCTGTCAATGCCTTTTGTGATCTTTTTGTCAATGTTGAAAGTGTTTCCTGTGCCCTGATAACATTTCACTCCAGTTTTTCAAGCTTTACCTTGCTGTAACTTTCTGATCGGATACTTCTGTTACAAACTAATCAACTGTTTATTTCTTGCTCAAAATGATGTTCTTTAACTCTGTGTAATTGATTTGTGCTCCTTGAAGGTTTGTCTTTGTCATTCCTTTGAAACAGGATTAAAACGGTTATTTAAAAGATGAGGTTCAAACTACTTGATGCACAGCCTTACAGATGTGAACAATATGACCACATGCAGCCAGATGTTGCAGGGTCAGCACAAACCTGACAAAATCTAGGAAGGATTCTGCACTTGCTGGGTAAAGACTTGAACAAATACATGTGACTTGCAGTGTTCCCTAAAGGCCTAAAGAAATGAATTCTCTCAAATCAGTGCGTGAATTCTCTGGAAAAGTTTGCTCTGCTGAGAACACCTTTCAGCATCTCCAGGGACTTAAAACTATAAAGGTCTTTGGTTCAAAGCAAGCTGGAGTTTACACAAGGCAAGGGTGGAGAAATAATAAATTCAGTGAAGACTGTAGTGCACAGGTGTGATGTTTCTTGGAGAAAGTGTGTATATGTGGTTGTATTGTGCTAGCTGAGTTATCTTGTTCTCTGGTAGTACAAGGGAAGAGTTTTAAATGTTCACTTGTTTTAATTTATAAAGAAATGAAGGACTAGAATAGTGATGTAAATCATTCATACCTTTAAAACTTACTTAATAATAAATAATTTGAGCCAGCAGTGTGCTTTCATGGCCAGGAGGGCCAATGGCATTCTGGGATGCATTAAAAAGAGTGTGGCCAGCAGGTCAAGGGAGGTGATCCTCCCCCTCTACTCTGCCCTGGTGAGGCCTCATCTGNCCACATAATTAGTAACAGCGTTCGTATTATTTTGCTTGCCAAATGCCTCTGCTGCTTGACAGCTTTAGTAGTCAGTGGCAGAGTCAAGTTAGCAGGACTTCAGGTAGTCAGGACCTATTCAGCTATTAAACAACAAAAATAGCCTAACATTCATGCTTTTTGCTCATAGGGAAGTCATGACTGTTAAAAATAAGTTAAATGTATACTGTGTATAAAGAGGCTAAATACTATTAAAATAATGGAAATGTTAGTGTTTTACTGGTGCATAAAATGTAGTGTAATGTACCCTGCCTTCACTTCGTAGGTAACAATGATTCTCTTTTGGGAGGAAAATTATACGCAACTGTCATGAAACAGATATCAAAGCATTGCTGGGACGGCTTTGCCTATTCAACTCCTGCTAAGCTTAATTATGCAAACGGTACTGGAGTCCAGGCTTTTTGGAAATGTTTGTGTTACTCCAATGCATTTTTAGCTTATTTGATGTGTATGAAGGCTCCAAGTGGCAGTGCTGCTTTAAAATTGAAATGATTTTCTTTGCATTTCAGCATGTGGTATTTTAAAAAATTTTAAAATACCACATAAATACCATAAAAATTTTAAAAAGGTGTGTTGCTCCAAGTTAACAGATGGGAACTCTCTTACCCAATTTAAAAGGATTTCCTGAGGAGAAACCTGGAAAAGCACTGTGTGTGGAAATTTCCTCTTCTTCATGGGGTAAAGTAGGGAAGTATTGAGAAATGGAAGCTTGAACCTGAAAATGGTTATTTCACTGTCTAATAAAACTACTTTCCAGGCCACAAGGGCTGTGAAGTCAACTTTTGTGTCCAGAGAATTTTGATTGTTTGAGGACAACATTTCCCTTTGTGCAAAACTGGCTCTCTGTGGCTTGTCCTTCTACAGCATGTACTGTTTCAATCCTTACTTCCAATGTTTGCATTCTTTGCATGCACTTTGAGCCCTAGAAATTTTTTCTTACACCTTAAGCTTGGTACACTGTGTTTGTGAAGCTAACAAGGTAAATTTTAAAAGAATGACCTGTTCACAGGTTGAGAGTGAGACAGTATAGAATACATGCACAGCATGCTATAGAATGCAAGAGAACAAATAGATTCGAGAAGAGAGTAGTTATACCTTTGTTTTCCAGATAGAAGGGTATGTACTGACAGAAGGCCATATTTTCTTTCTTTGGGAATATATTTTTATCGTTACCCTACTTAAAAGCTCTAATTTGGATATGTATGAGAAGCCTGTGAGTGTTATTAAACCACAGTTTGACAGAAGTTTTGGGATTGGTGTATGTTTAATCCTGACTTCCAAAGGAAGTTGAGATTATTTGATCATGCTGACACTTGTTCTACCCATTGTCCACTTGGTCAAGGATATTACTAGGTCAAGGATATGACTAGGTTCTTAGGTGTTCCCTAGAAGATGGTCAAATACAAATTCTGCTGTGCTTCTGTGAAAAGGAAGAGTTCAGAACTCACATCAATTATTTAAAAAAGAAATATATATATGCAGGAAGGAGACCTGTATAAAACATGCCTTTAAAATCAAAGAATTGTTAAGACTTGAGAAGGCCTTTAAGATCAGCTAGTCCAACCATCAACCCATTGCTACCATGTCCTCTAAACCATGTCCCTCAGTGCTACATCTGCACATTTCTGGAACACCTCCAGGGACAGTGACTACCACATCCCTCGGCAGCCTGTGCCAATGCCTTGCCAGTCATTCTGATAATTTTTTTCCTAATATCTAACCTTGCAGTTAGACAGTTGTTTCATGTGGTGAAAAGTACAGGTTCTCTTAACAAGATCAATTCTTTAATCTTGTCTTTGGGAGACTGTGCAAGCCAACTGAGGGGTAGAGCAGGGAGGAAATAAGCGCAGGGGCACAGAATTTGTTTCGGAAGACATGGTTGCCAAAATAAATGCTTGGCAAAGGATGGCCTCCCTGCCACATGGATTCATGTACTGGGGTGATGCAATTTTTTTTTTTTTTTTTTTTTTTACCTTTTCCCGAAATGAAGACATGCAGAACAGCTTTTTTTGTAGGTGGAGTCAGATATATCAAAAGGGACAAGCTCTTACTTCAGTCATAATCTGGTTAGAGAAAACAGCTGTAAGATGCAAACACTTCAGAAAAAAACCTTTGCCCACTGGATTATGTTACCACTACCTGTGTTTTCATAGCACTTGAGTCCTGCACTGTTTCAAGGGGGAGAAAAACTTTTGCATGTCTTCTCCCAAAATGTGAAGACAGTATTTATTTCTTTTAAGCTTTTGTTCTGAGAATAGATTGTATGTAAAAAGGCTGGTTTCTTAAGGAAAATGCTGAAATGAAGCAGTGCTTTGTGTTTCTTTTCTCTGTTAGATATTACACATCAGATTTTAGTTCAACCTAAGATTAATATCTGTATTGTTTAAACTTTTTGTTCCTTGCTACAGTGGTGCAGAAAGTAGAATTACTCTGAAGAAAAATGACAAGTCCATGGATGTCTTTCCATTCTCTGACAGAAAGAGTTGACAAAACTCAACCTTGTTTTTGTTTTTCTTTCAGAGTCGTAACAGAATATCAGCTAATTTTGAACATGCTTACGTTTCAACTGTTCATCAGTAAGACTAACTAGTAATTCTAAGAAATGAACATTACTTCAGCTGTCTTCAGTTAGTTTAGAAAATGTGTTAATACTGCCACAACATCTGCTGTGGCTTTCTCTTGGTATTGTTTGATGCGTTAGATTTTGCACATTGTCTTCTATTTGAAGGAAGCTGAAAACATGAGTGCAGTATGTTTTGTTTGTAAGACTTTGGAGTGATCTCAGTCTAATGCTTTACTTAAGAGGAAACCTCACTTTATAACATGTAACTGCTAAGATACTGAAGAATGTAGCAATTGGTTACCAACAGCAGCTACTCTGAACTGGTATGAGAGGATGAGTCAAGTGACACCTACATATGTATATCTGATTACAACATCATTCTTTAAGCACTGCTGTTTCAGGAAGAGGAGTCTACTGAAGCTGGGGTTTAACATGTAGATAAGTCAGTACCTCTGAAGGTGAAATGGGGACTAGTGTCTACCTTTACACCTTGCCTCTGACCTCGTGATCTTTTTTCTCACCCATTCTTGGAAAGTCTTCCACCATTCTTATATTCTCTTCTTTCCAGAAGGTTTTCCTCTGGAAGCCAGCGGAACGTGGAAATGTAATTTTATAGTGGTGAAGAGACTGGGTTCAGGAATAGATGGCTTACCACCTATAAGAAGAGGCTACAAACTCCACTTGAATTCTGCATCTCCTGTGGCTAAGTTTGATGCCACTGAAAGGACAGACCATTTCTTGTCTGCTTTACTCCTTTATGATACAGTCTCCATCCTTGTGGCTGTTTTCGATGAGCTCAAGGCCACTGTGAGGGGGAGAAGTAGAGATATATTGTGTTTTGACTGGGGAAAGGAAATAAAATGAGGAATTTGGTTCAGTGATAGACAGCCATTAGATGGAATTGGTCATAAAATCTAAATGTTCTGTGAGGCTGCGTTTTAAATAATTTAAGCCAAACTAGATTGTTTTTGTTCAGCCCCACCATAAGTAGAATTTGCTCTACTGCATTACTGTGATGCCTTAGACATCCAGGTTAGGGGGCTGACCATGCAGAAATTGTCAGTTGAGTGCTGGTGTAACTCTAAAGATGGTATGGGAAAGTGGGTGGAGTGGTACAGCTAGTTTGTTAATTAAGGTTGTCTACACTGTCACATCAATAAAATATTTCAGCTCCTTCTACGTTCATATGAATTCAGTGGATGGGGTAGTTAGCGTTATGGATGCCATCAAGGGGAAAATATTGTATAAGTTAGAATAACCCAAGTTGGCCAGAGAGGCAGTGGACATTCCATCCCTGGAGGCATTCAGAGCTCTGAGCACCCTGATCTAACTGTAGATGTCCCTGACCATTGCAGGGGGGAATTGGGTTAGATAACCTTTACAGATTCCTTCCAAGTCAGATAATATTGTAATTGTCTGTCTTTCCCACTTTCTAGAAAATGGGAATGATGTTTTCCTTTTCCCAGTCACTGGGGGTCTTTGCTTTATAGCCATGACTTTTCAGATATGGCAGAGTGGCTTGGCAACCATCAACCAGTTCCTTCACGACCTTGGGATGCAAGTTGTCTGACCCCTAGACTTGAGAGGCTGTCTCTGACTTGCTCTGCTCTTACAGGGGGAGGAATTTTGCTCCCCTGAACTCTGTCCAGAAGTTCAGGTACACGTGAAGTATGGAATGTCTGTCCATCAACAAAGTCTGAGGCAAGGAACTCATTTAATGCCTTAGTTTTCTCCAGATCCGTTGAAGCCAGTTCCCCCCTCTTATTTATCAGAGGGGATACACTCTCCTTTGCTTATCTTTTCTGACTGATGTACCTGTGGAATCCCTTCATGTTATTTTCACATCCCTCACCAAGTTCAATTCCATCTGCGCCTTGGCTTTCTATGTTCTATCTCTGCATGTCTGGACAGCATCACTGTGTTTTTCCTAGAACACCCACCCATCCCTTCTTTCTCTGCTTGTGCTTTTCCTTCTTTTCCCTCAGTTCTACTGGCAGGTCCTTGCTTAGCCATGCTGGTTTCCTGCCTCCTCTGCTTGATTTCTTATGCTGGGGGATGGAGAGCTCTTGTGGTCTCATAAAGGTGTCCTTGAAGAACTGCCAGCTGTTTTGTTTCTGTGTCCCTGAGGACCGTCTCTCAGGGGATCTCATCCAATAATTTCTTAAACTGACAGAAATTTGCTCTCCTGAAGTTCAGGTTCTTGACTGCAAATAAGATGATGTTTCTTCAGTCCTCGTGAAGAGTGAGGTACAGAATAATCAGGAGTTTGTGAAAAACATGAATCAACAAAAGGCATAAAGGAGGCTCTAATGGATAGAAGGTACTTGACTGGGGCTTCTGGGTGTCAATATGAGATGTTCTTGGTGTGGTCCTGGCAGTCGTGTTCCCATGGTGATAGGAAAGCACTCAGTTATCTGCCTCTTGCGCTGGACTTGTATTGGACAGATGGAAATCAAAATACAGATCTTATACTTCTTGCATAATTAACATTTGCATCTCACTGCTGTGATATGTAGCTGAGGCCAAAAGATTAACAGGATCAAGAAAAAAAGGGGATTATTCATTTACAGTACATTATGTTAGGTTAAATGAAAGCTTTGTAAAGCCTTTGTAAGGAACTGAAAAACCATTATACAACAGGGAACAAATAAAGTGCTAACTAAAGGGGATTAGGAAGAAACTTCTCTAATAAGTAGTCTATTCCATGAGTGTCCACTGTGAGGTTTCTTGTAACTAGTATTAATCAGGCAAGTTTTAGGTGAATCATTTTCTCATGACAGTTTTAATGTCCATTTTTACCAGGTGTTACCTGTTGATTTGAATGTGAATGTGTAGCTGGAAAGATTGCTCAGGAAACCAAGTTTAAATTTAGCAATACACAAGATTTCTTTCCAGAAGAGAGAGCCTCTGGAGAAAGGATAGGGTCTGCTGTAATCAAAGTAGGACTAGAAACCTGAGGAAGAAATAGCAAAGGTGATTGCTTATGGCAGTGGTGTATGATGAAAATTGTGAGGAAGAGCACATGAAAGACAAAATCAATGCTGGGGCGGTCAGTGGTATTAACGTCATCACTTAGGGAATTTTAACAGCACAGCTGCAATAGTGGGTGAAAATAGAATTGAACATACCTCTGATTTTGAGTGTGGTTAATATCTTGAACTGACAATCTGCATTAAAAACCAGGGAGGTGAACTGACCACACATCAAAGGGGCTCTTAATATGTGTATGGTACTGTAATGAGCCAGGACAAGCAAACAGGAGACTTTAATAGTCAAACTGAATTACTGGGCAGATAAGACAGATGAGCCGTAAGGTGAAGTGGAGTTGTAAGGTTCCAATGCATGTCATGAAGTAAAAATTGAAAGAGGAATCGTGAGGGAAACTGAAGGAGCTTTCAGATCATGGAGTCGAGTTGTTAACTATTGCAGCCAAATGGTCGCTGAGAGATACAGATATCAGTAAGATATACAAGTACTGATAGCTGGTATTTTCAACAACATAAAGTGACCGAAATCAGAGAAGCTTAAATGTGAAGTCTCATTTAAGTTGTCCTTCTGCTACTCGATATCTACTTTACATCAATAAAAACTGCTTGACAGACAAGTAACTGCCTATATGCCCCTATTTAAAAGGGTTTTACAGATTTAAAAAAGAAAATGTTTACTGAAAACAAAAAATAGTTAATTATAGAAATAGAAACATGTAAAGTGTGTCCCATGCAATACTACAAGTTTTGGACAGAAAGCTGCATGGAGGGAAGTGATCTGGGTGTGATAGCCAACACTTGGCTGAAACCAAGCAGTGAGCCAGCAGTGTGTTGAGGTGACCAAAAATGCCATTGGCATCCTGGCTTGTGTCAAAAATAGCATAGTCAGCAGAAGCAGGGAAGTATTTGTCCTCCTGTACTCAGCTCTGGTGGCACTGCACCTTGAGTACTGTGTTCAGTTTTGGGCCACTCACTACATGAAAGACATTGAGATCTGGAGCATATTCTGAGAATGACAAAAAGGCTGGTGAGGGGTCTTACGAGGTCACAAGTCTCACAGAGAGTGGCTGGGGGAACTGGGGTTGTTCAGTCTGGAGAAGAGGAGGCTCAGGGGAGACCTTATCATTCTTTACAGCTGCCTGCAAAGAGGCTGTGTCGAGGTGGAGCTCAGCCTCTTCTCCCAGGTAACAACAATAGGAGGAGGAGGAGGAATTGCTTCAAGCTGTGCCAGGAGAGGTTCAGGTTGGACATTAGGAAAAATTTTTCTCCAAAGTAGGAGTCGGGCAGTGGCACAGGATGCGTAAGGAGGTGATGGAGTCACCGTTCCTGGAGGTGTTCAAGAGATGTCTCGATGTGGCACTGATGGACATGGTTCAGTGGGCAGTATTGGTGATAGATGACCAGTTGGACTAGATGATCCTAGAGGTCTTTTTCAACCTTAATGATTGTGTCCCCTTCCATT
The DNA here is from genome assembly GCA_013399175.1 of Odontophorus gujanensis. NCBI lineage: Eukaryota > Metazoa > Chordata > Aves > Galliformes > Odontophoridae > Odontophorus > Odontophorus gujanensis. The sequence goes on from VXAB01000713.1 coordinate 123,906, forward strand.
TTTTCCTGTGAATGAAGCAGAGGAGTCTGACTGATGTCTATTCTTCAGTTATCTTTGTTTGCTTGGGAGACCAAGAGTCCTAGATATAGTCTTCCCACTTCTTTCCTTCTAGAACAGCGGCCTGTGTTTACTCTCTGAAGTGGTTATGTCCCAGTTAGCAATTAAGGAGTACAGGCACAGTCTGGAACGCATTTTCTGATGTGGTCATATGGTGTTACAGAAGTCTACCTTTTTCAAGCTATTATGTGGCAAAGTCAGCCGCCATAGCAGCTTTCTGTCAACAGAAGCAGCACCTTTCTCCCTGCCCCAGCCGCTCTCTGCTTTTATCTTAGTAAGTTCCTGTGCTAGTTAAACTCCTCTGTGGACTGATAAGGCCAGAGCAACCCAACCAAACAATAACAACAACAGAAAAGGGCAATAGTGAGTTTTTATTCCTCCCCCTCCCCACCTCTGGTGGCAGTAAGCTGTTAGTTGACTGACCAGCCTGTGGAGCTGTTGTCTGCAGGTGTTTTCTGAAGGCTGCTGCCATGAGCTCACATCCTAATGCTGCAGAAAGTTTGGAGACTTCGACTATTTTCTGAAGAAGTTCCCTCTCCCCTCTGTTAAGCTTACCGGTTTCGTCTGGCATGACTGTGAACTATCTTGTTTGCTGATGAGAAGAGTGTCAGACAGGCTTCTAACTAACCTCAGGGTCATGAGTGAGAATGCAGTCTTTGGACCTCACTGGAATACTCACCTGCTTCTGAGTGGTCTGAAGTGTTTCCAAAAAATGGAGATAAAATAAAAGAGTATAGGGAGGGAAAGGAATGTTTGAGGTTATGTATGAGGTGGTTTTCTAAAATCTGCACTGTGAGTCAGTTTGCATTTAGTAATTCACAATGACTGGAAAGAAATCTCTGTAATTTGTTGATGTTACATTTCAGTAAATCTTAAATGGCCAAGGAAGCTGCAGAGAGGTGATAGGAAAAATGAGCAGGTCAATAATGTGAAAAATGAGAAATGTGCAGGTTCATTTCAAAACTAGAGGCCAGTTGCACTTATTTGAGTGACGAGATAATTTTTGGTCAATAAAAATAATCTCATATCAATTTATATGATTTTCTGGGGTAGGAGAGGAGGCCTTGTCAGATGAATTTGCTGTAAGCTTTTTCACTTCTTGTTAAGATTAAAGCTTTGTTTTGTAATTGTATTGATAAAATACACTCTTTTATAATATATTTGATTTAGAGTGGCTTGCTTTATTGATTACCAAATTAAAGTGATACAAAATCAATAGTAGCACACACTAAAGGGATTAAGGACAGGATAACTGAAAAATCTCAATGTAGTTGTTAATGGAGAGTCAATGTCTACTAGCAGTGTCTTTCAGCAAGTATTCTTCAGTATCTGTCAGTGTTCAGGAGTAAGTATGGAAACAGTGAAGTTTTCAGAGGATGCAAAGATCTAAGATTCACCGGACTTTCTGAGAAATTAGCTGATTTAGCCAGAACACTATCTATTAAATGTATAGTGAAAGATGCTCAGAACACTATTAAATACATAGTGAAAGACGTTTGGATTTCCTCTTTGGAAGAGCCTGCCCTCTGAAGCACAGGGGCTCTAAAATGAATTGAGTTGTGATAAATTACAATCTGTAAATGGCTTTTGCAGTAAGACTTGAAGCTATGATAACAAGTATATAATTCTTCAAGTATAAGTGCTGTTGAGGCTGGTGTACCACCATGAGTGGTAGTACTAGGAGATTTGTAACATTAGGAAAGTTGGTGACAAAAAAGAATTTGTTTCTGGGAAGAGACTCAGTTGGAAAAAAGCCTGTCAAACTGAATTTAAAATTCAGAATCTTTGAGAAACTAAGTTAGACTAAGTAAACAGTGACTTGCTCTCAGTACATAAAGGGACTTCGTTATAAGGAAGTCAAAGGTATGTAACAAGATCCAGATGGAAACTGATCCTGGGTAACTGTGGTCTTCAAGCGTGCCTTGTATTTATAAAAAGAGACATCAAGCTAATACCTAAAGCTAAGCAAATGCAAAGCTCTGTGTCTTGGAGGGTTTTAATCAGAGTATGGTATCTTTCATATGTTCTATCATGTTGTCTTCAAGGCTCCTCGGATACCTTTAACTCTCATTCCCTCTTATCTTCTTACCCTCATCTACCCCCTCCCTTACACTCTGTAATAAGTGTCATGCATTGAGCTAGTGCTCATGGGGCTAAACAACGCTGTAATCACACACAAGCAATTTCATTGGAAGTTTATCCTTAATGTACATCAACTGTCAGGAATTGAAACCTGCAGCAGAAATAAGAAATGTAGAGGACAGAATGATATGATATGAATGAAATTCTGTATTTTTGAAGCTGTCAAAACATGTTTAATTTTTGGTGGAAGGGATGCATCTGAGTGAGATGCGTATGCATTTGTGTGCATATTTGCAATTTTATTTGGATAAATCTCTTCCTTAACACTTGACTTAAAATATTTTTGTTATACCAGTGTTAGCTGGTGAAATTCTTTCAATGTGACGTGTCCACTTCCAATATAGAATCACTTGAATTTTTAGCTTCTCAAATTCCAGCTTGTGCCATAGAAGCATAGCATCACCAAGGTTGAGAAAGGCCTCGAAGATCATCTAGTCCAACTGTCCATGTACCACCAATATTTTCCCAATAACCGTGACCCTCAGTGCCACATCTAAATGAGCACATCCAGGGGCAGTGACTCCACCACCTCCCTGAGCAGCCTGTTCCAGCACCTGACCACTCTTCTGGAGAAGAGATGTTTCATAATATCCAACCTGAACCTCCTCTGGCCCATTCCCTCTCATCCTGTCACTAGTTGCATGGGGACAGAGACTGAGCTCCACCTCACCACAGTCTCATGCCATTGTAGAGAGCGTGATAAGGTCTCTTCTCAGGGCCGAACAATCCCAGCTTCTTCAGCCACTCCCCATAAGAGTTGTGCTCCAGACCTCTCACCAGCCTTTTTGTCCTCTGGACACATTCCAAACCCTAGATCTCTTTCACATGAAGGGCCCAAAACTGAACACAGCACTTGAAATGCGGCCTCACCAGTGCAGAGTACAGAGGGATGGTCACTTCCTTTGTCTTGCTGGCCAAGTTCAGCCAAGTGTTGACCAGCATCCCTAGGTCTCTTTCTTCTGCACAGTCTTCCAGCTGCTTTGCTCCAAGCCTGTTGTATTGCCTGGGATTGTTGTGGCCAAAAGTGCAGGACCTGGCACTTGGTCTTGTTGAACTTTCAGTACGTCCATCTTGGTTCTTTCTGTAAATTGTGTATACCTATTGTTTCCAATGCAGACCAGACTTCAGTTTTCCGTTCTTTGCCTTTTTTTAACCTGAGATGAACTGTTAATACAGTGCAAACTATGCCATGCCTATAGGGGAATACAAATACAAGCCTTTTTTTCCTTTTCCCTAATGAATTGTGATTTTTTTTTTCAATCGAGTGTGCTTGCAGTCCATTTTTAACACTAAATGGCATGTTTCACTTGCTCAGCGGTTGTGTCCTGTTAAAGCTTTGTGTGTTTCCCTGGTCATTTTAATGCCACCAGCTCAGCCGTTTCTTTGAAGTGCCGCTGATTAGTCTGGAAACAAATTTGGAAGGGAATTTGAAAAGGGTAGAGAAGAAAACTAAAACTGCTTAAGCAAATGAGCACCTTTCAAGTTTGATGGATTAAGGATAGTTCCCACAGGTGGGGTTATGGATGAAGTTTGCAGATCGACAATATCATAGGTATACTGATGGATGAATAGAATGTATAGCTAACTTCTGGTACGCTCACTATACTGTTCCTGATTGCTTATATTTCCCTTTTATACTAGAATAGACATTCAAGTATAAGCCAGCTGCCATAATGGTGACCTCTTGCATGCTTATGTGCTGAATGTTCCTGGATAAGCTTGGCTCGCTCTTCTTGAAAAGCGGAGATCACTTGAAGATAGAAGGTTAAGCCAGGTGCAAGGACAGGCATTTTGAAGTCAGCACAAATGGAACTGACTGATACTGAGACTATTTCTATCAGTAGCCTGCTCTTCAGAAAGAAATAAGCATCATACTGTCATTTTTATATTCAGCCAGATTTCTTAAGGAAAGGAGGTTGTGCCATTTTTGTCCAGCTGTTTCTTTCCACTCACCCTCTTAAGAAATTGGCAATTTGAAACCAAATTAAACAAGTGGTGATATTTCAATGATACCAAGCTCCTGCAGTGTTTATGAAAGTGGTGAAGAAGACAGATAAGATCCTAATTTTATGAAGTGTAGGGTACGCACATGTGCCACTCCAGGTGCAAGATCTTTCATACATTCAATTTCTTCAATATTCAGTTTCATATATTCAATTTTTTTTTTTTCGGGGAAATATCCACTGTATTTGTGTGCTCAACAGTAGTCAAAGCAAATTTAATGCTCAGACTTAACAGTGCAGAGCAAAATAAGAAAAAACAGCATTGTGCCAAAGTCTGTATTAATACTACTTTGTCCTGCAAAGCTCTTCTCTCCCTACATGAAAAAGAGGTAGAAAATCAGCTTTCAAGATCATTGTATAGGAGCCAATCACACTTCTATCAACATCTGTGTGGGCTAAAGATTATAATCACAGGAAAGGTAGAGCTATGGCAGAAGTCAGTGAAGCCTCGTGGAGGGGTGAATAGAGACATATGATTCACTGTCTCTTTTTTTTTTGCTAGAACTGGAGGGAATGAAGTAGTGCTACAAAAGATGACGTTCAGAACAAATTAAAAATAATAATAATTCAGCTTGTATTTAAGCTGTGGAACTCATTGTGGTAGCGTGACTCCTGGAAGTTTACTCAAGCTCAAAAGAGTGTTGTACAGATTAATTGGGAGGAAAAAGCCCCCAGGGTTAACTTACTGTTCATATACATCCTCTGGCACCAAAAGTCTGAGCTGTAATTCGTGGGAAGAAGAAAGCTGCGGAGGGAAGTTCTAGGCTGGGTTGGATGGGGCCGTGGGCATCCTGATCCAGTGGGGGGCAGCCCTGCCCATGGCAGGGGGTTGAAGCATGGTGGGCTTTGAGGTCCCTTCCAACACAAGTCTTCCTGTGATTCTGTGCACCTTCTGTGTTCCTGCACTCCTACTTGAGGCATCTTCTTTTTGCCTGAGCCTGTAGGTCTGTTGTCACTTGAAATGGCGGTCTAAATAGCAGAGAGTTGTCCTGTTTGTGGTCACCTTAAAGAAAAGGAGAGGAAGCTTGGACCTTGCTTGCCCATCTGCAGTTCACATCAGCCCATCGGCCTTCTACCTGATGTTTGGCCAGCAGATTTGGGAGGGGAATGGTGGAGGAGACTGTGGGCTCAGGTGCAGATGGAAGCAGTGAGCTGTGTGTGCAGGACACTGGAACAGGGGGAATGGGTAGAAGACAGGGAAGATACAAGATTGTAGGTAAGGAATGAAGGAGATCATGGAGGTGACTCCATCTTTAGACTGAGACTTGGAAAGCTGAAAATACAGTTAAAATCAGAAATACTAGAAAGTACTTGTAAGAGATGCTGTTTTGCAGAAGATATGTACTGACCAGAAAGATTTGCATTTGGAGTTGTATTTCCTTTCTGTTCTGTTTTTCTTGATTATAATTTACTGGATGATAGGCATTTTCCAAGTGGCGCAGTGTTGGTTAAACTTCAGTGCATTGCAGCAGAAGAGAAAAGCTGTTTCCTTTCAGACATTGCTCTGTTCTTTAAATAACAAGTTAATTTGACATGCTGAGTGGCTGCTGGACTAAGAGCATATCCATGGTTTTATTTTTCTGTATTAATCAAGGCAAAATGGATGTGCGTTTTAGTAATGTTTCCTTTAGGAGATGCCATAATTGATGTTTCGTTCACTGAGTGTTTAAACACTGTGGCCAATGTGAAGCAGATAAAACTTCTTTCCAGTGGCCAGCTGTGCAAGTTGCTATGGGAACTCGGTGGGGACTGTCTGGAGATTACTGCTCTGGGGACCACACCTGGCTTATTTGCATTCAATTTAAGTTGGGTAAAATTCAGAAGAGACTACCAGTAGTAGGCAGGCAGAAAGGGCTTGTCATTTTGAGGCTGTCACATGGGGTGGAAGGCTGCCCTTATTCATGGCTCCTGCAGACCAGTGTGGGATTCTGAATTTTGCAGCCATTCGTGTGTTTTGTTAGTGTGGTGAGGCTCATTAGAAATGCAATGTCACAGGAGCTGTTTGGTATTATTCCCCCAAACTTAGTTGAATCTCAGTGAATAAGCCAACTTTGCCTATGTAATGATTTGTGTTACAGTGGAGGATTGTGAAGGAGGCATGGAACACAGGCCATTCTTTAAAGCAGCGTGTTAACTGCAACTCAGTGCAATATTAAAATGTCAGTGCAGTGTAGAGTGTTGCTGCTGAGCTTAGCCTGACTTTTTTTCTAAACACTGAAATTGCTCTTTTTCCAGTGATGACTGTGAGAACTTCCTAAGAAGGCTGTGGAACAATTTTCGTTCAAGTCAGAAGCAGTGGTCAGCTAGCAGCTTTCAGACTGTTTGAGGCTGGATTTTTGTGGATTATGGCGTCCTGGCACATAAGTACTCTGCTTCTTTCTTGCTACATTTACTTGCCTGTTGACCAAAACTGGACAAAAGCGATTATAACAGTGCTGTGTGCTGACTGCTCTTTGTGCTTTTCAGCTGCTGTTGTCCTCATACTGCAGGGCTGACAAAATGCCCTGGCACCTTGCTGCAGGAATGTCTTACTGGGGTTTTTGAACTGTTTTCAGAACAGTGGGCTTAGAACCTTTGAGAAATATGAATCTCAATATTTGGGGGGGGAGGGGGGAAAAATAACCTGAGAGTTAATGGCAGCTGACATCAGCTCTTTTGCTTTTTCCCTTGAAGGTTCAGGTTCTCAGTCTGAAGTGATGCTATAGGACAGCATCTTGTTTGTACATTACTGAGACATTAATGCAGTGTACTTTTTATTTGCTGTCATTTAGCTTGCTATGATATGATAGGGTTATTAGTACCTGCTTCCAAATTCTTCAAAGCAATTCCTTAAATTAGCGTTCTAAGCCAGGTCTGTGCTAAAAGGTCTGGCTGGTAGGATTCTAACTGTTGCTCCTTTTTCTGTTAGCTTCTTGCCAGCACTCCGTATTTTCTCAGCCTCTGTGCTGCCTTGATGCTTCAGCGGGGAAAACCTTTCTGCCTGCATATCAGATAACTGAGATGTGTGTTTTCTCCCTATGGTCACATTAGCTCAGTTCCCCAGGTGGCAGTGCAGGAGGTGCAGCAGGGCACTGGGGCTGGGGGCTGCAGCTCTGGGAGGAGCACTGCCTTTTGCTGACTCAGCACTTGTCACCCACAGCTATAGCAGTGATTGCCGCATGTGGTCCTGTGTTAAATGTCTGATTTTTAATGTTTGGTTTTCCTGTGAAATCAGTGAGATGCATATATGGAGTCTGTTTTAGTGAGTGTAATGCCTCCAGTCAGAACAGGTTACAGAAGTGAGGCTGGGGCAGTGTGGGAAGACTTAACCTGTGCTGCAGCTTGCTCTAAAAATAACCCATTCCTGTCTGCAGTGGCATGTGTCCACCTGCATGTAAACAAGATGTGCATGTCTTCCCAGCAAATAGCCTGCAATCACAGCTGCAGGTGACGGTGATACTGCGGTGATTCGGCTTTACTGCTGGTAAAACAGTCCTTGTGGTTGTTTCCTGGAAAAGCCAATCAGTGCCTTATCTGCTTCAGCATAGTGTAGCTGCTAAAACTGACACAAGCGTGCTTGGGAACGTTTCCTGGAAGAGCTAATGTAGATAATACTCCGTATGTGTAGTTAAGGTGAGGGTTTTACAGTCTATTGTTCCTAAATCATAAATTAAAGAGACCAAAGTGCCCAGTAATTTTTTTTTTGATTGATTGATAGCAAATGCAATCTTATGTTAGCTCTGACTAGCCAAAATGATAGCTGCTTGGTGGCTGTGCAGGTGGATGGAGCCAGTGTCTGCACTGTGTGACTGCTGCTTCCTTCAGACCTCACATCTGGCAATCGCTTTTCCATTTGTAACAGACAAAGCAGCTTGTCTGGAATGTGGCCTTTTCCTCTTTAAGATCAAATAATTTAAGCTTCAGAAAGGGGCATTCTCATGACATATCTTGTAGTTCCTACAGGTGTTAATAGCGTCTGGATCAGTGTGCTGGGGGCAGTAAAGCAATATCCTTCTGCAGATTGGAGGTAGTTATTACAGAAAAGATCAGAATCAAGATTCTGCAAAGGATGGTGTGGTAACAGTGGAGCAACTTCAGTTCCTATCATCATCTGTTTTACATGGGCTTTTTTTTTTTTTTCCCTTTATTAATTTGTTTGGCAAGCACTCAGAATGCTGGCTAGAGCTAAATACCACCTCTGCTGATTTCTGCTGTATCCACTTGGCTCCAGCAGCAGTCATAATAAACTTAACCAGTGACTTTGATGTATGTATTTTGAGAGTGAGCTGTAGTGTATTTAATGACAGGTAGTGTGGAGTCTCTGAGATTTGAATTGAGCTGAATTGTATGGTTAAGTTATATGTTGAATTAGTCTATTCTTTGTAGAGCCCCTGTTCATCAAGCTAGAGTAGTTATTATCTCCTTCTCAAAGCAGGGACCAGAAACAGCATGTTTGTAAAATGGTTTTTATTTTGGCTTACAGGTGAGTTTTAAAATAATGCTTTTTAGTTCTGAGCACCTGTTCTTGTTATGTAGGTGCACATGGGGAGGCACACACAGTGATATTTCAGAGGTGTAACAAGTTATGCAGCTGCTAAAGCGAATATTGCCGCCAGTAGTTGAGTGTGGCGTAACCAGTGTTCATACATTGTCAGACAAATCACTTGTGATATATGTATTTGGGAATAGTTAAGATACTCAAATGCCTTGTATTTTTAATGTGTATTGTAGTAACTTGAAGTTTACAGTCTGTATGTCACTTTCCTTCTTTGGTGTGTGTGAGAGTTGGGGGGCAAAATACTAAGGGCGTCCCTGTATAGCACAAACTCCTTCTACACCATCCATTCAGATGTATGCACAACTCTTTCAGTAGCCACTGCTAGTGTGGAAGGCATGTTCCCATAAATGCTGTCCCAGCATGCAGCTGGTAGAAATGACTGCTTCAGGATGTGCTGTATTGGTTGGTGTAAGCCCCAGGGGATAGGTGTGAGCATAAGCTGCCCATCCCTGCAAGGGAGGCTGTGCCAGTTGCCCAAGCTGCAGCCTCCCATAAAGCCCTGCGAGCTTTCAAGGCTGATGTTTTTTATTATTTTCAGTACTGCTCTTGTGTAGATCCGTGCCCTTAAATTGCTTATTTCTTTTTTTCTTTTATTTTTTCTCTTCTCGCTCTGTTGGATTCTGAAGTTTTACAGGTAGTGTTCTTCAGCCCTCCCTTGTGTTGCATTCATGTAACTTCTCATCAGTCTTCATTACAGTCTTTACTTGGTGTCCTGTGGTACTCTTCTGAAAAGCAATGACAAAATCTTGTAATTGAATAATAAGAGAAGTTCACTAATTAAACAATATGCATCTGCTCTGGGGCTTTAATATTTTAGTGTGAAGTACTGTGAAATCCGACAAACCTATAACTGTAAGGGGAGGTGAGGCCCACATCTATGTTACTAAAAAAATAAAAGAAACCACCTCAAACAGGTGTCTTCCTTCTAATATTTACTTGTTAAAAACAGTTTGAATTTTTTAGTAAAAAATGCCTGCATAACGCTGCAGTGCTACTTTTCATATGAAAGTTCAGAACAGGAATGAACATTGATTCTAATGTTCTGGATCCAGTTTCAAAGGATGACTTGCATATATTCTATTTGTAGTTAAACTGAATGCATCTGAGTACTCTTCTGCAGCTATTCAAAAGTGCAACTGTGCAGCAGCTCTATGGCAAATACTATGTGCTGGTTGAATAGCACGAACTTGTTCTCAAAAGTGTGGTAGTTAAAGTTGTGGATTTTTTGTTTTTTTTCTTTGAATTTAATTCCTAAATTTGGTGTTTATGATGTAGTGCTCAGTATAAAAAAATAAAAGAAAATCCTGAAATTATTATGATTATTATTATTGCTGATAAAAACTTTGAAAATGAGTGAAACATAAGGTCTTGAATCAGAAAATGTAAATATCTAATACTTGCTACTCTTCAAATATTCCATGACTTTAAGAAAATGTTATGACTGTTTTGTCAAAGGTGGAGTTTTGAGCATGAAGGGCTGTTGGTACAGTAGAATTATTTAGCTTGCACTAAATTTATATCCAGTGCCTCTGAAAACACTCATAGTGAAACTTATTTGTAGATATAGTGTGGATTCTTTCTTGTAAGATCTGTCTTGTAGGCAGTGAGAGGAGGGCAAAGCTGTTGAGTTGACTCACTGGGGTGGCAGTATTAGACATGAGTTTCAAGCAAGGCAGTTTGCTTGTGAAAGCTAAATACTGTTAAAGCTAAAATACTGCAATTTTAGTGAATCTTGAATAAGGGCATTTCTTTAATTTTCTCTCTTCTGTCTCTTCTGCTACTTCCATTGTGTTGGTTTTTTTTCTTCCCATATAGTGAAACTATACTATAAGTATTTTGTGACCACAGTTTTCTTACTATAAAGATGACTTAAACCATTATAGCTGCTATTATGTGTGAACAAAAGTGAGGTTTTAAACACACAAACAAACTCCTTTATATGAATGTGTTAGGTACTTAGGAGTATCTCCTGTCTTGCACTGATAAGATGAATTAGCATTCCTGGCTTGCTGTCTTGGTGCTTAATTGTCTTCAAAAAAGGTATGGAGATCATTTTGAAAGAAGCTTTGTGCAATGGAAAGTCTGAAAGGGTAGTTACGATTTGAGTTGGAGAGAGAAGTAAAATTAGATGTAGACTAAAGTTTGAGTTCATAGCAATTGTATAATGACCTGTAATTCTTTAACAGACCAATTTTATTTGACTTTTCCAGAAAAGTACTCTTGGCTTTCAGAGTGAACTTAGCAATTTTCACATAAAATCAGTTTTGTTAGCCAAAGTCAAAGGTGATTGCTAAAATTAGAGCTTGGTCTGCTGCTCTAACTATGAACAGGCTGCTGTCTGTCTGTCTTTAATTATCCGAAGAGGATTGTGCCAGTGTTAATAACCGTTTATTTTTGTTGAAGCACATTATTTAAATATATATATATTAATAGCATGTAAGTTCTGTTTGACAAAATTTTTATTAGGTCTCATTTACTTTGTGGAACGTAGTCTTGAATTGAAACACGGTAGCTCTGTATAGTGTCAAATTAGAGCTAACTATCAACTGATCTTGGCTGTCATGACATATAGGAAGCAGCCTTTCTCTGCATGTTTGCAGTATGCGTTGGAGGAATGCTTAGTCATGCACTTTTAAGAAAGCTTTTGTGTCCAGTCATCTTGAGGATGAAATATTCTAGACACTGGTGCAGTAATGAAGGCAGTATGCTAACGTGTTATGATGAATACCATTTTGTTCCATGTACGCCATATCAAAGTGAAATGTGTTGTTGGTTTACTGGGCAGTCTTGCCATATTCTGTCAGAAATAATGTTGGGAGTTTTGCAAAGGTCATACTTGTCACAGAGCTGCCTAGTGGCAGAAATTTCCTAGCTGTCACTGAGGACGTGTAATAAACAGTGTTTTATTAATATGTGGAAGTATGTCTGTATGAGAGTTAAGGTGCTTTTTCCCCTTAAAGTGTTTCAGTGAAAGAACATTGCTCATAATTTTGTTTTGTCCCTTTAGTTCTGCATTGTCTCTTTAGTCACCTACCTGCTCTCCCCCTCAACTGAATTGATGTTCAGTGAATTGACCATAATAAATGACAGAAGCAGAAGGAATGGAAGATGCAAAATAAGCCTAACCAAAAGTTGCATAAGCTGCAGAGGGAAATGATATACTCTTTCCAAAAAAACAAGGTATCGAGTTATAGTCACTGGAAGTCCATAAATAGCAACAAATTGGTGGGAGAGACAGCAGAAACATGTAAGTGGGAGGATATGTAAAGAGCAAAGAGGAGAACACGGGAGGAGGAGTCTTTCTGCAGTGTTGGGCTAAAGATGCTTGTCATATCTGACTGTGTTAGTGGCCTTGGTTCTTTCACTTACAGCAAATCATTACCAGAGTTATGTGGAGGAAAAAATCATCAATGTCAGCATTTGCAGAATTGCCTGAAGAGAACCTGTGAAATGTCTGTAGTAGCTTTGGAGACTGAGAGGGTTTTCTTCTTTCTTTTACTCATCCCCAAAATGATCTAAGATACTTTTGGAGGAAAAATAAGGATTTTTGTGGAAAACTCACAGTAGTGTCTTGCTTAAGTGTGAGTACTGCTAGTGTGACTGGTTCAAAGTATTAACTTTTAGTGTAGAAATCCAGAACAAGGAGGATAGCCAATGATGTGGCAGGACCTGGATAGGAGAATAGCATTGGTTTGGAAGCAAGATGGTCTACTCTATTCTTCCCCTGATCCTTTCTGTTTAGGTCTTCAGGCCTCCTTCAGATGCATACCAGATAAATTGTTGCAGTAGTGTGGCCTAGCTGGAATAATAACTTTTTTGTCCAAAAATGTCAGAATTTACGTAAAATACAAGATAATAAAATCATCAGAGAAAGAAGTGACCACTTGAAGAACATCATACTTTTTTTTGCTAAGCTTAAATTGAAAAGTCAATTTAAAAGACCTAATTTGAATTAGCATGTCAGTGGAAGTTACAGTTGCAGTGTATGTTTGTGGGGGGATGGTACTTCTAAGATAGATTGATTGGGGCACAGTCAGGAACGGGAAGAAAACTTTTTTGCTTTTTCCTTGTTAGCTGTCAGTGCAGTGTCAATAGAGCAGATGAGCAGCACAGTGGTATTGCAAAACACTTGCTGACACTGCTTCAGGCTTATCCTTCCCTGGCCTTTATTTACTGCTTTATTATTCTGTTGCTTGATACAAGTCATCCATCACTACACATGCCTGCTTTAACGGTCACTTCCTGCCTTCATGTGCTTCTGCTGCTGCAGCTGTGTTCTTGTAGCTCAGTGTGAAGAGGATCTACAGGACAGCGTTGCAGACCTGGCAGCTCCTGCTTCATCAAGTGTCACTGTCCAGGCTCTGCCAATGAAGAGAAGAGGTTATCTTAGTGTGCTCCAGAAGCATGTGTGGAAGAGCAAGGTTTCAGGAAGGTCTGAGGACCATGATGTGTGCTCCAGAAGTCTTCATGGGATGTGTGAACATTTAGGAAACAGTCAGAAGCAAGGTGCTAGGAAGAGGTAATCGGTACCTGTTGTCTCCGTGCAGTTGGGTATATGTTCCTTTCTTGCCATCTTCTTCAAGTGTAGATCACTTGTTAAATATATAGTGGGGAACATCAGGTGTTAAGTAGAGATATGAACCTGAACAGAAGAAGAGGTCAAGCATGAAACGAATTCCAGTCAGTGGTGGACGATCGAGAAGTCCCTTCTCTTGTGCACTCTTGTGTGGAGAGGTGGTGCTTGAGTTCGTTTCAAAAATGAGGAGAAAAGTACAGTTAACTTGGAGGAAAAAAAAATTCTTTGAATTTACATTAACATTGGGAAATGAGTGGCCCAACCCTGCAGTCACTGGCACTGATCATCACACAAATCTTCCGATCAGAACACAGTCTAATAAACATTAAGGTAGCTGAATGCCACTTCAGTTTTTTGCATTAATGTTCTTGCTGTTTTAGACAATGAGATTTGAGTGCTAATCAGTCTATCTGAAATAGTTTAATCTACTATCATGGTTCTTTGGTATGTGTTGCTCTGTGGAGCACTTCTGCAAAAGAGGATTGGCTCCTCCATAGAGCATAGCCCCAGCTCTTTGACAGGTTATGCTCACAGCAGCAAACGGGCTTTGCTTATCGTTGGGTGGTTCAAAGCAGCAAACCTGGTGCAAAGTGTCCCCTTCAGAACTCGTAACTCCACAGTGAGTTTTGTTTGGCTATGTATGTGTGCTTGGCTATGTTGTGTGTGCTTTTGGTAGGGATTAATAATAGTTTTCTTTCTTGGAAGTCATTGGAAAGCCAAAAAAAAAATCTATTTGGATTTCACTTGGGATAGATTAGTGGGTGTCAAATATTACACAATACTTGACATACCCACTGCTGTTAACGTGGCCGTTGCAAAGGGATTACCAGATAATGAATCACCAGCCTCTTTAGTCATTTTGAGAGAATCGTGCTGCTTCCTTGCCATGGTGTTCCTCTTTCCTGCCCAGGACCTTCCTGTGACAGCTCGTGTTACCATGTGGAAAACCCCACACAGATGTGCAGGCGCCGGTTTGACAGCTCTGTGTTGGGCTCCTACCTTGCTAATTGTTTTCTTGGGATTATTTGGTTTGTGCAGAAAGCTTTTTCCAAATCCCCTTTATTACCGAAGTTATTGTTGCCAGCAGGAATAAGATTAAAGGTGCTTAAGTCTGTAGAGTTGTTTCTAATTTGTACGTGTCATTTCAGTGGCATTTTAACAAAACTCCGTCTCTCTCCCCTCGCTGCTCCCCTGTGGTACTGTGCTCGAGTTAGGGCTGAGAAGCCAAGCTATTGGAAGAAACTTCATTTTGTTCCCTAATTATTATGCTGGCACTCGGGAGATAATTTTTCCCTTCATGCACTGCCAATTAATATGCAAATGAGCTGATAAATATTTATACCACGATTTAAATTATGCAGGGAGCGCTTTCGGTGTACTCTGCAAATGAATTGTTCATGGACTTCAAAGTGCTGGCTGCTGTGCTAACGAGGGGAGATTTGCATAAGGCCCTAATCAGGCGCATACTGATTAAGCTTCATTATGGAAACTGCCAGCTGCAATCTTTGTTTCTATTTTATTACAAAAAGGGGAACTTTTCACGCTTCAGTCGCCTTGACAATGTCAGACACTGCTAGTAGGAGAGACTAAAACTCCACAGAGCAACTGAAGTTTCCCTGTTCAGTTGAAGATTGCTATGGTGTAACTGAAGTTGTATTTCTTCCCCCACCTCCCCGCTCCCTTTCTTGTGCCGTTGAGAGCAGTAGTGTAGATTTGATAGAAATTGCCATTCTCCCTTTCCTTGGACTGTCTGAACCTGTAGAGGATACCACAGCAATGCTGGACTGCAGTGACTACGTTCTAGGTGGGTACCAGCTCAGCTCTTTCTTATAAGCGTTTAATATGGAAATAGAGGGGGTGAGGTTGACTATGCATAGAGGCTTAATCACATATGCAGAGGCAGAGAAGGTGTTTGTAAGGCAGAAGCTCACCAGTGCATCGGCATCGAGGAGCTGCCTGATATATATGTATTGTACATATCTGTATGGGGGAAATAAGTTATTTTCTTCTCCCCTTTCCCTCGATCCAGGAGAATTCTTTTCCTCTGCACTGAATGCTTGCTGTTAGGCTTAGATGATACTGATGCAGACCTTATGCTTTTTGGATTTCAATCTGAGAAGCATTTAGCTTCTAATAAACATTCTGTGATTGAGACTTAAGTCTTGACTTGCATATCTGTGCGTTTCAAATTTTAAAACGTGAAAATGAGTGAGAGAGTCACAGTCTCAAAGAATTTAATGGCTGTATTGAGCCATTCCCCAACAGAATGTATATTATGTCTGTGTATTTTTAATGTAATAGCAAGGTTCTTCACGCGTAATAGAAAACAAGGTGGAGTCCACAGTGGTTGCCATTGATACCGTTGCAAGCTGTGCCTAAGGTTACTGGGATAATGTATTTCCTGAGCAGAGATTTCTTCAAGACTGCAGAACAGGCATGCCATAATTTCTTCTAAATGTAGTTTTAAGTTACTTACAAGAAACTGATAATCCCAGTTTTGCAGGAGATTTTGTTTATTTTCAAGGCTCTTTCCCTGGAGCTCAATGTATTGATTTTTTATTTTTAAATGCATTATCTCTGTTTATAAAGAATATTTTTTGCATGGTAAATTTTAAAGCAGACACCTGAGTATTTGATTCTCAACATGAAATGGTTTTCTGAAAATGAGTTTCTACTCCAAACCTTCGAGTGAGTTCTTGGTATGCTTTCACTCATGTTGAACTTTGTTTTTTTTCCATATATGTCACCGAATCATTTTTGCTGGCTCTGTCGGAGCGTTAGGTACTTTCACTTTGGGTGAAAGGAAACAGTGAGTGAGGTACCGGTTAAGATTTAGCGTTTTATTGGGTCTGCGTAGGTCCTAATGCTGTAGGCTGGTCCTGTGCCTGCTTCTTCCTGCTGCATGGCTTCTGCACATGCTGAGGGGCTGTGGGAGTGCTGCACGGCATGGCCAGCACGGCAGCACTGCTGCCTGGGTTTGCCTCTGAGAGCTGGATCTTGATCACGCACCTGCTGCTTTCGATCCTCCTTCTGCCGAGTGTGCTGTATGATGAGGTTGGCAGAAGTTGTAGCCCAGGGCCTTTATTTAAACGCAGCTAAAGTCTGAAGGAAGGAAAAAGGATGAGAGCGTCAAGACTCCTTTTTTTAATCTCACTACATTTGTTTATTCCTTTAACTTTAAAGCAGAAGTCTTAAGAGTATGTATAAACTCTTTGTGTATGTATGTGTGACACAATGAATCTGTAGGCTTAGCATCCTGCAGATACCTCTGTTTTGCTGGTGGCAGTTTTGTGCTTCAGATGTGTGTGTCATACCATTTGCAATGGAAATAGGAGCATTGTTCCTGATGCTTTACATGCAGAAGGCCCACAGATTGAGCAGGAAATAGTCAGCTGGTGAAATAATGGATGACATCCTTTTTTCAAATGCGAGTAGTGATAGAAAGATGTTTTGGTGTCCAGCTTACGGTTTTTTCACAGTAATGACATTTGAGGTTTGTTGGGATGAATCCTTACAACAAAGTGTTTGTCAGGTGGGCGCACTTTAGCTACTTGAATAAACTTTATCTGTCTAGTAGTAGTAAACACTGACAACCCTTTTAAAAAACAATTTTACAGTACTCTAACAGAAAAAGACATCTTGCCTTATGAGAAGAGTTTTGTTTTTGTCCTGAGCAGACATGCTTGTTGTGCAAGAAGTTGTTGGGTGGCAGTGCTTGCAGTGTCGTGTGCAGGATAGCTGCTGCCCTGCCCCTAGATGCACATTGATGCCAATGTGGGTACTCTGCCGGCTGGCTCTCATACTTCAGTTTCTGCAGCAGAGTAACCCTGGAGACCCTCTGTTTTTCTTAAGAGCTTTTTAAAGTCCTTGAAAAGTGCATCTTGCATTGTTCAGGGATGATGTGTTAGACTGTATTCTTCCCCTGTGATTAGCCGGTAATGAGCTCAGGCTATCCTGCTCTGGGCCAAAAATATACCCTACATCCACTATGTTCATAAGTGAGCCTACTTTCATGGCAAGGTATATTTGGTGTGTAGCCCTTCTTGCTCATGTTGCTGCTGAACAAGCACTCTTCAAGTTTGTGTCCAAAGAGAAGTCAACTGCCCAGTGTTCTCTGAAGCCAAGCATGTTTCAGTAGGCAGCTGTGTGTCAAGGAGAAAATCAGTGATGTTTATCAAACAAACGTTGCCTGTAATCACTTCAAACAAATGCGCTGTTACCACAACAGTATACTCATTTAAGGTGCATGCGACTACTAAATTAAAACAAATTGTTTTTCATGCAAACCCACCAGCAGTGAGTGGCACATCAAAACAGCCTATTTTCTGTGTAGTCTTGTGGGCAACTCTTCTCTTTTTGTTGAGCATGTATGTTGCTATCCAGACATGGAAGATGACAAACGAAGGAGCTGAGTAGTAGATTCTGTACCTACAGCCTTAATGAAGCTCTGCTCAAGGCCTTTTGCTGAACTGTGGGACAGAAGCGTTCAGGTGGGATGGTTCTCCCTTTTTCCCTGTTTCAAACGACAGTTTAACCTGTTTGCCTTCATGCTGAAAGGAATGTTTATAAGGGAGCATGTCTGAAGTCAATTCAGGTATCTTTTATACTCAGCTGACACTTAGAAGATTTAATCATAGCCATAGGAACTTACTATGGAGAGTTGATGCTTTGGAGAGGTTGTAGTAACTTGTCAGGGGCAGATTAACTTGTTACCACCCTCTGGGTTCTCTAGGCCTCACTTGCTTCAACTGCAGCAGTTGTCTACATGAAAAATTACATTTGTTTTAAAAATACTGAGATGTCTTAGATAGTGTTTCCTAACTGCGTGTTGGAGTTTTTCCTAGCTTCGTTTACTGATTGTCATATACACTGCATTACTAACTAGTACTTCCCTCTTTCAACCCAATACACTCAGACAAGCTCCATTGTAGCTCCTGTTTCCTTTCAAGCACTGCCCAAGTGTTCATTCCTTCCATTTGATTCATACTTGTATTCTTCCTCTGCTGTTGCCCCTGGCTCTCATGTCCCAGTAGTTTTCCGCTAGGCAGCAGATGGTAGCACATGGCAATTGTCTTCTCACATCCAACTCTTCTAGGCTGTTGAGCAATGAAGAGGCTGGGCATTCTTGGAAGTACCTGGGGAAACATGCAAGAATTAATACTGTTATTGTATTCCTCTTCAACCTATTGTTATTTTGGAGATTGCTGCTTTGATGAAAGAAGGAACCTTTTAAGCACCTAGCAAGTGAATATCTTGAAGTTGATGTTCATTTTGAGCTCATTGAGCTTGTGTTTAACGGGTTACAGCATTGAAAGAACGTACTTGAGGATTTGCTTATGCTTCACTTCATGAAGTGTAGTATATCTTGAGATTCTTTTTGTAGTTTTGATATCCATCAATGTGGCTGGTAGCTAGGAATGAGGAGGTAATAAGCTGGAGAGCTAATTCTGTATGCAGAACTTCTGTGTAGCTTCCTATAGGGAAGCTATATTCTCTACCACCTGAAGAGACTCTTGTGTTGTGCAGTATACAGCTGACAAGCTCTCAGATACAGAGCTGGCTTTTCAGTAGGTTCCATCTATTGGGAGAAGGAGGAGAAATACGTTTTGTATTTGTAAGGTTTTGCATGAATATATAGGAAATATTGAATTTAATATTGGTGACATTCCTTTATAATAAAAATGTAGTTCTAGATAAATGGTATCTATTTAAACATAATGGCCTTGATGGTCAGATTTAATGTTTTTGAGTCTTTTCATAGTTGTTCCTTCCGTTTTCATTTTTTCCCTTTGTTTCTCTAATTCACTGTGCTGAAAATAAAGTTCTACCTATCCTTGCCTTCCAACATGCTTTTTTATTCCTTAGCACTATGCTTTTACAAGTTAACAATGACATACAAAATGTTGAAATTGTATTTATCTGGAAAATTCAATATTGTGCTCTGCGTCTGATGATTCTTTGTGTTACAAAATAAGCTGAATTAGGGTAAATTACATATCAAATTCAAGATGTTCTGTATATCTCTTGGATAAGAAGATATGATTAGATTGTTGAGCATTTTTTGTTCATGGCTATATCTTTTTCTGTTTTAACGCAGACTCAAGAATGAACAATCCGTCAGAAACCAGTAAACCATCAATGGAGAGTGGAGATGGGAACACAGGTAAGAAATGCTAAATTGATACACAGGTATTTTTGTCGTCAAATTAAATGGATACAGAAAGCAGAATTTTTTTGCCTGTTTACAGGAACAGCAAGAACAAAAACATTGTGGAGGAGAGCCCCAAAAAACAGACACAGAATTTCAGGGGCAGAGGTTGTTCCTATGCCTGTAAAAACTGCATGTCTCAGTACCAAAAAACCAGTCATTAGCCATGCTGTATGCAGGGTACTACTCATTCACATATCAATATGTCTATAAGATTCTCTATTCCTTCTCATTTATAATGCTTCTGATATCATGAAAAATCCTGTGGCACTAGCTCTCCATAAAACCATCTCATTCTTCCTTGTCAGGATGCATCTTTGACATACCTAACTCTGTTATTTATTTTGAGGCTGTTATTTTTACTGACAGATGTGGGCCATTGGCTGATCTTGTTTCCATTCTAGACTTCAGTCAAGGCTACAATTGCTCTCAAGAACAAGGCAAAGGAAGAAAGCATCATTTCGCAACATTAAAAGCAAACAAACAACAACCTATTAGCAGACTTTTCTGTAATGCCTTTGTGTGTTAGAATAGACTTGAAGTTTGACTGCGACACAGTAGGCTTTTTGTTTCACAGATATTGTGTCTTCTGTGCATCATTGAGACAAGGCCAACTTACAACCCATTGAAGTTAAGTCAGTAGAACTCAGTCATGCTATCTCATGCCTTAATTCCTTTCTGCAGATACTTAAAGGTTCATTTTGGAAACAAGAATTGACTATTCTGAATAGGCAGTAAATAGTTTAATTGAACTCAGTGTTCTCTGAGCTCAGGGTAACGTTTGGGGAGAGAAAATTAAAAGGAACTACTTTGAGTGACGTTATCAACCATTCATGGGCTGGTTTGGTCCGGTTTCGTAGCTAATGGGCCAGGGGACCGATGGACCCATGCCCTACAAAAGTGGAAGGGGGAGAAGAGAGAGGGTAGGGAGATGGGCCTAAAAACAAAACAGCAGCAGCAATCTGAGGATGAAGAAAAACTAATATAATAAGGTATAGACTGCAAAATAATACAATATAATTGGAATTGAAGCTAGTAAATAAAATAAAATGAGAGATAGTGTCTGAAACTGAGGATCTTACTCTAAAGCTGAAGGCGAGACAGACAGGGAACCTCCACTGCTGAGATGGCCAGCAGAAGAGGGCAGTCTTGGGACTTGTGTTCAGTTTTATCTTTCCCTCCGAGTGGAAAATGGGAATGCAAAGTCCTCTGGGGTGTGTAGTTCTCTTCCGAGAGCCAGGTACCCAGAAATTTGTCAGTCCACCGAACTGAAGCATTAACTCTTTAACTCCCAGTGCCTCATGTGATGTTATGATGAGGAATACTGACAACAAAAATCATAAAACCATGAGAGAAGTCTAGTTGCCTTGTATAAGGAAAATGGGTTTCTTCATTTTTATTCAGTAATAAGAATTTTACTTTCAACTCTGGAATTGTGCTGAAATTAATAATTTACCTTATTCTTCTGTTTCCTCATTCTTTGAGGAAGGCTTTAATACAGCTAATAGTGACTGAATGTTCCCGATACTGATCTGGGAGGCTGGATGTTTTCTGTCATAGATGATGTCAGTCAAAAGGAAATCAGCTCACTTACTAGTGTATTTCTTGTTACTGGCATCTCTGTTTCTATACTTTCAGTTGTATTTGTAACAGGGGAGGTGTCAATCACTTTTATGTATAAAAACATTTATTAACGATTTAATAGTCTTTTTAGCGTGGCTTATAACTTTATTTCAAAAAAATGTGCAAGCTGGAGATATAGTCATAGACAGTGTTGAGAAAATGCTTTTAAATATCCCTTTTTTATTGAATCATTGTATCTGGAGGGTGTGTGTAAACATCTTAGAAAATTCAGACTTGCTGCTTTGTATGACTGCAGTTCTGTGTACACGTTTTCAAGAGCCATCCCTGATGCACTTCCTTAAGGACAGCTTCAGCTGGCAGTTTTTACCTCAACCAAGTTCTTTCAGAGGAGGGCATAATTCATTTGGAGGTAGTCCATTATCATAGAAGTGTAACGTCTGCTTTAACAGAGCTCTGGTTTTGCTGCCCTGGGCAAGTACTTCATCAGTGTGAAGATGATGGTCATGATTTAAAGAAAGAATGGATTGTAATACTCCATGTAGATGTTTTCATCACAAGTGAGGCTACAGTATTTATATTTTTTTATATTGTAATGCTACCATTACTTTATAACAAAAGCTTGACTCTTACTGGTATTTGGACTTTTTGCAAACAGCACTTCTGTAACTTAAATGTTCCTAGTCATTCACTTCAAATTTATTTCCTGATTTTATTTATTTATCCAGACTACAACAGTCTAGGAATTTTGAGGGCTTTTTGTTCTGTAGTCATTGCTTTGTTTTCAAGCACAGTGCTCATAAACTACTGGAGGTAATGATTGACATCTGTGACATTCTTTGGAGGCTCAAGCATCAGTTGCATTAGTCAACAGACAAATGTTAAACTCTGAAAGGAGTAGTCATGTTATGTAATTTGGACTTCTGATCAGTGCTTTCTAGATTGTGGTTCTGGGCTCTGCACATACTTAGTGAAAAGAAGTCAGATAGGATGGTTGGGGACTGGAAATGCCATTGATTGACTGTCTAGGGAGCATAGGCTCTGACAGTAAGTGCAATAAGATTTTTATGGATGCTGATTCTTATAACTTTTCATTGTCTTCTTCCCAGTAACATTTGTAAATTACTTAAGTCTACCATATAAGCACTGCTTGACTGTCTTTTGATCTGGAGTGGATGTTTGGGTTGTTCCTGTTTTCTGGTAAGCTGATGTGATTTGAAAATTTTAAGAGTAATTACTGTTGGGCATGGAGCTTGTTTGGCAGAGCAAGTGTTTCAGATGAATAAAAAACAACAGCAAAACTTTGGTAAGTGCACGAGTTGTTGGCCAGCTGTTTTCATGAGAGGATGAATTAATGAACTGTTCTTCAGTGTTGTAGAATTAATTTTCCAGCCTTCAGTAAGGGGCTGGACAGGTCATTTAGTTCCCACTGGACAAAGGAGAGAGAACGAGAGAACTGTGAAACTCTATCTTGTAGAAAAACTGATATAGCCTTTTCTGATTCCTTTCTGTATGTTGTATGTTATAACTTTCCAGAATAGTTCTTTTTTTTTTTCCTCTTGTTTAGTGAGTGTTCTTAAAGTCTATTATTGCAGTAGTATGAAAGCCAGGGTTAATGTCTATGAAAGCTATAGTTTTAGGACATACATTGACATAACAGCAAAATAGTTAGTGAAAGAAAGAAGGATTCTGAATGTTCTTGTTTGTGTTGCTTCATTTCCTGAGATTGAATTTCCAATGGTAAGGGAGCATGAAATGTTTTTGATATATATCTGCTAGAATTCTGGGCAAATATCACTACTAAACTTTTTATTAATGACATGAACAAGGAATCACCAATTCTGGATACTGGGCAGTGTCAGTGCTGCAAGATGTTTTAGAGCCCATCGCAGGTGCATGCTCAAGTTAGTTTGGAAATACTCCTTCTCACTGTTTGTCTTTCTTTCGTAAGTCCTCTCTCACACCTAATTCCACATCTCTCCAGAACTGTAGCCTTTCGCTCATCTTGCTTTCTGGAACAGTTTGCAAGGCCTGGACTAAGTTCTGATGGTTGTGGTCTTAGTATTTTGAAGCATGTTCTCCTGACTGCTGCTGCAGCGTTACTTTCCTGTTCCATTTGGCCCAGTGTTTATCCTTAGAAAGTGTGATTGCAAGACAATAAACACTAACACAAGCTCAGGCTGCTGTGGTACTTCATGTTCTGTTCCTCTCCCTGAAGCAGCCCTAAATGAGATGGTTCAGGCATCTGATTTGACTGAAATTAATTTCATGCATTATTAGTCTTCATCCAAACCAGTTCTCTGAAGTAACTAGCCACATAGCTGAGTTTATGCCAGAATTTGGTGGTGTTTAAGTTGCACTGGACTTGGATTGTAAGGGTGAAACTATGTCCTAGTGCTCAATGTGATCTAGAAACTTGCTGGAACGGGGAAGGCTTGTTTCCCTATTGGCACCTCTCTGCCCTCACCTGCTCTGCATCATCTGCTGCTTGTAAGACCATAAGTCTGTTTTTTCTGTAGGTTCAGTGGAATGAATTAACTTGGTCTGGAGGAAAGGGAACAGTTAATGTGAAGAGAAATTTTAATACTCCATTAGCGGTGTGAATTCACTTGCTGCTATGTCTATGAACTATCAGAAGAGACAGAACAGTGATGACATTCCTGTATGCAAGAACACAGGGGATACTTCCCACTCCCATTTTTTTGGTGTTGGTGAGCTAGTAGATCAATCCTAGCAGTTATGTAGGAGGGGTGATGGAGATGGGAAAGGCATAAATATTTGCCTTAAAATCTGTTCTTTTTTTACTGTTGTTTTGTTTGTTTTTAGCATTTAGCTCTTACCTTGAGCAAAAGTGGCACTCTGGTCCTTTTGTGTTCTTACAGTTGATGACCTTCTGATTCTGACAGCTCCGTTTCCCAGTCTCTTCACTAGATTTCTTGGATTCCACAGGAGTGCTGTTACATCCTTCTGAGCACCTTAAGAGCAAAACCTGTGAGACTCTGAACTCCAAGTTCATTTTCCCTGCTGTTCTTCAAAAGATGTAGGCATCCTGTGATAAATGCAAGAAACTTTGGCAGCATTCTTTCCAAAGCTAAGACTGCATCTGAAGGGGAAAGGAACTTCCAGATACCAAAGAAAGCTTAAGATACAAGTAGAACAGAGTAAACAGATGGGGTTTAGGGTTTGTTTTTTTCTTTTACTTGAAGTTGGGATTTGGATGGCATGGGGAGAAGGAGTTGTAGACCTTCAAGAACTGATTTAAGGAAAATGTTATACTCCCTTGATAACCTGTCTAAACTGCTGCTATGAGAGTTACAAATATTTGGAATCAATGAAGATTTTATGGTCAGTCTTAGAACTTGCTTTGTTCAGAACTGTCAACTGTAGGAGGCTTGTTTCAAGTCTCCATATCAGAGTTAGGAGAACCACTAGCCAGAGTATCTCTATACATATGTATAGCAGTGCTTCTTTAATATAGTGACATGATTTGAGGCTCTTTTTGGAGGGCAATTGACAAGAACTGTTTCAACTGTTTATTTATGGTGAGGTTAACAGCTAGTCCTCTTGGAAAAGGGTAATTCTTTTTTTTACCCTTGAAAGTTTATAGCTGGAGGGAGGGATACCAGCCTTACAGTAGGATTTTTTCTTTCTCCCTTCCTACTTGGAGTTTTCCTCAGTAAGGTTGAAAATATCTGATCAAAAGCATCTGCTTGAATAAGGAGGCTGTAGATTTTCTTTGAATTATAGTATTCGTTTGTCAGGGTTTAATTTTATATATTTACCCAGTCAGATTCCCACTCCCTTTGGACTTTACACTGAGAGAATTTTGCATTTTACTCAAAAGAATGGAAACAGATAGTACTCCTAGCCCTTTCCAGCAGGTCTTCTTACCTACTTCTATTCAGTGAAATGCAACCAATTCATTCAGGATTAGTTCAGATCGGTGATAGTCTTTCCATGCACTCTTGGGGCTCACTGAGCAAAATTATTCTACATAGCTTAAAATTTGAGTATTTAGAGTGTCTGTGGATCTTCAGCTGCAACAGATGTCTGTTAAGTATGTAAACCCTGGCTCAAACCATGGAAGTAAAAATAGAGTTGACCATTTCTTCCCTCACACCGCCTCCAGCTAAAAAAGCCACATCACATGGCTGCCTTAAGTAGGACTTACATTGGTGCTGGAAAGCTTGCATCTGCGTCTAGTTGAACAGTGACATAACTTTTGGTAATCTTATATATGTAAGCTTTTTTTGTAGGTCAAAACAGCAGTATAAGATTATATTGGATATTGTGTGGTGTATTTTTAATCAAATTTTGTCTCCCTGCTTTTGCAGATGTTTCTAAGGAATAGCATCCCCCATTATTTAACAACTGTGATTACTGCTTACTAGATAACGTAGGTTTTTGTAGAGGAAAATAATGTAGATGATGGAAAGAGTTCAGAACTAGGAATTAAACAGCTGTTCATAAGGATCAACAAAATCTGTTGTGAAGATATAAACATGCAAGTCTAATGCTATTTGTACTTTTTCGTAGACACCATTTTTAAGATGGCATAAGACATTTTTTCATGACATTTTTTGCAGTCTTCCTTATTCTTTTTAGCCACAGTGGGTAGTAATGCATGACATACAAAACAGGTTGGTCCCTAACACTGATAGCCATGGAGTAATTTTTTGAAGTTAGTTCCTCTTGGCAATGGGAAGTCATTTGACAGTTAAGGTGAAAAAATGTTGAGTTCTTTCTCTCACATTCAGCTTATTTGGAGATATCTAGTGGATTTTTGTGTCTTCCAGGCTATTTAGGAAGAAGACAACAAAGATGTAGGAAAACAATTTGGTTATCTTATGTCATGGGAGCTCTGTGAAAATAGTTGTGGAAATTTGGAGATAGCACTTCTGGGTGACAGTTTTACTCTTTTGATTAAAAACTATTTTTACAGTGCTCTTATTTTCCTCAAGTATTACTTATCCTACCTTTAATGAGAGATGAGTAAATATTTCACTTTGAACTCGAAGATTTTGTTCGGTGTGGAGTATATGCAGAACTGAAATACATTTTAACTTCAGCAACTTGCAGTCATTTGATTTGCTACCATGGTTTGAAAATGATGGGGGTAGTAGTGTACACATGATAGATAAGGTGATAGAATTGAACTAAACTAGCTTAATATTTTCTTTCACTTTACAAAAGCTAAGTCATCGAAGCCTGACAGAACCTTCTTTATCCATGTCAGTAAAAAAGAAAAACAAAAATCTTGCTATCCTTTGGAGTGTTTTTCAATTACATATATTTAACTCACTACAGTGTAAGTCGTTTTTTCTTTCAATAAAAACCATAGCTAATAGTTCATAATCTCTCTTCCACTAGGCACGCAAACGAATGGCCTGGACTTTCAAAAGCAGCCTGTGCCTGTTGGAGGACCAATCTCTACAGCCCAGGCCTTTCTTGGGCACCTTCATCAGGTAAGAGAAGACCCATTTCAGAGCAAGGGTGACTCAAACAGGTACAAACACAGCTTCTCTTTTGTGTTTTGTTCTCTCTCGGTGAGTAGTCATTTAGAAGAATATGTTGATAAACAACATGCTTGAGGAGCTTAAGTGGGAAAGTTCTTACTGTGTCAGTACACACTGAATGATCTCCAGATGTCCCTTCCAACCCCTGTGATTCTGTGATTCTTATTGTGGCACTCATTTAATTGCTTTGCGCTGTAGACTGTATCATATGGAGTGAGACCTATTGGGAGGAACTTTAAATGCCTCTTTCTTGGGACTTGTGACTGTCTAAAGTAATTAGAAATAAAGTTATTGGACATAAATGAAATGCAGTGTCAAATTTAATCTTTCTGTAAGGAGTAGTGTTAGCTGAGCAGTTGCCAAGATCTTGAAACTGTCAGTACCTAGTGAAGAAAACAAAAATGATGTTGAAGGATGTTCAGCACTATGCTCTGATCTTCTGAGCTCTTACATATTGACTGGAAATATAAAATTGTGGTACTTATTAAGCACATATGGTTCTGTCAGGTGTGGTGTTTTGGTTTTTTTTTTTGCACTTTTTTTTCTTACAAAAAGTTGCTTCAGGTACCTGTGTGTAGAATGATATTCACCCTTTGCTACTGTCCCTCTGCTTTGCTACTGGGTTTAGGGAATCAAAGCTGATCTTCAGATGTAGTCTGAAGTAAAATGGGACATCCCTAAGTGAAGAGAAGCACAAGCAGTATTTTTGGTAGCTTTTTTAATCTGATAGCAGTTGAAGTGTGAAAACAAATGTCCTAATTTCTTTCATTTCCTTGGCACCAAGTTTAAACTTTAAAATGCTGTAGCTAATTGGCTGACCTTGAATGCTTGAGGTCTGCAGTTGCACGGTTGTTGTGGTATAATTGACCTACTGAAGCTTTTATACCCTATTAAAAGAGCTCAGAATTGCCATGTTATTGTATGGAGCATTCAACACTTGTCACATTAATTACAGTTTTCCTAGTAGATTAGGTTATACGGGACCTAGGAGGAATGCCAACATCTGGATTTGCAGAACCTATAGGCTTCGGTAGGTTGCTTTTTTGTGTAGAGAAGCTGACTAATTTTCATCGGTTGTCAGTGTGTGTTTAACATGGAGACATATACAGCTGTCCTGAAGAATCTTGTGGCAGCTTTTAAATTTTGTTTTAAAACCTTTTTTGTTGTTGTTGGTTTGATTTGATCTTTGTTATACTGGTTGACCCAGGACTGTAATTTCACCTTTATTTCACGTGGTACCTTATCTTGGTTGGAAAATATTAATTTAAACAATTGTCAGGATTGTTGCGACTTCATGTTTGATAAAACAATTAATTCTTGAAACTCTATTTCAAAGACAAATCTCAACTATTCTTCCATATGTTCGTTGGGTGTGTGGGACTCTACTTTCAAACTTCAAGTACGGCAGTTCTGTGTGAAATGTTATTCAGTCTTTGAGTGCTTTCCTCTAGACTAACGCAAAATATTGAGATGTAGTCAACATTCAGGACCACTTGAATTCCTACTTAGAAAATGTCCATGGTGGAAGGGATGTCCAAATTGCATTCAAAGATATGTTCAGGTATATTCTGGCTGCACCTGAGTGAGATGCATTCAGTCTTCTCTGTATTTTTAATTGTTATGTAGTTGATTTGAGTCTGTTATTTCAGACAGTAGTATATTGTGTAGATTCTTCTGTGCTTTTATTTCAAAGCTCATCATCAACTGGCAAACTATACTTTCCTTTTTGGTAAGAAGGAACTTTTTTGAGAATGTTTGCTTATATAGATAACGTCCATATAAAGTCTACTGGGACTTTATCCAGAATGGTAGAAAATACTTCCAAAGTGACTCTTAAGGGCTGCCCGTTCAAATACTCATTTATTAGTTTAGCATAATTCGGTTTACATTTAAACTAGTCTTCCCATGCTTACAGACATCTTTACGCTTTTATACAGTATAGTTATGTGGGCACATCTTTTTATAGAGGCCAGTACTGCATTTTGATTTGTTTTTTTGTTTTTTTTCTTTTACATTCATGTGTTGCCTCATTTTCATATGAGCTGTGATTTTTCAAACATAGTCAAAGATGGACTTTGTTATAGGCTGTTACTCTGACCTTTGAAAGTGTTGATAATTAATTGCATAGTGTTCCTTCTGTGTAATAGCAGTGGTAGAAACAAGGAGAGATTGTTCAAAACAGTCTTCAGTTCAAAAAAAAATAGTAGTTGTTGCACTGAAAAAATCCTTGTTATAGATAAAATGACACTATTCAGTGAGGTTTCTGAAACATCAGTTACTTTTCACTGGTAACACACGAGCTTATTTGGACTTGGCTGTTAATCGCGAACATTGGATTCAAGTTTTGAGCATACCTGAATCAATACCACCATTGTAAAGCATTTCCAGTCCTCTATATTAATGTTTTCTTCAGTGGCTGAGGATTGCAAGTAGTTGAATGGCTTTATCTGTGGAAGAGTTGTATCCTGTGGATTCAGTGCTATGCAGTTGATGGCTTTTTTTTTTTTTTTAAACAAGGAAGCAAGTGAATGTTACATGCATATATGGGTTAGGACCCCTTCTGAATTATTAGGAGGATGATGAGTAGAGTGTAGCTCCCTCCCCTAAGTGTGGGTATTTATACAGTAATAGGAACAGACTGTCAACCCCAAAGTGCGCTCTTTCTACTCAGTTACTTTGGATCCCGTAACCTGGATCCTATGGCAGAAGTACCTTCCCCAAGAGGTGGACAAATAAGACTGAAAGAGTTTTGGTGAGTCAAGAGTTAGAAGGACAGGCATTGTTCTTGGGGTAATTTTTGTTGCGGTGGGGTCGTTCCCTCTTACACTTAGTTTCCTATAGATTCAACATCACTTTTGTTTTTGCACTGTGTTGTAGGTCCAGCTCGCTGGAACAAGTTTACAGGCTGCTGCTCAGTCCTTAAATGTACAGGTAAAAACTGTTTCCATCTGCTGCTTGCCCTTCTCTCGTTCTCCTTTCCAGACCACGTGTTGGTCCTGTTAGAGATAGCCTTGAACCTATGAGATGTTGCTTTGTTTCCTCATCTTGATTGGTCTTGCAAGTGACAGGTGTAGATGGATATAGTTTCACAAGTGTAAATGAGGATCAGCACTGTAGCCATTCAGAAGCTGAGATGCTTAAAACATCCAGTGATCATCATTTTATTTTGAATGTGTCAAATGCTGTTATTTATTATGAAAGCCATAAAACACTAGGAATGTTTCATGTTCTTCCACTTCTCTTACTGTAAACATAGCAAGTGTTACTTTGTCTTTATTTCTAGTGGCTGGATATAGAGGTGTAATATAAGATTAGCTATGTAAAGTGGCTAGTATAGATTGCTTGCGTAAATAACACGTAGTAAATTTTCTATAAGTCAGAGTAATTGTTCAGTAGTGTATGTGAGACAACAGGGCTTACAAACTTTTGTTTCTAAACGCTTTGGTGTATCAGTTAATGTGCCACTTCTTCTCAGTACTATATTAAAGGGCAAGGGACATAGAATTATTGAAAACTGGTTTCAGCATTGCTCGTTATTAAAGAACGTAGGTAGTGCATTACATGAAATGCAATAGGATGTGGACCCACTTATACATAATAACAATCTGGAAAGAAGGGGAGGTATAGTGACCTTCCTTTCTAAGAGGAAGGAGGCAGAAAATTGCCTTGGTTGCCATGGTAAACTTCCATCCCTGAGAGAGATGTTGGCAAACAGGCTGTATCTCCAGTGCAGAATGTTTACAGTCCTGTGCTGTAATTATCGCTCAATGACTGGCAGAATTAATCAGAGCCTTTATGTTAATTAGCCTGCTCTGCAGTCCCCAAAACAGGTGGTGGAAAATATGCAAATCTATGCAGAATTTTAATGTTCTGCATAACCAGTTTTAATTATCATAAAACTCTCTTCCCCCTCTTCATGCACTTGCATTTCCTCCCTCGTGTCTTTGCAATTTCTTCTGTTTAAAAAAACAACAAACCATTTAAAATAAAGCAGCGTTCAATTAAATAAATGCTCAACTTTGATTATTTAGAAGCACTGTATGTACTGTGCGTTTTGCTCTCAGTGGGTAAACCTGTGAGGATTTTTCAAACTAGTTCTCTTGTCAGCCAACAGTATGATGACTTAGAGGTCCAGGATGCAGATACAGAAAATAAAAACATAATCTCCTCTTGTTTCATTGTTGAGGATTTTAGGCAATGAATAATTTTAACAACCTTTTCTTTCTTTATGGTGCAAGGTAGTGTCAGCTTCAGTTGCACTGCATAAAATGAAATGAGACCTGAAAATAATGTCAGAGTGACGAAAGACCTGCACGTCTCTTTTTGTTTAAACCACATTACCTACAGACATGTTTGAGCAATCATAGCTGAGATGGTGGGCACATAAAGCCATTGCTTAAACCCACTCTTAAAATAAACCCAAGGGCTTTTTGTATGCAGATGAAAGATTTTTATTGTGTAGCGTTCACACAGCAGTGTTAGACATTAACATCTGTTTTACACTATAAAGAGTTGTATTTTTTTCTGTCCTAGTCTAAATCTAATGAAGAATCTGGGGACTCTCAGCAGCCAAGCCAGCCTTCCCAGCAGCCTTCAGTGCAGGCGGCCATACCCCAGACCCAGCTCATGCTGGCCGGAGGACAGATCACTGGGGTAAGATTTACCTAAGAGTACTGTAGCAAGCCTCCTGTCTGGCAGATGATGGCAGTACTGCTGTCCCTGTAGAATTATCAGTGAGGGTTACTGTCACTTCCTTTCACACAGGAGGAAGTTTGTGTGAAAGAGGGCCCAAGAGGGAAAATGTTTTCTTACGAAAAGGCACCCTTTGGTCTGGTTTTCTTACAAAGCATTTGCATTAAGTAACCCATCTGAAACTTAAAATGAGACTTAAACCTGGTGTGCCCAAATGAGTTGCTGTTGTCATTACTGTAAGAATAAAACGAGACATACAAGCATGAGATTAAATTGTATTGGATACTTGAGTTATGATGCAGAACAAAAATGATGGAACTGCTGACATTAATTTTATCTTCTCGTATGCATTATTTTTTAAGTAACTGGTGGTCTGTGCCCTAAGCTTATTTGACTTCTCTGTTTTAACCTACCAGTTTGGAGTTGTTAATTGCAAGGTCTTCTGAGAAATTGTGGAATAGCTGTTGCTTGAGGATTATTGATGTTTCTAAATTGTTCTAAATACCTTTAGTCAAAACAAAGAAAGTTAGTTTTGTGAAGGGGCTGTATTTGTTAGTTGTCTTGCTTCTGTGTGATCAACTCTCCATCTTTAAGAGTGTACATGCTAATAAGGAATTTAAGACAGTTGTACTAGTGATGTATTTAGAATTTGAACTGTTAGGTTAGGTCATCTCTACAGTTGAATGAAACTGTCTTAATTTCACGTTCAATTGTTTAATCTTGTAAGCTAGTTTGCAGCCAATGCCCTATTTAGTTCTGGTTAATTACATTTGAAAGTTTTAGAAGTGATACTGTTTTAATATGTTGGGTTTTAATAAATTATTTTTGCCATTCTCAAAAAGTGTTAGTTTCTTTTGAGTGTTTGCAATAGTGGAACATAGGACTCCAGGTCTATGCAGATATGGATTGTAGTAAATGTGAGCATCAAGATTCATTTACATGTAAAGGAGAGACTGCTGCCACCTGTTTCACAGAGATAATGTGCGTTTGGGAAAGGAGAGGGATGTAAACTTGCCAATTCTATTCAAAAAAATAAAAAAAAGCAGATGGGGAGACTTGGAGAAAAACAAATGGAGCTCATGTTCTTTACTTATATCTTAGGGCATAATGGAAATGATGGAATATGGCAGGGATTCATGCTAATGTGAAGCAGCTGGGGTGTTATCAGTTTGTTCAGTAGCCACAGCCAACATTCCTGCTTCTCATTCATCTGGCTAATCACTTGCTGTTCTTCTGGGTGTAAATATCCTTTCAAGGCTTGGCGATATAATTCTTTTCTTTTGCTTGCTACGTAATTACCTTTTTCCTGAATCTCCTGATAGAGTTGAGGAGAAAACTTAGGAGTAAAATTAGATTCTGTGGATTCCAGTAAGTGCAAATGTTTCCATTCATGTGGTTTGGTTTATATCAGTTCTGTGGTAGGTTGATTCATGCAATGTGTTGAGTAGCCAGCTGTCCTTGTTTACGGCCAAAGTCATTGACTAGTTCATGGCTAAACTGTAGTAATAGTTCTAGGAACGTCTGGTTAATATAACTAGTAATGGGCTAGCTAATGACTTTGTAGCTAAAGTGGCTCTTTCCATTATTAATGGCTGTTTTCTAATTATTTATAGCTCACGTTGACGCCAGCCCAGCAACAGTTATTGCTACAACAGGCACAGGCACAGTTGCTGGCAGCTGCAGTGCAGCATTCAGCCAGTCAGCAGCACAGCGCTGCTGGTGCCACCATCTCGGCCTCTGCTGCAACGCCGATGACGCAGATCCCTCTATCTCAGCCAATACAGATTGCACAGGTGAGGCTTTAGAGGGTGGAAAATAAAGTTTGACAAATTGCATCATTGAAGTAACATTTTTATTCCTTATTCAGTGAGTCTCCAGAATCTATGAGGTACTGATAGTATTTCCTTATTCATCCTTAGCTCTGAGATAGTTAGGTAGAGCTAAGAATGTAAACCAGCTGCTTATCAGTTCCATTGAGCTCCTGAGTTAGTTTGAGAATCTGTCCAAATGGGATATTTTACGTATTTCCTTCCTCGTATTAGCTTGAAAGGGAGAAAAATGAATGTAGAAAGATGCCCATAGAAATGCCATTGTTGAGACTTACGTTTGGGGAGGAATGCCCACAGTATCACAGAGGATGTTGCTCGGATCCAAACAACAGAATGAGAGAGCTGAATAAAGGCAGCTTGACAGGTTTGTTTGCTATCTTGACTTGTTGCTTACTGCTGAGAGTGCAGTGACAAAGAATTGGCACTCCTGTTTTTCCAGAGAAAATCTTGCCAAAATAAGTCCAGTGTTGGAATCTGTCCAATTTTATGGACTGCTGCTAACAACCTGCTAATTCTTTACTCTGAAGGACTGCTTGCCAAGGAAATTTTGCTTACTTTAATCTTCCTGTTTTGGCTTAATTTAGTTTTGAGAATGCAGCACCAGTGACTCAAAACATAGCATCTGTGGTATTGAAACTGTAGACTTTTGGACAAGGTAACTAAGTGTAGAGCACAGACATCATGGGTATTACTTGTAGGTGATTGTGTTGCTGACATTGCAGTCCGTCTCTTCATAGAGGAAGGTTCTTGTTATGTAATACTGCAGTTTGATTGGTCTAGCTGTGCAAAATATGTTGAGTATGTAATCTCCAAGGTTCCTTCTTCCAGTGAGGTGCCTTTTCAGACTGGCTGATACTTCCTATTTGGACTATTTTCACTTGTGTTCTACTGGGGCGGAGTGTCTAAGAAGTGAAGATGAGAGCTGATTAAGTAAAACGGAAATGTCACAATTATTTGTGAAGTGCACAGTTAAATGTGCTATTCCTTTGTTGCAGTAGTCCACCAGTGGGGTAGGAGCCTGGTTCTGTTATCAATTTTGTATTGGCTGAAGTGGACAGGCTCTGTGGTGCTGTTCTGAAAGTTCTGGCCTCTATGGCTGTATTTTTAGAGACCACTGTGGTGCCAAACCAAAAGCCCAAATTAGAAAACCAGTACTGGTGATACCCACTAAGCCTCTTGGTGCACTGTGACACTTGAGTCATGTGAACAAATGACTGCATCCCAGTTCAATGTCATGGTCTAGAGATGACTCAAAAATGTAACGTTCAAGGAAACTTCTAATACCCAAGACCATCACTCAGTTTTTTTAAGCATTTGTACGTAGGCAACGTAGGAATGGAAAAGGAAGTTGATGGTTAGCATCCAGCTGCAATCTGTGCATCCTTCAGGTTCCTATCTGATGTTGTGCAAGTCTTTTAACCTAAACTTAAATAGTCCACAGTTGTACCTCTTATTCTCCATGTGTGCAACTTAAGATAGTGAGGTCTGTTTTACTTAACCAGTGTTAAAATTTCGTATCAAGTCTGTACCTTGAATCCTGGCTTTACACTTGTCAAGCATGCCAATGACATGGTTGATATTTCTAGAGACAGTTTTGTGCGTGTGTGAGATGTTGCTCTCCTGTTCTTCCACTGTGATGAGATGCTGTGAAAGTATGTGAAGCTTCTAGTTCAGTGCTGTGGGTTTTTTTCTTCAAAAGTTACAAAGTCTTGAGGGAAGGTTTTGGGTAGAGTTGAAATAACCAAACATATGCCATCAAATAGACAACTCTCTTCAGAAGCTCTATTTTGTGTGCTCGAATGAGCTGAAGGCTTTCTGGAAAAAAATAGCATGTGATCATGCAGTTGTCACCATATATAAAGTGTATTTGCAGTGCAAGTGTAACAAATGAAAGTTTCACTTACTGAGAGATTCCTAATTTCTTGAACATTAGATGTAGCAGTTTCTTTTGAACTAGGTTGTTCCAGTATATGTTGATTATTGGTTGATTGTTTTGCTTCCACTTATCGTAAAAGTGCAGGGTGTAATTTGCACAGCTGTTGGACATAATTTGAGGTGTTTTATGAAAACCTTCCACAGTCTATGTTTGTAGTTGGATAACACTATGTTTTTTGACCCATCTCAGTACCTTTTTATGAGTGGTGCTCAGCTTTGCGTTGCCACTGTAAACACATAGCTGATTACACAAATAGCTGAGTGTTTATTTTATTTGATGGTTTTTGAATAATTGATTAACTGGCAGGTCTCTGCAGCAGGGGGATTACCATATTTATTTTAATTAGCTAATTGCACAAGCATGACTTCTTTAATGTGCGCTGCAGTTAATGTAAGGTATCTGCTGCAGGAATCTGGTAAGATGTCAGTACTGCTGCTGTGAGCTGATGCTAAACCATCAATAAGTAGTTGTACCGACTTTTGGAGTTCTTTAGAAGCTTCTTTGCTTGTTTTCAGACTCTGTCGTCAGTGTTTATATGATGTAAACTTCAAAATGACAGATACTTAACTTCGAAGTGAAGTTCTTACTTGAGATAATGGCATCGAATTTAGAACTTTGGTTTAAAAAGAAAAAAAGTCCTCGTATCAAAATGTTCCACTCATCTTACCAGAGATAGGAATTGGATTCCTGTGGTCTTTTTGACTTCATAGGAAGCACCAGAAGATTTGTTTCCACAAAAATCTGTCCCTCTCTTTCTGCGTTTGAAAAACAAAGAATAGCCTAGGAAAACTGTGTCAGAAGTTATTTGCATGGTTGCTGTTGGGAGATTTTTTTTGTAGTGCTACAGGAAAATAGTAAAACTTCCCAAAAGTAGAAATGAAGTTGAATTTCAAATGAATTTGAAGAATTTATAGCGTTATTTGAGTGAATAGCCTTGGAGATGTTGTTTTTATTCTACTTTACATAATTATATTTTTATATTCAAACAAAACTCGGTCAAGATACTATTTACCTAAAAAGATGTAGAGGAGAAGATTACTTATATGAGTTATCTTGACACCTGAGTTTTAAAAGTTTTCTCATGTTAACTGGATGCACTTAAACAAAAAGTTCTTCTCTTTGATCTTAGAAATATACTAACACATGGGTGTCCAACCTTTTGGCTTACCTGGGCTGCATTGTGTGAAGAGGAATTGTCTCGGACTGCATAACTGTATATAGCTCTGAAAGTAATGCCTCCTACTGATTTCTATGGAAATGGCAACAGATACAAAGAGCACAATAACTCTGACCAAATTCTTAGCTAGAAAATGCTGTTTTTCCACGTGGTCACCACCATTAGCTCTGCATTTTTGCCAGTGATGAACAAGAGCCTGTGTGCTGCACTTTTAAAAATCTGTTCCAGTGGAGGTCACCCGCTGTAACTGTTGTCAGAGCTGAAATGCACCACTCACCACCTCGCTGTGCTCACATCCACTGTTGGGTCTCCATAACCATTCAGCAATCATTGATGAATATCAATGGGTGCAATTTTTTCCTATGTAGAGGAATTCAGTTCCAATACCTTTGCTTCACATGCACTTCCATGTTAGACACCATTTTGTGAGACTACCCTTCTTCTGCCATCCGTCACTCAGCAACAACATGTAGAAGTTCAACTTCTACTGCCATACTGCCAGTATCCTCCTCTGACGTTGTGGGCCAACATAATAAGATAGGAGGCATTACTTTTGAAGCAGCCCTCATAAAATACAATATAGTCAATGTATATAAATTACAAAACTTATTTTAATTTTTAATGATTTTTATCAAAACATACAAAATAGAACAACAAAGCGACAAAAACAGTAGAATATGTGACTCTGTGAAGCTGGCACATCAGTCTGGTTTGATGGCAGTGGCTACAATTCTTTCAAGGTGTTCATCAGAGGTATCTGATGAAATTTTACTCTTTCTGTGCTTCAGATTGAAAGCAGTTGTTCACAAATATATGTACTGCCAAAAAGCAATTGTGTGAGTAGGATGTGACTGTGAACTGAGGAATATTTCTCTCTGGCAAGAGGTGTCTTAGAAAGAAGTCTTGTAAAGAGGCATCAATTAGTTTTAATTGCAACTGTATACATTCCATTTGAAAATTTGTAAGACTAAGAATGGTGTTGCGAATTTAAAAATTGCTCATTTTTTGATCATCTTTAAACCTGCTCTCAACCTCTCAAAACCTACTCTAAACCTACTCTTTATAGACACAGAAAGCGTGGCTGCATTCTCTTCTCTGTTCATGGAACTATTTGTAGCCAGTGTATCAAAATGCATGACAATATTTGCCATCACTTGAGCAGGCACTGCACAGTATTCTGTGTCCTGGTTTCTGCCTAGATGGAGTTAGCAGTACACTGATTCTCTGTTGGTGCTGAGGGGTTGGGCAGGATGCTCAGTGGGAAGAGGCAGTTGCCATGAGGGCCTGGTGTAGCAGGGGGTGCATCACACTGTGGGCTGTGCCAGGCCGCATGTGGGCTGTAGCCTGGACATGCTTTTGTTACCGTATACCCTGTCCTGGTTTTTAATACTCTTGGTTTTTTTTGGTTTTTTTTGTACGTATTTGTTTCTCTTGTGGTTTCTCAAATCATTTGAAAAATGCTGTGTCATCTGGGAATTTCACATTAGCTTGCTTTAGTGCAGGAGGCCCACAGCCTATCTATCTCTGTCCATATTTTTTTCCTCAAAACTTTCTTCCTAATTCTACTTTAAATTTAGATTTATACTTTTTTTTCATTATTTTCATCTTTCAATCTCTCTTCATTTTTTTTTTCCCACTCAAGATTCTCAGCCATAGTCATACAGTTTCTTCCACTGCATTTAGTCCTCACATCCAGTTCTGTGTGAGCCTCACTATTGTGGAGGGTTTGCTCAGTCTGCAGAGGTAACTGGTAGAGTAATGACTATCAATAAATGAGTGAAGGTCTGTGTTGCGTTGGGCTCAAGTAGTAGATTTTAGTAACATTTCTAGCCAACGTAACTTCAACATGAAGCCAGGAGAAACTTGGAACATTACTGGAAAAAAAGGAAGAAGTCTGCCTTTTTTAAGGAAGGAAGTTAGCCCGAATTCTATAGGAATGGTTGCAGTACTTCCCAAATTTTACAAAAGCAAATAATGTTATCAACTTAAAAAAAATAATAATAAAAAAACACTCTGTTCTGTGGATTCTGTTTTGATATTTTGCTGTTCTCTTCCAAAAGAGAATTTTTCATTGTTTGGTCAGTGCCATCTCGTGTCTATCTGCCATGTTACGATTCTGCGTGCTTTTGTCTTAACTTGATGAAGTTGCCTCAGTGATAGATGGCCAATGCCTTTATAAATGGAGATTAAGTAGTCATTTTCTTGTAATGCATGTTTTGTGGTCTTATGAGTCAGTGGATTCTTTAACTTCCTAAGCTGCCTTTTTGACATTCCCATTCCACCTCCTTAGAAGATTGTTGGAGCTCTTAAGTCTTAGTTTAACATCTTAAAAATAACATAACTCAGACAGATATGTATTTCAAATGGTTGCATTGTTTGTATAAAAAGTTATCCTTGACACTGTCTTGACTTTTCAACTCACTCTGCTGGTAGCAGTTAATGACCTTTCACATCTGCTGGCAGAGCAGCTCGTGCGAGTTCTCAGTAACCTGCATCAGTCAAAAATGCATGGTAGTTAGTATAACAAGCCGTGAGAAGCAGGTCTTTCTTAGTCTGTCTCACTTTCACTCAGCTTACATTTAGAGGTATGTTAACATGAGCAGCTCCATTCATGCAGTCATACTGAGTGCTGGTGTAGGAGTGGCCTGGTGTTGTTAGCCTTCAGACACAGGTAGATGTAGTGAGGCTTTCTGTCAGCAGGTACTTGAGTATCTAGGCTACTTACCTGGAAGACAGTTTTGGGCAGCTTTTTGATTTCGTTTTAACTAAAGTATGTAACTATTGGGGATGTTTCTGACTTTTATCTACCGGCTGTGTGTGTGCAAGCAGCACGCTTCTTGAAATAGCTTCTTCTGCGCATGTATTCGGATAATTCATGCAGATTACCTCTGTTCTGTTGGCTAACTTTATACTGTGCTTCAGCTTTCACAAATACCAATTACTCTTATTATCTTCCTCTCTGAAGAAGTTTAAAAAAGCTAGTTTGGTGTGATTTTTATTTTGTAGTTCTGCTTTTTTTGTTCTCCAGCTAAACAAGTTGAACCATTTTTCTTGATGATTGATTCTCAGAGATCAGTATTTATGTCAAAAGCAATCATTTAATTATAAAAAATCAACAGTTCTGAATGGTTTAAATACATAAAAGTAGAGTTCTGCAACAGAGCAGTGTTTAGGTAGCTGTATCTACTACGCTTGCTGTAATTTGATTAAAAACTAATCAAATATATTTGTGTACTATTTGGGTTAGCTGTTTCCCAAAATTTGACGTGAACAACTAGAGTGCAAACAAGAAATCTATAATTTTTTGCTTTCCTATTAGTAATTAAAATTATACTTGCAGATTGTTGTTATAAATAAAAATACATAGACCAATCTGAAAGCAACGCCTCCTATTTATTTCCATGGGAAATATTACAGATACAAAGAACACAGTAACACTGTTTGGTAGGGCAAATTCTCAGCCACAAAACATTGTTTTAAACATTGTCACCACCATTCGCTGTACATTTTTGCCAGTAATGAACAAGAGCATGTATGCCATGCTCATAAAAATCTGTACCAGTGGAGGTGACTTACTATCTCCATCACTGCTACTGAAGCACCAGTCAGTGTGCTCACATCCACCGTTTGGTCTCCATAAATGTTCAGCAAACATCGATGAATGTCAGTGGGTGCCATTTTCCCACATGGAGGAATTCAGTGACACCCCTTTGCTTCATGCACACTCCCATGTCACGTTTCATTTCTGCTGCTGTCTGTCACAAAACAAAATGAAACAGAATATTGGTGGGAAGGTTCATCTGCTACTATCATACCACCAACATCCACTTCTGATGTTGTGAGGCAACATAATAAAACAGGAGGCGTTACCTTCAGAGCAGTCCTTGTAGCTCCTAGCAGAAATGTGTTGGATTTCTTAACAGTGAATGTCGTAGCAGAAGTTACATCCTTAAACATAAGTCTGAGAAATGCAAGTGCTGACAAGTATTTGAAAACTTATCTGTTTTGGTTGAGGGGGAGGGGAACTGGTATTTTTTTAAATAAAGCAGAACAATGTTAGAAATATTCTGCTGGGTTATTTGGCAAACAGTTTTTGTTGGTTTTGTGGGTTTGTTTTTTTTGTTGTTTTTTTTTGTTTTGTTTTGTAAGGCAATGAAATTCACAGTACCAGTCTAAAAGGTATTTCAGTAGCAGGACTGATGTATTTAACATCTAGTTTAATTAGGAATCATGGCTGACATAAATGTGTAACAACAGCTCTTTTTCCTTTTTCTTTTTATCTCTTTTTTTCTTTCTTTTTTTTTTTTTCCCTTCCCCTGTTTCCTTAAGGATTTGCAGCACTTGCAGCAGCTTCAGCAGCAGAATCTCAACCTGCAACAGTTTGTGTTGGTGCATCCAACAACCAACTTGCAGCCAGCACAGTTCATCATCTCACAAACACCGCAGGGGCAGCAGGGTAAGTGCTCCTTGCCAGAAAAGAAAATCATACATAACTTTTTTTGAGGAAAAAGTGGAACCAGGGAGGTTTATACACCTTCATTATCAGGATTGATATTCCCTGGGAAAAAGTAACAATATTGCAATTAAGATTCCTATCTAACAGGTTGGCCCTTTCTGGGTGTTACTTCTCAGCCTCATCAAAGTTTGTGTAGATGACTTCTCAAGGAGAGACAATCCAGAGGTCATGTTATAGGGACATTTGGTAACAAGGGCTCTTGGGAAATATTGGATCATATGAATTTCTAGGTGGTTCCTCAAGAAGGAAGGAGTAAAATAAACTTTTTACACTGGCAGATACTGGTAAGACAAGGGGAAACAGTTTTGAACTAAAAGATGGGAGATTCTTCCTCTTGTCATCTGCCTTAAATTTTCACTGAGAGAGTGATGAGGCATTGGCACAGGCTGCGCAGAGAAGCTGTCTCCCTGTCCCTGGAGATGGTTGGGTGGGTCCCTAGGCAACCTGATCTAGTGCCTGATTTGGTGGCTGGTAACCCTGCTTGCAGCAGGGTAGGTGGAGCTAGATGGTCTTTGAGAGCCCTTTCAACCTAAGATGAAAGTCTATGGAACGTTGTGATCCCATGGATTCTATGATCCTATGGAAGCT
Source organism: Odontophorus gujanensis (assembly GCA_013399175.1). NCBI lineage: Eukaryota > Metazoa > Chordata > Aves > Galliformes > Odontophoridae > Odontophorus > Odontophorus gujanensis. Next base: position 165,264 of record VXAB01000713.1, read on the forward strand.
TACTGGCACGGCAACTCTCCAGAATTCATAAGCAGAGTCGTAGGAGGTGGGATCCTGGAGACTTGGTGTGGCTTACATTTTAAAGGCAAATCAAGGTAGTGGTAGAAAGTAGTACCATGCTAATTAAGATATTGCATAGGGTCCTCACTCCAAGAACTAATATTGCAATACATTACGGTACTGATTGCACTCTCTGTTGATGCCCTCAGAAAGCTGTTTTTGGCCATGGATGATAGATTCCAATGCTGATACAATCAAAGTCTTTTTTTTCCCTTCTTTTCTACACGAGCCTTTAGTTGATCAGGTCTGGGAATTGAAAGGTTCTTGTTCAAAATGCATATCATTCATGACTGAAGAGTATTCCAGAGTCTGGCTGTCCTAAAGTGACTCTTGGCACCTTGTTTTCTTCTGTTCCTTTCAGATTGTTGTTTCTTTTTTGTTTCTTTTTTTTTTTTTTTTGCATGTGTATGTGTGTGCATCATTTCTTCTTACATAGTATGACTGGGGAACTGGCTTTACATTATGCCGAAGCTGAATGGACTAACATTTGAATAAAGAATTAGTCAAAATTAACCTTCTTTTAACAGTACTTGATTTAGGAGAACTTTTATGTCAGCACCAGTAGAAAATATCTAAGAGACTGTTCTGTGAGGCATTTAGTGATACGCTACTTTCTTGAAATGAGGCAAAAATTTAAAAGCCTTTCATATGGTTTTTAGAAGACATCAGAGTTCACCAAAGTTACATTCAAGAGTCTTCTTGATTGTTTAAACTTTAAAATACTCCTTTAAGGAAATAACAAGCAAAAAAAACCACTGCTTTGAAAAACTCAACAATCATTATTCATATCTGCCTACAGTTTTCAGAGTATTTCTCCTGGGTATTCTAAAATACATCTGAAGATGCTTCTCAAAGAGTGGAACTATCAATAGCATATTTCATTCATCTCTCAAAATGAGTTTTGTATTATGGAATGGAAAGAAAGTTTTTTGTTTTAAATCTTCTGAAGTAGAATAGCTACCAGAAGATGATTTCACAGTTTATTTTGCAGGGAACTGCTCTGAAAGTGATTTCTTGACTACAGTGAGACCTGCATATTGCTGTCATCACTGACGCAGTGTGTGTAGAAACACTATGTATTACTGGTAATGTGCAGCCTGGACAACTGAATAGTTCAAAAAATGTAGGAAGATTTATATTCTGTATTCTGACCATCAGCCTCTAGTGTGTGACAGCTTTCCAAACTGAAATGCTTGAATGGATCTAATTTTCTTCATGAGCACTCAATGATAAAGCAACATGTATGTCATAATAGTCCTTATCTCACTTTCTAGGTATGGCATTCTGCAGCATTTCATAGTTATTGTTAGACAGTCTCGAACAGTGTGTTATCATTTATAAGAAAGATTGAAAAAATACGTATTTTTATCATTTCTGTTGAGCAGACTTCACTATTTTGTTCTTGTCGTATTGCTCCTTTAGTCAACTTCCAAAAATAAAAGATTTTGGAGAAACTAGCATAGATGTTTCTTTAAGACATTCAACTTTTTTGGATGCCTTATCAGTACTGTGTGCGGCTTTATATGTGTGCATCCACTTAGTAACTAAAATAAAAGTTCATAGTTACATATTATCTATTCTGGAAGAAATCTGTTGCTTTACACACTACGCTGCGTGTTTTGTATAGTCATGTACATGAAAAACTTCAGTATGTAAGAACTGAAGAAAATGGATGAAGAATGCCATCACTAAGCAGGGTCATAGAAGACATGAAGACATTAGGTAGAGAGAATCATCTCCTACTTGGAGAGCTGGTGGAGGCAGAGTGACACAGTCATCAGCAACCTTGTATATGTTCTTGGAAGGAGTTGAATTTGGTGACTTAAATCCTCTTAAGATCTAACCTGCAAAAATTTTTTAGTGAACTCAATAACCACGTATTAATTAAAAACATCAGTTTGTCATTCTGCTTTCTTCAGAGTATAGATCACAGTAGTAGATGGGAAATTCTTGCCGTAAGTCTGCTGCTCTGTCTGTAGTATAGTTGCCTTCCTTTTACACATGATTTCTGGTTGTGCAGGAGCTTATATGAAAAAAGACGTTTTGTTTCTCATAGCTTGTAATAGATAGCATCATACCCAAAGGAATTCTTTTAAGCCTCAACAGATAAGCGGAAGACTAAATGGAAATAGAAATTTTGAATAATTCCTTACTTAGAACAATTATTATCCCCATGTTTTGTTAAAATTACAGGCAGGAACGTAGTACCTAATACTCTTCATACCTCTTGGGTCTTGTATTCTGTGAAGTAATAGATCCATCTCTAGAATCATCAGTTTAGTTTCCTTTACTGTAATTCTGGCTGCTTCTCAAAAATATTGCACTTGAACGACCATTTATCTTTCCACTTGGAAAATACTGCCAATAAAAATTTTATTAGTAAAAATCTGAATGGAGAAGGAGGAAATGGTACTGCATTTCATTTAAATTCATCCTGCATACAGAAGATAAGATGTGAGGAAAGACTGCATCATTGTCAAGAAGAGAGAACTGGTTTAGAAACATGAGATACTTGTAAAGAAAGTCTCCAGGAAAGCAAATGTGGAAGAAAAGTTCATTTTTAGCTTTGAACATTGTATCTGAACCTACTCCTATTCTCAGGTTATTGCTGTTTATTATTAAAGACTTCCTTTGATTTCCTTTCTTATTGTAAAAATACCTGATATGATGATAGCAGGCCAAATTCATTACTGTTTTCAGATACTTTCTGGTTGTATTTTGGATTAAAAAATGTAAAAAGATCACTTCTATTTCTTTTTAGATGCATCACATTTGTAACGGAAAGGTGTTTGTCTCTTCTGAGACTGTGTACACTTGCAGGACTCCTCATTATTTTGTTAATAATGTGCTGGGTGAACCAGGTGCAAGTGGTTTGATGCCATCAATAATGCAGATAAGGAGATGCAACTCTTCATTCTCAAGAGCTTCTTAATGACAATATATTTGGTGACAAAGCAGTTGAATAAAATGTAACTGACCCATATTCATTCCCTAAACAAGAGGGAAAAGCTAAAAGTGGAATGAGGCTACAAGTATTCATTACCAAGATATGAATTAAGTTCTTAGTATTTACTGCCTGCTTTGAAATCAAATCTTCAGAGCTAATAATCCCAATAGCATTAATAGGTAAAAATGTAGATATTCATAGTAGTAGGGTGCTGGCACTTTTTTGTGGATCAGTGAAGTGAAATTTCTTCAAGACTGCAGTTCACCAACTTCTGCATATATGCATCCATATTCTTGAAATGATTCTAAAGGTTAACTGGACACTGTAAAAGGTGCAGCAGCATGCTGCATATTTGTAGGAATCTGTAGATTAGAACTTCCTCTGCTATGTTGATTCCCAGTATAATTCCAGCTTTGAGTCCCCACTTTAGAAGATCTGGATTAGATAAAATGAGGTACGCCAAAGTGGCTGGGAGTTTTCTTTACATCAGTGAAGCTGATCAAATAACACCGTATGTAATGTGTAGTCTGATACTTCTCCTTTCATTTTTATTTTTTCAGTTAATCAAATTATGATCATGTAATGGTTTGGATTGGTACACCAACTTCCAGGATGCACACGTGAAAAAAAGAACAGCTCTGGCAGAGAAAAAGCAGTCAAGTTTTTCTTTGATGAAGAAATTCACTCTTTTAGGGAGCTGAGAGATAAATTATGTATTATGATTCTGGGCCAAGTTTTTAAAAATGATGCTGAAAAAATTTGCGCTTCAGTGTTTGCTTAGCTTTAGACAATAGCAGCTAAACCCCAGATCAGGCCTTAGGGACTGTTGACTGTCAGAAAGTCTTTGGCTTGAGCTGTTATTCATATTACTTGTAGATATTAAAGAAAAAGTTCTGGGTGATTGTAGATGCCTTTATTTTAACTATTAAAAAAAAAAAAGATTGATTTTTCTTGGATGTAACCTTTTCTACATCCACACAATTATCCATATGATCAGTTTCATACAAGTGATTTATTTGCCATTATTAGTGCAGTTAAACTACAGCACTCTTACTGTTTCTGATCCTCTCTCCTGGGTTCTAACTCTGTGGAGTTAGATATGCAAGTACAGTATTACTTAGATTAAAAAAAAATAAATCATGTAGGTGGAAGGGACCTATGGAGCTTGTGTAGTGTTGTTCACAGTCCATCCCATTAACAGCGGTGGTGCTCAGTGGCTGGTCTAGTTGACTTTTGAAGATCTTCAATGCTAGAGATTTTTTAGATACCTCTCCCAACTTAAAAAAAAAAAAAAAAAAAAGCAAACAAACAAACAGAAAAAACACGCACACAAAACTGCCTAGAAAAACAACTCTCTTTATATCTAGTTGGAGTTTTCCGTGTTCTTGCTCCTATCTGTTGCTACTTAGTACTGTGCACACCCTCCAGAAGAGTCTGTTTCTATCCTTGAAGACAGCAGGAGCTGAATGAAACAGATCTATGATGCATTCCTGGTGTGAGTGTTCAGGCTTGTTTGCCATCCTGATAGGCCTTGAGCATATGTAATCTGGGATGTCATTGTGTCTTGTACTGGACAGCCTAATGCAGGCTGGACATGATGTTCCAGACATGGTCTCACTTAGAATTAGAGTCCTACCTACTGACTGTGCTCTTACTAATTAACACAGCCTAAGACATGATTATTAAAAGGGCATAGAACTGACTTGTATTCAATTTGTTGTCCCCTAGGTGTTTTTCTGCAAAACTGTGACCTAGAGTGTAAGTGCACTGCTTGTATTGCTGCACACTCTAGCCTATGTCTGGGACTTTGCATTTTCTTCCATTGATCTTCATGAATTCCATTTGTCCAGCTAGCCTGGATCCAAGCTTCCAGCCTGTTGTCTGCTCTACCAATGTGATGTTGTCCCCAAACTTGCTGAGAGTATATTCTTCACTATTGTCCATTTTAGTAACTGGGACAATAAACAGCATTAGCACTGGTATCAGTCCACAAGGAAGCAAAAAAGTCTGAAACACCAATGCCACTGCAGTTACCTAGAAGGTGCTGTTTTGGACTTAGCCCTTTAGCATAGCATTTAAAGTTCATGTATGTTGTCACTGAAATTTTCTTGGACCAAAGTGTGGGGAGTAGTAGTCTCGGGAAAAAACAAGAATGAAGCTTTAACTAGTACAAGTCAAATCTGAAAAGAGCTAACTAGTACAAGTCTAATCTGAAAAGAGCTAAACTGCAGCTGCCCGCATGAGGAAGCTAATAAGTGTCCAAAGTATACATGACAACTCTTTGGAAAGACTTAAGTCAATGAGAGAGGTGCATACTGTACGAAAACAGTTAAGCTGCTATCTCTGTTTCCTGATTAATTACTTTGGTCATCTAGAGATTTAACTTCAGCTTTTTCTTTCTCCAGTTCCTGCCTGAGGGACTTAGCATCAGTATTTAAGTAGGGTGAAGTGATATAAAAACTGAGTATGAAACATGTTCAGGATATTCTATTCTGTCTTTCAGTGGTAATTACTTCAGAATATGTGACTGAGAATAAAATGAGGAAAAGCATAGTGATTGCATGCTCTTTAATGAAAGTCTTATTGCCAGTAAAATACCCTCTGGGATTTCTTTGAAGACAAAACATCACAAAAGAACAATCCTCAGTACTCTTATTACAGTCATGAATCAGTAACTAGTGGTCAATGTTGTTAGCAGGTAGATAAAGAGATTGCATGTGGTCACTGTCAGATGCCTTTTTTTGTCTTACTGATGGTCAGCTACTCTATAGCATCATCGTGATGTCTTGGCCCTTTCTGTTTTGGACTGTCAGTTGAAGACAAAAGTTCTTTGCTTAGGGGATACTGTTCTCTAATTAGTAATTAGATTCAAGTAGCTGTAATTGTCTTTCAAGTGGACAAATATTTGCCTTGGAATAAGAATTGTATATGTGCTAGTAGTTAGCAGTCTTGGAATTTCTCAAACTGATCTATTCCCAACCCATGATTTTTCAGAACAACAACTGAGACATTCATTATGTGATACAAAACAAATTCGGAAAGTTGTCTATGGCTGTGCTATTATTTAGTACAAGGAAAATTCTCTTAAAAAGCATAGCACAGTAAAATCAGTGTCAGAAGACAATTCTTATGCAGTTTAGCATCCCTCACTAAAGATGCGTTTTCTCCTGTCTGCCTAGATAGTCCTAGGATAGTATTTGCGTCTTCTACGGCTTTACCCTCTCAAACATCTAGTTTCCCACTCGCTATTTATCAAGTCCTAGTTCCTGCATCCCTTGTCTATATTCTGCTAAAAGGTAGCTGAATGTAAGTGGTGTGCCCAACCAGCTTATGAGTCTGGACCCACCACATCAAACTCAAACTGTGTGGTTTTCTTTACGTGCTACTTGGTTCTGAGTGGTCTCAAGTGTCTGCTGTTGCTGCTTCACCTCTTATTCACCACGTGATTTTTAGGAACTTTATGTATTGAAAATGCTGGCTAAGGGTAGGCTTAATTAGCCAGAGCCTGAAATCATTATGGGGAAAGTTAATAGATGTAGTCGGGAGTTACTTAGAATATCAGTAGTATTATTCACAGTAAGATCAAGGAAACTGATTAACTGTAGTTCTATCTTTGTCAAGATTCTTACTTTTTAAAAAAACGTTTCAGAATTAGTAATGCAGAACATTTCAGATAACTTTTGGTTAAATTACATAGATGCAAGGCTATTTCTCAATTTCTGGAAATACTTGATAGGACACACAGGTAGTGAACTGAAAGAGAATTTATTTTTAGAGTGACGACATATTGTGTATATTGATTGCATCAGTTTCAAGTGTTCTTTAGTGTTTTCATTTCATAATAGTAGGAGGCTTCATATATTCTGTGTAATGCTTACTCTATTTGTGCACTGTAAACAGTGTTCAGCATCTTGTTATTTTTGCAAAAGTTTCTTTCTTTATTTTGGCCAAGAGAAAGTTGTCACCTGGGCTTGTTTTGTCTTCTGGTGTGATTTGCTAGGTAACTAGCATGGGATAGCATGGAGAGAAAGAAGAATGTTCAGGAAGCAACTGAACATTAGTGTTCAGTTGTTGGACTACTTTTTATTTTTACACGGCTCTTTGACTCTCAGTCAGCTATTGGTTACAGGAAGAAGTTTACCTGTGATGTCTGAACGGGGCAGTAAATGATTCCCGCACACAAAACTTGAAGAACCGCAGTTACTAGAACTGTTTCTACAGAGAAGAGTAGTACAGACTTCATTTCACCTCTCTGTCAGCATGTGTACTTCAGAAAACAAGGAGATTTTGGCCTGTAAAGACTGAAGTCTGGAGGTGTCTCAGCAGGGATAAAATAGAAGCTTGCATCTCAGATTTCTTCTGTCTTTGATTATTTGGCAAGAGCCTTGTTTCACCTCATTTCATGTAATAGTCATTGTTCAGTAGATAAACCCTAACTACCCTTTTCTCTTTCCAGGTCTCCTGCAAGCGCAGAATCTCTTAACGCAACTACCTCAGCAAAGCCAAGCCAACCTCCTGCAGTCTCAGCCAAGCATCACCCTTGCCTCGCAGGTCAGCCTTATTTCTAGAGTTCATGAGTTTCTTGGGGGGATTTGAATCGTTGCAAGGGAGTGAGCCCTTTGTAGCTCAGTTACAGTAGTAAGTACAGCATTACTACAGGTATAAATGCAGTAATAGTATTGAATTTGTCTTTCTGCATAGATTCAGTATAGAACAGAATTACCTGTAACTTCAGTTTTGTAATTTCTCACTCTAAGGTACTATGTTTATTTTTTCCACATACTTTTTATTTTTAGCTGAAAGTTTTCATGTTCGATATTTTGATTTAATGGGACTAGAGGAGCATTTGATTTCTTGTAAGGTTTATTTGGAAAATCTATATATTTGTGAAAATCAGAGGAGCAAGGTGTGGGCTGCTCAAAAAGAGGATTACAGACTAGTATCTTTTTTTAGAGATTGCAGTGGTAATCTGTCTCTATTCTAGCTGAGTTGTTTCACCATTATTGTCAAGTCATTGCCAGTCTTATTAGTTACCTTCTGTGAAGATACTGTCAGGAATGCATTAAAATATTGTTAGATATATGTTAAAATATTAAAACTCTATGATTAAACTCTTAGACTGTAAGAAAACCAATTCTAAGATTGCATGTGCCTGCAAATTTAATTTTGCTTCACTCTGTATTTTACTGTGCAGCTTAGTTACATGACTGCATTCTAAAATACTGTGTAATATTATACAGTATCATCCTGCCTTGGTTACATGTGAGAAATTTTTAGTCTGTAATAATGCCTGTGTCTATCAGAGTCTTAGAAAACTATGTTTTCTGTTATACCACCTAAAGTACTTTTCTTGTGCCATGCAGAAAATGGAATTTGTCTCACCTCTGTAGTTTATACTTTGGTTAGCAGCATGATTCCTCACTAAAGATAATACTTGGATTTTGAAAAAGTACCAAAGCCACTAAGAGAAAGTAAATTATATGAAGGAGATGAAGTCAATAAAAACATTGAAGTAATTATTCACTGTGTTTAGTGTAAATTTAAAAAATAATGGGACACATACGTCTGCAATGCTAGAAAGTTCATACGTGATCATATTATTTCTCAAGTAATGGAATTATTGATGCTGAACTTCCTCTACCATCTGCTATGCATTGCACAATACTGCTGCGCTAAGCCAGGAGAAAAACAACAGCTTTGTAAAGACTCAGCTATGTATGGAGCATTTATTTTAGAACAGCCATTTCTAGATCTTTGCAAGCTACTGTGGTGTTGCATAGGCTTGAGATTGAATTGTGCTGAAGGAGCCTGAAGTTTCAGAATTGGATGTAGGACATAAAAGCTAACCAGCTGAACTGAATATAATTTAACTCGAGTAAAAGATTTGTCTCTGCATCTCAGGTTATCTATTGCATATGAGAAGCTAGAGATTTGCACCCAAAACATGTTTTCAGAGTCGTCTTTTTTTTTTTTCTTTTCCTCACATAAAACCTAAACTGTGCAGTACCAGATTTTAATGTATTTTGTTCACCTGTTAATATTCTCCTTTATTTATACAATTTCTTCTTATTGCTATATGTAGTATGTTGATATTCAGGAAGAGTGAGCCTTGTGCTGACTGTCTGGAAGATTTGCCTTTTATGCAGAAGTAAAATAAGATCTAAAAGGAATTAATTTTTTTGCGAGTTGCCTTTACTTAATTTCTTGTATCATCAGTACCGTTACCCTTATTGCTGGAAGTATAAACAGAAGGGTTAGAAAGTGATGCATTTTTTCCTTGCTCATATTGTTGAATCACTCATGAACAATGGTATTGGAGGAAGCTTGTCATGTGTGATGCTCCTTTAGGTGCTCACTATTCCAAGATTATAAAGATTTCAAGTTTTTTGGGCCGATGGCAGTGCCACTGCATACAAGTAGTAAATTCAGTTTTAAAATGATTAAAATTGGATGAATATCAAGCTGTCTATAGCCGACAGAACTATATCAAGTAGGAGTGTTCAGCCTTTCTTCGGGTGGCTTCTGTAGCAAATGAAAGTTGTTGGTTATCTGCTACACTGAATATCTCTTAGGTTTCTTTAATGGGTTCTGTCAGAGCCTTTAAAAGTCTGTCGTGTTAGTACAGTTTTCTGAGTTGTGTTTGCTTGTTCTTGAATGTAGATAATTCTAAAGAACTTAAAGATTGATGGAAATCTCAAATTCATTGATCTTTCTCGCGGAAACCTTGTACTTTGACTAAGGTTAATTCTTGCTGGTTATTCTTTTAAGTCTGATTTTCATGTTTTCCTTGCCCTCTACCCTAATAGCCAGCAACCCCAACACGCACAATAGCAGCGACCCCCATTCAGCCACTTCCACAGAGCCAGTCAACACCAAAGCGAATCGACACTCCCAGCTTGGAGGAGCCCAGTGACCTTGAGGAGCTTGAGCAGTTTGCCAAGACTTTCAAACAAAGACGGATCAAACTTGGATTCACTCAGGTGAGACTGCGTACCTTAGTGCCTACCAGTGTGGAATCTGAGGTCTCATCTTTCAAGTCTGGAGGGAGACTACAATTCCACCTTTTCCTAGGAGTACCTTCTTAAATAGGGTTATGCTCTGGCCTTTATGTAGGGGGATTTCTAAGAAATAACAGAAAAAGCCATACATCCATCTTACATCCCTGTTGGTTTTAAAGCATAGCCATTTTCCCAGCAGGTACATGCATTTACCAGCTCCATATGTCATTGCGTGTGCACTATCCATTCTGAAGGATTTAAAATGAATGGGACAAAGCGCTTTAAAGCTGCCTTCAGAAGTACAAAGTCCCAAAAAAATCCTACAGCACAATTAACCGCTCTGTGTGTTTAAAAAAAAGTATGTCACAACTGTGGAGTTGCTTTGGTTGTCAAAGGGTTTTTATCTCTCAAGCGTATTTTGCTATTAAACATCAATGATTTCTGTATTTAATGCTTTTGCTCAGGTTCCTAAACAAAACCTGAAAGGACTGTCACCTTTGAAGTGCCCTACTTGCAGAGATAAACTGGAATTGCAGTTTATTTTGTTTTGTTTAAAAGCTCAGAAATACCAATAGAGCTGAAGAAAAGTAATCTTGAATGTGGTGAAAATGGTTGAATGAGGAATACAATTAGAAGTACAATGTGTTTCGTTATTGTGCTGAAGGGAAATACCACTTGGATGCAAGAGCCCTTTTATATCAATATAAAAATTAAATACTTTCCTACAGAATTAAAATGATCTGTTCAGGTAAACAGTTCATTTTGTCAGGAGCCTACGTTAAGTGCAGGAGTGTTTTTGCCAGAAGAAATAGCAAACAGAAATCTAAGAAGGCATTTAAAAGTCTGAGCTCAGGGCAGTCAGCCCAAAATATGAGATTTGTCCACGCTTGGAATAAGTAAACCTACTCTAGCTGAAAGTGTGTGCTGAAGTCAGATTTATTTTTCTGGCAGAGTTTTAAATGTTTGAAAAATCAGGGTTCATAATGAAAGTTCCTGGCAGCATCTTAATTGTAACTGAGGAACAGAATGTTCCTAGTAAAATTAAGTGCATTATGCTGGCATGGGTGCCTCCTTCCCTTCCTTCTTTCCACTAGAGGGAGGTACGGAAATGTAGCAGTAATAGACACACATAAAAACTAGAATAAAGCAGAACAGAATAGAGTAAAACACAATAGCTTCCCTGCAGCCTGATTGAGGAGGTTTATGTAGATCTTTAGCTATTATGTTTAGTCTGTCCTACTGCGCAATGATTATAAAGGCTCGACTAAGACTTTTTAAGCTATGGATTAACCCTTCTTTTTTGACCCTGTTACGAATTTTCGTGGTCAGGAAAAACGATCACAGCTACTCAAAGCTTACATTTTAGTATTTGCTTTTGAGCTTAAAAAAGGCAAGCACAGAACAAGCAATAAAATTGCATTTGATCATTCCTGTCCTACATTAAGTGTGTCTGTATATATTGAAGTAGTTCTAATAACTTCTGTTTAATTGTGTAATTGGATAATTAGAGATCCCTATTACTTTACTTTTTTTCTGTAGCTGGATAAACAGACTGTCTTTCAAAGGATAAAACAAATCTATTTCCAGTAGCACTAAGATTTTTCAAACCCACCCTACCTCTTTTTTCAAAGAATGTTTGCACGGCAAACTGATCACTTAGGATATTCTACCTTCTGAGTAATATAAAAGACACTGAATTTCAGCAGTGTCTTCCCCAAAAGGTGTCCATAATAAATGCATTCGTATCCTTTTGTTTCACTGTTTTTTCTTAAAGAGTCTCTATCTCTGACGTACAAAGTTACAGTGAATATATTGCATTGTAGTGTTATTGCAGTTATGGGACTAATTGCTTGGGACAAATTGAAGCTATGTGAGCAAACATTGTAGACGATATTGTTTTTACTCTCTACAAGATACTACCTCCTCTAGTCCATCTGTACTTCATAGAGTCATAAAATAACTTGGGTTGGAAGGGACTTCAAGGATCATAAAGTTCCAACCCCCTGCCACAGGCAGGGTTGCTAGCCACTAGATCAAGTACTACATCAGACTGCACCGGACCCCATCCAACCTGACCTTAAAACCTCTAGGGATGGGGCAGGGAAAACTCTGCTTCTCTGGGCAACCTGTTCCAGTATCTCACCGCTCTCTCAGTCCCCTGACATCTAATCTACATCTCCCCTCCTGTGGTTTAAAACTATTCCCTCTTGTCCTCCCCTCTACAGACAGGCACACACAGTGATGATGTACCTTATAGTCAGTCCCGTTTCATTACTGAAGTGTCATTCAGTGTACTACATAGACCAGCCATCTCATTCATCCTCTGTTCTGTCCAAACTTTCATTGGCCCAAACCAGAATATAAAATTCTCATTCCTGTACGTAAATTCCTTTGTGTACATCTGCAATGCTGCCCTGCCACCTTTTGGTATTGAAATCTACTGACAAGGAAATGGTTAACTATTCATTTTAAATCATACAGTAAATGTTAGCAAGAACAACATAGATATCAGAATTAAATTTGGTCAGGGGACTGTAGCAGATCTCATAAATCTCTCTTCCAAGACATTGAACAGCTTATGTCTAAAATGGTTTACATAACCAGGTTTTCTCCATAAACTCACTAGAGCATCCAGGTTACTTGGAATGATTTGTCAGTTTTGAAATGTGCAGAATCTTAGGATATGAGTTGAGTAGAGGTTTCCTCAATTTTCCTTTTCTGTTTGAAGGGCTTCAAACCAATGGTTCTGCTCCTTTTCTAAGAAGGAGTTTGTTTTCTTGATGCAGCCTGCACAATTTACTTACCAAAGGCTTTCCTCCTTGCTTGGATGTGGCCACTCTGCATGCTGTTAGTTTATTTGTGTCAAGCTGTGGTTGTGGATCTGACCTAAAGGAAGATGAACAAGCTTTATGCACCATCCAACTAACTTAATTGCAATTAAACTTCACTAACTGTGCTCGAGCTCTTCAGTCTTTTCTTCTAGGCTTTTTGTCAATCACTTTTTGTGTTTAAAGAACAAAAAAAGATACTTAAAGTAATTTAGAGCATACAGTAAGAAATGATGAAGTTTTCTAGAAGGACAAGACCTTCATGCTATAAAATGAAAACATGCTATTTGTAATGACCGTGATCAAGAATGGATGTTTATCTTTTTAAAATGAGACATTCAAAGCATACAGTACATGGAGGTGATATACATATAGTTGAGCAGAAAGTCTGAAAACTAGCTAGAACTGAGTTTTGAAAAACAGTAACATGTGAAGAGGTGATCATCTGTCTATTAATTTCAAGGATAGGTTTTGGCAGATGGGTATTGGTAGTGAAGACTACCATCAATCGTTATTTAAAATGACTGAACTTCTTGTCCACTTTGAAATGCGTAGCTATGTGGAAAAGCTTGATTTGAACCTCAGAAGATACTGAAAGTTCAGATATGAGTATTTTTCCATTTTTTTAAATAAGTTGCAAGTTTGTAGACAAGCCTCATTCATCTCTTTAAGAGTGTTTTTCTGCTAATTATATAACATAAATTCACTGTATTTCTGCTTATTTGAACTTTTCTTCTTTGATGTGAAACACGTAGAGACTTACATCTGCTCCCAAATAAAGTTTAGCCTTTCGCTTCTTTTCTCTTTTTTGAAAAAGTAAGAGAAAAATTGCAAGTTAATATTCAGTGGAATGTTCTGATTATTGATAATGCTAAGAAGAAAAAACATGAGGGATTTCCTGGAAAGAGTTACATAGTTAAACTGACCTAGTGAAGTTTGAAAATATGACATTTATTTGTCTTTATTTGCTTTAGCATGACTCTTTAGTGCTGAGCAAGTTTCTGTGAAACTGAATTCCATGCAGTAATGGAGTCACTAAACACTCAGAGATGTTGACAGGATTCCTTGCTTTGGAAGTACCTATGTTAGTGAATCCCTTTTTTCTCTTTCTTTGTCCAGGGTGATGTTGGGCTCGCTATGGGCAAACTCTATGGAAATGACTTCAGCCAAACTACCATCTCTCGCTTTGAAGCCTTGAACCTCAGCTTTAAGAACATGTGCAAGTTAAAGCCACTTCTGGAAAAGTGGCTCAATGATGCAGGTGAATGAGTCTGTGTATTTCTTCACCAGCCTACCAAAATCAGTAGGATTCTGAAAAACTTTGGAAAAAATGCTTCGTTGGTGCCCTTATGGTTTTATGAAGCCACTGTTCTATGTTCATGGGACAAAAAGGGTGTAGAAATAAGTGTCCATTCTTCCCTGTTTGTGTGCCTACAAATGTCTGAAGTAGTTCCACTGTGAACTTGTAGAATTGTGTTCTGCAGTCAGCTAAATAATTGCATGAGGTGAGATGTAATGTGTGTCATGGTTTTCCTCCTTCATGTATGTTAATGCATATAACTTCTAATCCTCCTCTAGCTTTCAGATGCGTAATAGAGAGAGTTGCATGCTTTGTTGTTTCAGTAAGCAGAGCTTATTGCATTCATCTCCTCCCACATCCCCTGTGTGCATTCTTTTCATCTCTCTCCAAGAGTCCTTATGAGCACTCTCTTTCTCTCCATACCAAGAGTTGTTAGGTTTTTTTTCTTTCCTGAATGATTTTTTCTTGGGAGAAGAGTTATTCATGATACTAGTTATAGTGATAAAGAAAAAATAAATAGAAATAAAATACACCAGGAAATGAAACTTGGATGTTGGTGCTAGGTGTTAGGATAGATAATGTTAGTGCTGTCGGCTTTATTTTCTTTTGAGTGCACAATCTTACATTGTATAAAACTGATGGATCTGCTAAACAGATGGCAGAGACTACGTGTCTTCCTATTCTTATCAAGATGAAGAGAGCTTTATGCTATTACCTACAATATTCCTTGAAATTTTGAAATTAAGTGGGTGCAGTGTTGAAAATTTGTTCTGCACTGAAACAAGGAAGTGTCGTTCTGTTGTGCTTGGCAGGTGCAACCTTAGATAATCTGAATCTGTGATAGAAAACATAAAGAACTTCACGCTAAGTTCTCTAGTCCACAGGACAGTGGTCCCCAAACAACTGACATGAGGGAATGTCATACTTTGCTTTTCCTGCTAACCTGAAGAAGTACTTGGATCTGTAAAGTTAAAGACTGTTAACAGTGCTGGGTTTTTTTGCAGCCTGGAAATTAGGAACCATAGTCTTTGGCTCTCATTCAATTTCTTGAAAATCTTTGAAAGAAAGATTCAGATGACTGTAAAGGTCATTCAGCTATTTTTGGGTAAAAGCCGGCAGCAGAAGCATACCGACGATCCCTTCCATTACATTAAAGTGTTAGAATTCACTGTTACAGAACTTGGTTTGTTCTGTGGGATTTTCAAGATGGATGAGGGATCCAGCAGATGTATGTGTACCGTTACTGAAAAAAATATAACCTAGAAAATAATTTGGTGAATGTACTTGCCTGTTTGAGCCTACAAGAATGGTGTTAAGCATTATAAACTATGTCATCTATGGTGCAAACCCCAGTGCAGAAAGGGGTCTTCAGTGTTACTCAACCGTAATCAGTCATTTTGTTTAATTTCCTTTCGGAACTTGTCAGTTGGTTGTTTTGTGCTTTCTTATGCAGAGTGGGATAAAAGTGCATCTCCTTGTTGCTATTCTGTGGAGACAGAAAGGGTAGGATTAGTGTTTGACAACTGGAGACCTTCTTAAAGCTAAGGAGGGGAAAACTGCTAGCGTTCTAGCAGAGCATTCTAGCAGAGCTGCATAGCACAGTTATCTGCTAAGATCTCCAGAGAAAAGAGGTTGAATAATGTGAGGCTGGCTGGGAGCTTCTTCTTCCTCTCCTGTATTGCAGAGTAGGGAAAAGAAATTTCAGATTGCTCAGATTTTTTCATAGTTTGTGGCTTATTGCTGTGGCTTGTGGATATCAACTGCTGCATTTTTTTTCTTAAACTGTAGTTGCAGTGTGAGAGTGTGGGTTGGAAATGAGATAAGGCAGATAGAAACTTTGTTTAGGTTAAATAAAAGGGGTACTCTTGTATAGTACAGGAGCAAAGACAGTAGTCTCTTGGGTCTAACTCATAGATTTTTATTTTCAAGTACAGCAATTAATGCATGTGATCTTCAGAAATCTCTCTGTATCTGGAATAGATACAGAGTGGATTTTAGCATGTCTTGCACAGGTGAATAGCAATTAGATTATAAGTTGCACTGCATTCAGGTAAAATCTCTTTATTTGTGTTAATTTTTTTTTACTTTTTTTTTTTTTTTTTTTTTTTTTTTACAGAAAACCTCTCATCTGATTCAACTCTCTCCAGCCCAAGTGCCCTGAATTCTCCAGGGCAAGGAATTGAAGGCGTGAACCGTAGGAGGAAGAAACGCACCAGCATAGAGACCAACATACGTGTGGCCTTAGAGAAGAGTTTCCTGGAGGTCAGTAATGTTGCTGTTCAGGTCAACCTGTAAGGAAATAGTTGAAAGTTGCATCTGCTAGAATGAAGCCATTACCATACAGTTTAGGAAAATACTTGTACTGAAGGTGGTAAATTCAAAGATTGTTCCAAGGAGCATGTGATCAGTGTCTGTTTTAATTTAAGAAACAACAAAAAAACATACACACAACCACCCCTCCAAAATATCTTTGGTTCTTACAGTTCATTGACTCAGTGATTTTTTGCAACCCAGAGTACTGAACAATAGCTCAAAGCTTGATATTGTGCACTTCAAAAATAATAAAACAGAATTGCTATTTCTGAGGATGGGTGAATGGGTAGCAGTCTCAGTGTACATAGTGTTCAGTTCTTAACTACCTTATGTTACTTTTCTTAGATGCTTTGTGCAGCTCTATGTGCAGATGTATGTTCTACTCCTTTATGGGAGGTGCTAAAAGAAAGCTTTCCTATCAATACCTGGAGTTCCTTGAAGGATAAACTTACAAGTCAGACCCTTTCTCTCGTAAAGATGCATGTGGGTTTTGTCTTCATCACCCGTCTCTGAGTAACGTAGCTTACCACTGGTAGAAATTTTCCTGTCACTGGGAAAATGTAGGGCAAAAGTATCTATTATGATCTCTCTCTCTAGAGATCATAGTACTGAGCAGATTCTGTGTATAAATAGCCTATCCAGATTTCTGCCTAGTGAAGGAGAAGCTATAATGCAAAACTTCTGAAGGTAATTTCTCAGCTTTTCAAGTACTTGTTTCCTTTTCTCAGAACCAGAAGCCTACCTCGGAGGAGATCACCATGATAGCTGACCAGCTAAACATGGAGAAGGAGGTGATCCGCGTTTGGTTCTGTAACCGGCGCCAGAAGGAGAAAAGGATCAACCCACCCAGCAGTGGTGGAACCAGCAGCTCGCCCATCAAAGCAATTTTCCCTTGCCCAACCTCACTGGTAAGAATCAAGAATCTGTGTTGACAAAGACCACTGGAAAAGAAAGTTCTGTTCTGCAGCAATTGTACTACATCTTCTTTGTACAGCAGATTTGTTTGCACAAGGTTATCTTTTGCTGGTATTTTAAATATCCTTCCTGCATACTACGAAAGCGAGAGAATGCTTAAATATCAGGCACTAATTAGGTATTCACTTAGGGCATTTTATTTAGCCAACTCATGACTAAGTATTCTGGCTGAGAAATTTGCGTTTGGGTTATTTCTTTGGAAATATGCCAGATAGTAGCCCATATTTATATCTGGATTTTCTCTCTTGACGAAACTGTTTTTATAAGATAATAGTAATAAAAAATGCTTAGCAGTTCTATCCCCCCTGTCTTATTTGGGCTGCAGTGTCAAGTAGGTGAGCAGCATTAAAGCATATCATTTGGAGACTTAAGTCATTAAGTCCAGTGTTACTGTCGTTGTCACGTTTATTCAGGAATTATTTATATCAAGAAGGCATGGAACAAAGGGAAAAAAATAGCTAATACTCATGTAATTAATTTCCCAAACTTGTATTTACCTCAGGTAAACACAAACTTCATGAAAATATGAGTAACAAAACACTTGCATCAAGGTTCCTTCAGCTCCTTTGCTACCAATGTCCATGGAGGTCTGTTTTCATAAATAGAAACAGTAGCTATTAGATTTCATAGTAGCTATGCTAATAGGACTGTGGTGGAATTTATGTAGCCCGTAGTTGTCTTTTTGTAGTATTTATTCCACCTTCATCATTGTAGTAGCTAATATCTTCCAGTACTTCATTAAGTCATTAATTCTGGTGATGTGTCATTCTTTCCCCTCATCCTTGTCTCAGGATGTGTGCATGCAACTTCTCATTTCAGGGGAAGGGATATGTTAACTGTACTTAGTCTTTTTTTTTTCCTTCCGGTTGGAAAGCAAGGCTACATGCCTTGCTACCAAAGCAGAACATAGTGAGATCTGTGAAAGTGTGCAAACATTCTTGGACTGCGACTTCAGAAAATTTCCCTACATAAATTTCTTTTTCACTATTAATGGCCATTGTATATGAGAAACTGAAATGTTAACAACAATATCCATTTTATCAATGATGTTTCACTAAGTGTTTTCACTCACTGTAGGCTTCTCTTAAGGTATTACCACTCAGATGGACATTTCTCCCTCACCACCCCTTAGTCTTCACTGGCTGTGTGCTATGTTGATTGCTTGTGTCAGCTCTGGAGACTATTTGTCTGTAGGATGATTGGACTCTGTTTACTAATTCAACTACAAATTAACCATGTGAAGAATAACGATTAGTTTCTAGTAGTATGTCTGGATAACCAATCTAACTTCCACCCTGACTGCACTACAGCTCTGTGGCAGGATTGGAGGGGAATGCTCCTTTTGATTGTAACCTCCTTTTGCATTGGCATAAGTCAGTCACTGTAACCGCAAGGGTGAGCTGTATTAATTTTAGGTCATTCACTGCCCTGAAATATTGATTGTGACTTTGGCCTTAACTGTCCAGTGGACAGTTGGCAGATGTGATGCGTAGGCTGCGTTAGTGGGAAGTGTACTGTATATGTAGTTGTTCTTTATTTCATAGAGTATTTGAGATGGACGGAAAGCTCTTAGACCTGTCCCAGTTGCCCCAGCCTTGTTTAAAATGCATAAAGCATTTGGCTTCCTATAAGAGGATATGCAGCATGAGAGAGATTTCTCTGATAATGGACTATGGTAAGAGGTGGGAAAGGAGGAAGGTCTTAGCCTGTATTCTTATCTGTGTTCTCTTGGGCAATTTTAAAGTATTAATTTCTCTCACTGGTGTAAAGCAGCCTTCAGACATTTCTGTTAGACACTATTTCTTCTCCATAAAAAGTTCTTTTTCTTTTTTTTCCTTGATTTTTGTTTATAAG
This sequence comes from Odontophorus gujanensis, assembly GCA_013399175.1. Taxonomy (NCBI): domain Eukaryota; kingdom Metazoa; phylum Chordata; class Aves; order Galliformes; family Odontophoridae; genus Odontophorus; species Odontophorus gujanensis. The sequence continues at coordinate 184,539 of VXAB01000713.1, forward strand.
CGTATTTCTCCAGCCTTTAGTTCTTATGGCGCATTTTCTTCACAATATCTGCAGTTTATTTGTATCTTGCTTGTACTAAGCTGTCCACATGTTAAATAAGCTAATGTCATTCCTCTGACATAAGGAAACTTAGCAAATTAGAGCTCATAGGTTGGTTGAGTAAATGTGAAACGTTATACTATTTATCCATGTAAACACATTACCCTAAATATCTTTGCCAATGCTGTGGCATCTCAATCATTTTATTGGAGAAAGGGATTTGTAGCTGAAAAGGTGCTTAAACAAAGGAAATACCGTACATTAGTAGTATCTTTTGTAACTCCTTCTGCAAGAGTGGCTCTATTAAACAAGGTTCTCTGTCTTTGGTGGGTAGGGATAGGTGGAGGGCCAACTTGCAGTCCTAAGGCAGTATGAATATAACGGATATACCTCCCTTCTAATGCTGACTAATTAAGAGTAAAGATATTGCTGGTAACAACAGTAGGTAGTATGTCTAGCCCACTGAATGCTAAAGCAATGGATTTACAAAATCCATTACTAGTTAGTTTATGTGCAGTAATTTCCTCAGCTGAGGACAGGAAGAAAGAAATGCGAGTCTAGTAGCTAACTGCTTTTGTCAGTTGAGCAGTTGTGTTCTTTTTTGACCTCCAGGTGGCAACCACGCCAAGCCTTGTGACTAGCAGTGCAGCTACTACCCTGACTGTCAATCCTGTGCTCCCTCTGACCAGTCCTGCTGTAACTAGTTTGTCAGTCACAGGTAAGGTGCATGCCATGATAGCTGCTTCGCAATTCATTTATTTTTAGTTGACAGGTAAATTATGATGCCAAACAAGTAATGGAGGTTTTATAGAGGTAAAGATTTTGTTGGATTTCTAGTGTCCTTTGTTGTAGTTATCTGGGAGAAATTTAGAACTCTCTGGGAGTTTATACAAAACTACCTAAGTTTTGTGTAAAGTAGTTATTGGATTTTGCTGTATGCTCTGCATAATGAGATGCAAAAAAGTTTCTTACAGGTATCCATAATCTACTTGGCTGAAACTGGAAAATAGGAAAGAAAAATGCTTTTACGATAGATGAAATATCTTTGAGATACTGTGAACTCATCTTTTGTTTGTTGGTTCCAAGCATTCCTCTTCTCTTGACTTTAAACAAAGCTCCTGGGCAGATTTGCCTTGCCCCCGCATTAACCTATTTTCCCCTTTCACATTATTCAGAAAGTCTTTCTTTATCTCAGGAGCAGTCACACAAGTATCCCAGGGCATCCTCGTCATTGTTTCTTGTTACTCCACTCTGACACTTCAGTCTTTGTGATCGTTTGATTAACTTTCCTGGGGAAACAAACACAGGTGATAGTGAAATGAAAGGTGCTGCCTTCTAGATCTCCTCAGCCTCCTCTTGAAGTTTCATTCCATTGTAAGCTGAGACCCAAACTCAGCAGAGCCAAAGTTCTTGAAGAAGATATATGTGTTTGTCTTCCTTTCGGTTGGATGTGCAGCTCAATTCAAGTGGTTAGTGGTTGGTTTCTGCTCAGTTATATCTGGCTTTTGTACTGATATAACCAGACTCAATCTTTTAGGCACAACAGAAACCACCTCCAACAACACAGCAACAGTGATTTCAACGGCACCTCCAGCTTCTTCAGCAGTGACATCACCCTCCCTGAGTCCTTCCCCTTCTGCCTCAGCCTCCATTTCAGAGGCATCCAGTGCCAGCGAGACCAGCACAACACAGACAACCTCCACTCCCTTGTCCTCCCCTCTTGGGACCAGCCAGGTGATGGTAACAGCATCAGGGTTGCAAACAGCAGCAGCAGCCGCATTACAAGGAGCTGCACAGTTGCCTGCAAATGCAAGTCTCGCTGCCATGGCTGCTGCAGCAGGACTAAACCCAGGCTTGATGGCATCCTCACAGTTTGCAGCTGGGTAAGGATGAATTTTTCACACCTTTGCAGGTTAAGTGGTAGGAGAGGGAAGGAGAATTCTTGGAATAATTTGTGTGGTCTTTTATGTTTCGCTATTTTCTGGTAGGGCATTTGGCAGATTTAGTGTCTTTTACCTGAAGTTCTGAAGGTTTGCTTACAGATGGTAGATTTACCATTCCCATCAGGGTACACAAAAGTGGTTTTCATTTTACAGATGAAAAAGCTGTGTTGCAGTGTTGTTATTTGCAAAGTCATACTTTGCATCATGCTGAGTTTGACTGAAGAGCTGCAATTGATCAGAAATGATACAACCATCTCAAATGGAGAGTTGGTCTAGGCCCACTAACAAGTGTATAACCTCTGTATTCATTTCTCCATCAAGAAGCTGTAACAATGCATAATATGTATTGTTGAAGTTTTCGTTTTAATAAGCATTGCTCTGAGAGATGGCTCTTTGTTTCATCAATTCCTCTTGATTGACATCTTTCTTATCTGAATCTAGGAGGTGATGATAGCTATCTAATGAGTTACAGTTTCCCAAAAAAAAAACATTACGGGAATATTTTATCATCACAGTCAATCCAACTTGTAGTTACAGTGCCCGTACTTCAGACATATTGCTAACCACAGAGCTGAAAGGCAACATCTGCTCAAGTTATCATCAAATTAAAAATGAAATAGACTAAAAAATAGAATTAGGCCTTAATCTTCTGTGTCCCATTCCCCCCTCCCCTCTC
>VXAB01000715.1:0-23263 GCA_013399175.1 Odontophorus gujanensis
TGAAAAGTGCTACACTCCAACTGTAAATTATTTGTGGAGATGATACAGATACTAAGAATGAACAATAGGAAAATATCTAAGAAAGCTTATAAACATGGCTTCCCCTCCAAACGATTCAAAAGAATTTCACTTACAATACCTCTGAAGGGAGATGGAGAAATAGAAACCTAACAAAACTTGACCACTATAAGGAAGGCTAAACTTCAATACAGTCCACTTTAATCATCTCCACAAAAAATCAGGAGTACAAATTCCAAAGAGGTGTCACCTCAGTATGTTAAAATGTTGACTGTATCATTAAGTGCTACTTTTTTTTTCCAGCTCAAAAAAATGAAAAAAAAAGTCATTTTACCTTTTCAGAGTATTTTGTTAAGAAAAAAGTTTTGCTCTGCAAGACCTACTTGAAAATCCTTAGGTTTCAATATGAAATTACCTTATCCCACTAACCTACAAAATCCAGAAGTTAAAATCCAGTCAGTAAAAGCAGTGGGATTCTAAAAGCTGAATCTAACTATTTTACAGCACAGCAGAGACACTGTTTTAAAACACAACACATTTACGGCACCGTAAGACTTACACAGGAGGATAATACAGACAAGTTAAAGGAATATAAACTGAGTCCATAACTCTGATAGAAAAATGTTAGCCGTACTTCTGCGACAATATTTTCTACTACAGCATTGAAAGCACCAGTGCTGCAATGAAATAAGAAAAGAACACTACAGTGTTCTTTTGAGTGATACCATAAGCTCCGTAATGTAGTTACTCCTTAGATTATTACTTAAGCAATGATTTTTGAAAGGTAAATACAAAACCTGAGGGGAAAAAGAACTCAGAAATCTGAAACATCAATGGCTGACCAAGCGCCTCAACAGTTAATTGGATGCTATGGACAACCATTTATTCAGATCTTTAGAAACAGTACTATTGTAGAAAAACTGGCTTACACATCAGCTAGTTAATACTTAAACATTTAAACTTCAACTCCCTCAAAATTTTCATCACTTCTGACTACAACTGGTTCATCTGCAATCCAGTTATTTTTTTCTAGAAAACAGATTATACCACATGGTGAAACTGAAGTAATGCTAAACAAACAGCTGTTGAATGTTAAGAGTATCATTTTCATAGGTATGTCCAATGGCTTTCAGAAACACTTTGTTGGAAACCTCCAAAGTTTAGGCACCAAAAGTTTAATATCTGGCTTACCTTAAAATGTCTTCAATTGACTGACAACAGTTCTGTTTTTCAATGCAATTCTGAAGACAAATAAGGTGTTTTTCTGTTGTTTTTTTTTTGTTGTTGGGTTCCTCCACACACACACTTTTGCCATCTTTCTTCCCCACTGATTCCACTGTGAAGCTCTAACAGCACTGTATATTCAATTAACCTCTCACAGGTACACCTGTCACTCGTAAGATCTACACATCATGAGGAATTGGAAAGTTGTAGAGGACTATGACGTTGACTCTTGTCTGAACACTGAGATCATAGAATCATACATCTTATAGTTAAGTCAAAATACCAATGTTTTTCAAATATATTCTGTAAAATCATTTGTTGTTGTTGTTGTTTTTTAATTTTATTCCAGTTTACAAATCAGTTGGAATCTGGAAGTTAAATCCAGTATTTCATAAAGGAAAACCTTCACATACATTTAAGAGTTCATATGTTAAGCCATTCAAAGGAGCAGAAATGCTAAGATCAAGGTATACTAAGGAAAAATATGCTCATGATAGCAACATCTACTCCTCTAGGAGGAGACTGGCTTCCAGCCAGCTCTCAAAGAAATGCATACAGCCTTTCCTCAGAAGAATTTCTAGTAGCAACGTAATACCTGTAATCTTAATCCAAAGGAAAAAAATAAAAACATCTTTGACAATGTAAAGCTACATTTTATGATGTAAGTAATTACTTGGATAGGCTTGTCTAGAAATAGATGCTCAGTTCTATACTTGCGGACCTTTGAATTGAAATTTGCATTAATTGATGGCTCTATTAGCGGTTATATGGCGGAACGCTCCTCTCTTCTAATCACAAATTGCACAAAAGCATTGTAACCAGTTTAGTTTTACACAATGAAATCTATTTCCAAGTGTGATTTTCATTGGCTCAGTTAACGTTATCCTCCCAAATGAGTAACGCAGATGACATGCAGTTCAGCTAATTTAGCCCCCAGACAAAAATGAGCATACACTTTAAGACCGCATACCAATGTATGCAAGTATACATTGTAACACTGCATACCAAAGCTTCCTCCTTTGATGTATAACTAATTACAGTGACTAGAACAGTTTATAGCAGAAGTAAAATAGGCTTATAAATGAGAAAAATATGCAGAAATATAAAGCCAACTCATGCAACCAACATACTCTCAAAGACTCATTCTACAAGGGAGAACAGTAAGTTTAACCATCCTAATATTAAATAAATGGAAAAAGTGAAGACAGCAAAGTGAAGTCTCAAGAGATGCAGATAGGTAGAAGCTAATAAAATAAACTGATAAAGAACTACTGACAACATCTTTACTTGAACTGAGTCACAGTTTTGATCCCTTACCACTACCAACCAGAAGAAATTATTTTACAAGACAAATTCAAACACACAGTTTCAATAGAGCTCCCTTAAGTATATTTCTGTTGAATTCTGGACAATGAGTTTACTTCAGAACTGATTTATGTTAAAGAAAACTAGGACTTCACACACTACTCACACACCAAAAAAACACTCAACAAAATAACATTTAAGTAACTTGCTTGACCCTTATAATGCAGAGTACGTACACATAAAATATTCTTCAGTATAGTTCAAACTGCAATAACATTTTATAATGACACAGTTCTCAACATATCTATGTCAAATTAACAGGAATACAAATGCAGCCAAGCTTATAAGTCCTTGTATTTTGGTATTTAGTTTTTTTCCTAGCTAAGATGTTCTCAGGATGATCTCTTGCACTTACGACCGGAGCAGCTCCTTTGGGTACAATCCTTCCTATGTCAGCCCATTTTTCAAAACTGGGCTCAACAAAACAAGAAAATATGATCTGCACTCCTTTTATTTAGCTTAGAACTACCTGCACCATTCTGCTCTCTACATTGTCTTAGATAGGGTCCCAGAAATCTTGGCAAATTGGAGTCAAGCAGAAACATGCAGGCTTCAGAGGAGGAAAGACTCCGCCAATGAAGTCTCAGTGAATGTTTGAGTAAGCATGACCTAACTGCATTTCTACAAGCTGTGGTCCAAATAGACGTTTTTCATCTTAAAGTACTAAAACTTGGGGGTTAGTATGAGCATAGTTCTTTGCCCTGTTTCATAAAATACCATTAACAATACAAAAGGAAAACAAGCATTGGATCATATCATCCATTAACTGCCAAGATGAGTTGTCTGATTCATCCTACATTATTTGGACATGCAATCTGCATATTCATATGCCCAAATACACAGACAAACAATGCACTTCATAAAACACTCCGGGGTCAGGAAACGAAACCACAATCTCTGTGATTCATGGTAGAGGAAATAGCTTTGACCGACACTAAGACTCAAAAATTGAGCCCCCTTCAACCTCAACACTAGACATTAAAAGCATGCTTCCACTTTTCCTTCATGAAAAGTGGATAGAGAACAAATACAAGTCAGTATTTGTTCACGCAACTCCATAAAGATTCTTCATTCAAATGAGAGGAAATACACTTGAAGGATTCTAATTCTGTGGCTAATTTGAGTTAAGATTTGAGTTAAGTACGATTCATAAAAATGCCTACCTTCATTCTTATAAACATTTTGACAACTATTCTGTTCTTACCTTCTTTCCCTTTTTTCCAGGTTTGCCAGTCATGCTCTTAACAATATCAATATTACCCATAAAATAAAAAACATACAAAAATCAACACAATGTTCCCTCTTTCCTTTCTATCTATATTGATTCACATTATACTCACAAAAATTTGCCAATATCTGACTCCATTAAATAATATACTTTAGTACGTGATCTTTTCATTATCTACTCAATCCTAATTAAATAAAACCTGATTATCAAGTTTGGATAGCAATTCAAAACTCCAGTAATTTTACAGATGAGTTGAAAAGATGCCTTTAGTAACAAACATGTATTGCCTGGCAAAATTAAAGAGATTATTGTGAGAGTTACTGAATAATATCTGAAAGATAACGCAGTCAATTAGCCACAGCAAGTATGGGTTCACAAAGGGAACCTGAAGAACTTAAAGGGAGCTTCAGTGCTTAAAGAGGGAGACCAATGTTTTATGCAGTGTGACAGAACAAAAAGGAATGGTTTTAAATTAAAAGAAGGGAGATCTAGCTTAGAAGTTAAGAAGAAAATATGAATTCAGAGGGTACTGAGGCATTGGCACAGGTTGTCCAGAGCAGGTACCCCATCCCTGGAGGCCTTCAAAGCTAGGTTGGATGGAACTCGACGGTAGGCATCCTGATCTGGTGCTTAGCAGCCCTGCCCATTGCAGAGGAGTTGGACTAGATGATCTTTAAGGCCCCTTCCAACCTAAACCATCCAATTAATATTAACTCAACATTTCACTTCACTTGGGGAGTGTCAAGACTCTGTGAATCATTTGAGCACAGATAAACAGTTTCACTCCTTTAACTGTAACTGTTCTCCTTTATTTCAAGACATCATTGGAAATAAGTTGCTATTGTGTTTGAAATAGGTAAGGAAGAATTATGTGACAAAATAAATCTTCATATGACTCAAATTCTTGCAGATGTTTAAAGCAATAACAAACCACCTCCTTCAACTCCAGGAGAGTGGTTTAACAAAAAAAAAACAAAACACTAACAGATAAACAACAGAAATGACAAAACTAAGCCTTCACATCTATAAGTTATTTTTCTTCTCAAGATCTGTAAGTATTTTTACTATAGAAGTCATTTATCTGAACCTGTTAAGTAATCATTGAGTATACACAAAGGGCTAGAGCAAGCTGCAAAAGCTACGCACAGTGCTACAATGTTGTAACAGTAGCAGAAATAGTACAGAGAAAGCAGGAGCTTCCATTGTTTCAGCACTGCACTACATTGCTAAATGTAGTATTATGCAAGCCTACCACAAATGCTGTAACTACCCATCACGTGTATTGGAAATAATGCTTACAGCAGTCATTAATGCGTGACATCCCCACAGAACATAAGGATTGTGCTTGACTATGAAGAAATTTAAACCACACTGTTGAAGAAAACGAGCGGCCAGTCCCGTACACCAGCACACAGGGAACAATACAAACCTCTGCTGTATGACAGGGCACACCAGCAAACAACAAAGAGCAAGATCCACTTCCACCCTTTTCACAGGAAAGGGCAACACTGGTCAACGGCACATTATGAATCTAAATGCCAGCTGAACAGCAATTAAAAGGTTACCAATAGAAGCTTGCTGTGTTTGCTGTATTGGCGTAACAAGTTCAGTGAAGCGTCATTATGCTCTGCAGCAGATTTTGTAACGCTTCCTACAGGCCATCTCCTTCCCTAGCTCATCCTGTCCCCGACGTCCCTAAGTTCACAGCACTGAGTTTCAGCTGACTTCTCAGAAACCTAATTTGCATAGTATAACCACAGTGATCCATTCATTCCCTGTGGGATTTTTAGGGCCATATTTGTAATGAAACCCAGACCTGAATGAGTAAGATATACCTCCTCATTGCATCTCACAGCATCACACCATGAGAGGGAAACTTATCGCAGAGGATACTTCAGACAGATGACTGTACGCTCCTCTCGTTTAGCACAGCTTTCATTAGCATTCATTATGCTAACTATTAAGCACAACACGGGGCAAAAAGTGCCTGCTTTAAGGAATCCAGTTAATTGTGATGCTATTATAATTTTTAATCCAATTTGCAAATGTACAGAATAAAAATACACATCCGTTTATTTGAACATGACTTGAGAAGTCATCTACAATTTTAAGGACGCCTCTAAACACGCAGCCAACAATAGACATACAGGCACAAATAAACATTTATCTTAAATGCATTGCTCCAATCTTGAAGCACAGTCCTTTTGTATTCTAGGACTTACTATTTGGAAAGCTACTATTTGTCCTCTTTACTTCACCTTACTTCTTCCCATTCCCCGTTACACTTGATAATACATTACTGTATGGAGGTAAATATATCTTCCAACCGTATATGAAAGAAATGATAAAAACTACCAACTGTAGTGCAAACTTACCAACTCTATCCCCTGTGGAAAAGGAGTATCTTCCCAGTCCTTCTGAGGAAACCTTTGTATTATTTTTCCCAAACCTTCTGCAGGGCCTGCTGAAAAAAAAAAAACCACACAATTACTGAAAGACAAAATTCAGTGACTACCAGTGCAATCAATTTGAGAATATTTCCACCATACATCCAATACCAGGAAATGTTTCACCCAAAGAAGAACCAGCTCCTCAAATATGCCTTGCAAGTCACACAGTAAATACAATCATAATAACTTTCTCCAGTCATAACTTCAGAAGTCACAACATGAAATGAAGCTGTGAGCTGCAGCCAACTCACATCTGCCAGGCATGTTTCAAAAAACATGAATGACTAAAAATCATCCTAGGCTCTTTCTACGAAGAAAAGTAAATTAAAAGTAATAGATGATCTGTTATTAAAAAATATCATGCACACACAACACAAGCATTTCACAAAAAAAGTAGTCTTCGAAAGGGTGATGTCCATAGATTAAAAGCTTAGAAGATTAATCTAGGACATACCAATGACTTGATGGGAATCACAGCTGGTTTCCTATGACATCACCTAAGATTTTCTGCACTCAAAGGTACAGGAAAAAAAAAAAACGCTGCTTATTTCTGCTAACTAATCTCAATTGTTGGTGTTTTTTGCCTCTCATTCTCCTTTTTTACTTTATTTTATTTTTAAATAAAGTGCAGTAGGCAATCAAGCCCTTCAAAAAAGACAAGTATTCAACTGCTGTGTTCTGTAACCCTGAACAAGACAGGAACACACACACAAACATCTGCACGCTCATCAACTCAGAACTGTTGAAGACTTTGAAAAGAACTTGAAAACAACCAACATTTCCATTGAACTTAACCTCTGGGATGCACAGTGTTGCATGGCACCAAAGCAGCCATAGAATAGCAATTTTTACACTAATCAATATTTCATGGTGTTCAACTGGGTTACTTTCTTCACAGTGGCTCATACAATGCCGTGTTTTGGATTTCTGATGAAAACAGTGGTGGTAACAAACAGATGTTTCCGTTGCTGCAGAGCAGTGCTTACACACAGCATCTCTGCTTCTCGTGCTGCCCTGACAGCAAGGAGTTGGGAGGTGCCCAACCAGGACAGCTGACCCAAAGCATTATCCTATTCCACATGACATCACGTGATCACGTTCAGCAGTGAAAGCTGGGAGAAAGGATAAGGAAAGGAATACTTTCGGAGTGATGGTATTCTTCTTCCCAAAAAACTGTTAAGCGTGATGCACCCTGCTTTGCTGGTGGTGGCTGAATATCAGCCCTCTGATGGGAAGTGGTGAATTCCTTGTTTTGTTCTGCATGCGCGCACAGTTTTTGCTTTTCCTAGTGAACTGTCTTTACCTCAATCCGTGAGTTCTCACGCTTACATTGTTCTGATTCTCTCCCCATACCACATGCAGAAACTAAGTGGGCATGTGCACCATGCTGAGCAGCTCGCCAGGGTTAAATCACAGCACAAACCTGTTCTGAAGGGATGCCACACACCAGGATCAATGTGAACCGAGTCACTACCCAACACAAAGCAGGTTGTCAATAACCTTCAGCTTCTGCTTCTCGCACTTAGGAAAGCAGCATACAACATTGGAAAGAAAGTTCATCTTCAGTCTGCACTAGAGGGTCTTTACTCTTGCACCCACCTTGCCTTTTCCAAAGACACCAATTTCTCCACTTTATTCATGCTACAACAATGTTGTAACTAATTACATTATGCTACAAACACAACACAGATTAACATTACTCTGATTTCTGAAGAAAACTGATTTAAGAAGGGAAGGTAATGTCACAAGAAACACAGAGAAAAGTCTGATTTAAAATAGAAGGGGTATTTGGGAAAGGAGTCTTCATTAAAACACACATAAAGGTTCCTAAACAGCAACATTTAATTCGGCAACCACTTAAAATGTATTTTAATAGTTAAAGCCCATAGCAGTTGAGATGAATCTTGAAAGAATCAGCAACAAAAAGATCTAACTTAGAAATAAGGTTTTGAGGAAGGATGCCCGAAGGACTGTCCATCACAGGCAAGGCCCACTTCAAAGGACAAGTGAATAGCTTTGAATCACAGCATACGAGCACCAGAAGAAAGAAGTTGCCTATCGGAAGCAAATACAGAGAAAAAGATTTAAAGGCCCTGATAGTCCTCCCACAGAAAGGTCCTATAGTAGAGATTTGCAATTTTCACACAGTATAAAATCTGTCTCACGTGGCCACTTAAAGACCGATGAATGGAAAACCGTCTCTGCATCATACAAGATTTTTATTATAGCTGTTGTGGTATGAGAGGTAGAAACTGAAGGAATGAAGATGATGGGAGTTGAACAATAGCTACAATTCAATTCAATAAATGCTATTGACAAACCTCCAAAAAATACCAATTCCTCATACCAAATGTGAACTCATTGTAAAACCAGTTCTCATTCACATTTTTCTATTTTTGTGGATTTTCCTTTTAATTCTGCTCAAATATTTGAAAACACATGTAATCGAGAATATAAAATTCTATTTTGCGTGTAGAAATCTATTAAAAATATAACAACATTCAAAGATGTCCAATTAATGAAAACTGAAAAATTAGACGTGGAGGGGAAAGGATACACATGTACAATTCTGCCCTCCCAGTTACCCCTATGCTTTTGGTATGCAGTCAGACACCAAACGTGGTCTCACAGATTTTCTGTAAGGGGCATCGTTTCTCCAGGTCACCCTGAATAGAGGCACACTGCAGCAGGTGGCTTCAAGAGCATATACACTGACATCGTGGCAAAGAGCACTTTCTCACTACATAAACTGTTCAGTTCACAAAGTTAAAATAGGAAAGGAAGTAACCTCTGCCACACTCTCCACCACTTTCAGTGGATAAGCAATAGCCTTCACCCATTTTATCTAAGAAAAATAATAAAAATAGATCATTAAGGTTTTCCAACAAAAGATTAAATGCTAGATCAGATACACGTTTCTTCCACTCTGCATCCATCCTTTCCAAAGTCCTCTTTCATAGCCTTACTAATTCTTAACACAAAACAGACATACCTTCTCTGCCCATGTTCTACTAACTAGAGCAAACTGACTAGATGTATTGCCCCACTAAGTTCACACACATACTGAACAGACAGTGAATCCCAGCTTGCAAGGCAGCCTCCTCAGTCAGTGCCTCCAGCTTCTTCACAGATAACAGATTTTCTCATGTTTCCTTAATTCACTCCCTTTACTGAGAGTCTGAGGAAGAACTGACTGTCATTAATACAGGCACCTTGTTTTTAAACTGGAAAAATGGGATATTTCAGTGTTGGCACATTCAGATAGTCACAGCCAGCCAGACCCATCTGGCTGTAACACTAATGCAAAAATCTCTCTCAAATAATGAGAGCTGTCCAAAATCTGGTGGAAAAGCCATTGCTAGCACTGCTCACTCTATGCAACTTGATTACGTGTCTTTCTTGGTGTTTTATTCATTATTTATTTTAATACATGTGTTTTCACTATGGCTGCTTTGAAAATAATGCCTCCTATATTGGCCGACAACATACAAGGCAGATATTGCTGGTACAGCAGTAGAGATTAAACCTTTTCACCAATATCCCATTGCATGTTGCCACCATGTGACAGATGGCAGCAGAGGGACACTGACAAAATGGTGTCTGACGTGAAAGCATGGATGAACCAAAGGTGTGTCACTGAATTCCTCCCCACAAAACAAAAAAAAAAAAAAAAGGCACCCAGGGACATCCATTGATGCTTGGTGAGCATTTATAGAGATCAAACAGGATGCAAGCACAGTGAGGTAGTTACCACAGCAACGGTGGGTCACCTCTGCTGCTGCAGATCTTATATTTATTTATTCATTCATTTCTACAAGCATGGCATGCAGGCTCTTGTTCATCACTGGTGAAAATGCATAGCTGATGGTGGCGACTATGCTGAAAAATAGTGCTTTGTAGTGTCTTTTAATAGAGCAAATTCTCTGCGTTGTTGTGCTCCTCATATGCGTTTTGGTTTCCAAGGAAATAAATAGGAGGCATTACTTTTGGAGCAACCTAGTATTTATGACTGCTTAAACCCAAATGCATTAGCCACCTCATTCTGATTACTTAATCTAATACACACATGAATAAGCATAGCATTTACGATCACTGCATATTGATGTGTACTACGTAAAGCAGTAATTACTTTGATTATTAAGTAAGCAAAACGTGCCTGCAGTAACAAGAGTTCAAGAGCATTCAGCAAAACCACTGTCACTGCTATTACTAAACACTCATGTTGTTATGTTCATCAAGTTGCTCCTACGAAAGCATAACTCTTCTCATACTTTGACTGAAGCATTTTTCAGTATTTTCACTTAAACTCTTGAGTAAGTTATTTACACACCATATGGTAAATAAAAATTAAATTATGAACTGTGAAAGCTGTGACTTCAGCTGTGGTTACAGCAACAAATTATGACTTCATTTTCAGAGAGGAGGACGAGCAGAAAAATAAAAAATAAGAAACAAAAAAGAACTCCAACAGTATCTTTCTCTTGAGGACTGCCTAAGTCATTTCGTTATGAAATCTGATCAAACAGTAAATTTGACTGACGTTTTTAGGCATAACACTACCACCTGTACAACAGCTACACAAAACAAACTTGCCCAGGACCAAAATGGAATTTTAGCCTGTAAAAATTCCAAATGGGCAGGCTACTTCTTAAGAAACTGAGGAAAAACCGACTTATCTCCCCAGCTCAACTCTTCTAACCGCCCTCTTCCTCACTGCCCTCTTCTCATCTTTGTCTTTCAACAACACAAACATGCAGCATATTAAAATTCTGGCACAACTTGCTGGTTCCTGAACCCTAGTCCCTTAAACTCCCCTCTTATATAAATCTTTCCCCATGAAAGGTCACATGCCATCTCATGCTTGCCCTTGAAATTCCAGAAGCAAGCTGTTAATGCAACTTACATTCCAAATTAATGAGAACTCTGATAAACTCTGTCTTTTCACTTAAAAACCCCTGATAAAAATACATTTAAGTTCTAAGTATTGTTAATCGTACAAGCAAAGCTCTGGGTATAAGCACGGAAATTAAATCCTTTATTTATCAACAGTTTAAAACAACAGAAGGTAAAGATTCTTAATCATACAGAAGAAAAAGACTGATAACACCAACTAGGAATTAATGAAGCCGAACACCAATAACTTTTTACGGTGATTGTTCTTAACACCAAACCATACTTCACTATTTCCACATTTGCTGACCATTCCTCAGTTTCTCCTAAATATGTTTCAGCTGTATGTACAAGCAGCTAACTGCCTCACAACTCCACCAATTAAAAGGACACAAAAATACACAAACATTAAGTAGAAATTGCCTCATTTGCCAACTGTTTGCATAGTCTGTATAAAAGATTTCTTTTCTGAACAAACACCGAACATATCAACTGTTTTAAAAAACAGCACGAATACCTCAGCACAGCTGAAGTCAACCCTCAGTTCACAAACACAGGTTCCTCACCTTGAATCCCCATACAGTTTGCTACAACAGTTCCTTATAACGTACTCCTTTAAACAGGTCTGAATTGTTTACTCTTCACCAAGAATCCACCCAAGATTCAAATAGCCCCTTTCCCATCTTAATTCCTTTATTTTTTCCTACATTCTAGGTGTGGGGTGTGGGGAACAGGTGCAGATGAACAAAATACGGTAGATGACAGGAGAATAAAGCTTGTATCATCAAGTATTTCCAGGATTACTTGTTTTATACAGTTTATGGTGGAATTTTCTTAAGAGACCTTTTTATCAACATCTGAATCTGAGCTTACTAGAATGAGTCCAGCTCAGTGTCACCAAGACAATGAAAGACCTGGAGTATCTCTGAAAGAACTGCTCCTGCTCAGCCTAGAAGGCTGAGGGCAGGTAAAAACACAACAGGGAATGAAGAAGGTGGAGCCAAACACATCCCAGTAGTTCCCCATTGTTAGGGGAAAAGGTACTGGGTACAAATAAAAAAAAACCAAACAAATTAAAAAAAGAAAATCCGAACACAGGAAAACACTTTTTGACTGCAAATGTGGTCAAACACTGCCTACAGATTGCTCAAAGACATACAAACCTCCATCCTCAGAAAGAATCTTCGCTGCATTACAACTCTGGAAAGAATGACTTCACTTCTTCTGTATAGGAGGCAAACTTAAGTAATTAAGCTCCTCTGAAATACCTGTGGTCTCTAGGGAGTGCTGTTGTACTTTCTGGGGGGGCCTCAAAGATCATTCAGTTCCAGCCTCCCTACCGCGAGCTGGAACACCTCCTGCAAGATTGAGCTGCCCCAAAACCCATCCATCCAGGCCTTGACACATCCAGGGACAAATCATTCACAACTCCACTGGGCAACCTGTTCCAGTGTCTCACCACCCTCACAGTAAAGAATTTCTACCTTAAATATCAAATCAAAATGTAACCTCTTAATTACAAGCCATTACCCTTTGTCCTGTTGCTACACTCCCTGGTAAAGTCCCCTCTCCAATTTTCCTGTAGCCCCCACCTTTAGGTACTGTAAGACCTCTGTAACAACTCCTTAGAGCCGTCTCTTCTCCAGGCTGAACAACCCAACCTTCCCCAGTTTTTCTTCAGAGGAAGGATGCTCCAGCCCTCTAATCATCCTCCTGGTCATCCTCTGGACTTGCTTCAACAGTTCCATTGTCCTTCTTACATCGGAACACAAGAGCTGAATGCAGAACTTCAGGTGGGGGTCTCAAAAAACCAGGGAAGAAAAGGAAAACACTTCCATCTTTTGATGTGGCCCAGGGTAAAGTTGGCTCTCTGTGCTGCAAACACACACTGCACAAGTTCACACTGAGCTTCTCATTAACCAAAACCACCAAGTCCCTCCCCTCAGGGAGGATCTCAAACCATTATTCGCCCAGTCTGTATCTGTGCTTGGGATTGCCCCAACTCATGTGCAGGACCTCCCACTTGCCCACCTCCCAAAGCCTGTCCAGGTCCCTCTGGCAGGCATTCCTTCCCTTCAGCATGTCACCTTATTACCAAAGAATTCCAGACATGTTCTACTGATGCATTTTAAACAGTTATTAACTGATCCAGCCCACTCCACTCATGACACAGGCATCAACCATTTAAAAAAAACTCAGTTCTACAAAAAAAAAATAAACTACACAGCTTGTACAATCATGTAGAAGCATTATTAAGCTCCTAGAAAATTCCAGTGTGGAAACTGGAACTATGGCCTACAAGAGAATAAAGAGAACTTAATTATAACAAGAAAAATATTTCTTTGATAGACCTAGAAAATGTGGCACAAAGTTCTGAAAGATCTGCTCTAAGCCTTTATAGCACATCACAGACCAAGAGCATCTTAAAGTCTGAAGAAGACTGGACATGAAAATCTATTGTAAGAGAATGTCACTGTAGCTTATTCTGGAGAAGACGCACTTCGTTGCAGCCTAAGAGCAACAAACAGTTAAATAAATAGATTTGCTAGTACTATTAGGAAGACAGACTTCCTACAATGATCACAGATACTATTTCGTACAACTCCCAAAATTCATACTCAGTTCACCTTACTGAAATCAAAGAAATGTATCCAGCAACATAAGGAAATTGAAAGACATTCTGGAGGTTTGTCATATAAAGTAAGACTACAATAAAATAATAGAATAAGATGATCTTTAAATCCTTTTCCTTGTAATCACAAAAAATCTTTTCAACTTCTCAGAAGAGCAAGCAGTAGTTCAACCCTTCCCAAATATACTGACATTATTAGTCAGAATTACCTGAGATGGTAATTCTTGGCTGGTACCATTTCCTGAATGGCTGAATAGTTTCAGACTTTGGTCATATTCGGTTCTGCAGAGCCATTAACCCATCTTACAAAGGAGGAGGAAACGAAACAAAACCACAACAAAGAAAATGATTTACTACTCCATAAGATGCACTTGTGATAGCACACTCAATGGTTTGGTCAGCCAGCGCTCCATCAGGATCTAAACCCTCTAAGGAACTACATACCAGATGTCACCAAATCAGTGCCACACTTGAAAAACTGTTAGCCATGTAAAGCACTGTCTCATATTGTATACTGTCTTTAGACAAAAATCTTAATGTCATGTGGTAATGACCTCCATGACACTTTCCAACGGTGAAGCACATGACATTATTTCCTTCTGCTGCTGTGGCAGCTACTGTTTTTACGAGTCTGTGTAGGAACTTGCACAGTAATGAGAACTGTTCATTAAAACTCAAGAACTAGAAACTCTAGGCAACTCTACGCTTAATAGAGACTACGTAGGTTACTGTTGAGGAACCCTTCAGTATCACCATCACCTATGTTTCACTAGGATTTCCACGCCACCAAAATCTTACCTGAAAAAGATAACGCATTTACCATAGCCTGGTTCTAACAGTTGAATCTGCATAACCTTCCTCCGAAAAGAGGCCTAGGACATAATTAACTTCCAAATAACATCCAGCTAGCAAATAATGTAGCACAATATGGTTTTGCAAAAGTTTTAAAAGAAACTAACAGACATGGGAAAGCAACAGTGAATATTAAGAAACTTCCAAGTTACTCCCTAGCCACTGGGCAGCCAAGTATTCAAGAAGGTGGAAAACAGCTTGGGGGCTGGAAGGGAGAAAGTTTCCTGCTCACAGACAAATCCCCTTTCTGTTTGCAAACAACTGACTTCTGCCAACTTCTGGATAGGAAAGAGAGAGCAAGCTTAAAAATAAACATTCTATATTGAACAAACATTCTTTTGAACACACCAAGCTGAAGGAGACTTCCCCAGCTATCTTGGAAAACCTTTTCTATTTATTTTCTGGGAAAATACAAAAATTAACATGACAAAACTGCCCTCTGTTTTGTACTCAGAATCCATACCTTGGAGCTTCTCAGGGTGCTCAAACAAACAGAAAATAACAATAAAAAAAACAAAAGAAAATTTGGGCATTTTCCCTGTTGTAAAAAAGAGAACACATTTAAAAGCAACATTACCCTAACAAATCTGAATTCTGTTTCCAGTAGGTCATCTTCCTTCCACAATCCAATTTTGCTTCATCTCTAATTAAATAATTAAATTAAGTTCTAATTTAAAATTTCCTAGCCATAATTTTACTAGAAGACAACTCGACACTTCCCACATTATTTCAACACATTAACCAGCACCCATTTCAGCATACGAAACTTGAACAAAGCACACTTCATGCAAAATTTGCTCAAGTAAACACTTCTCTCTTAATTCTTTTCACTTTTTTGCTTGCTTGGGGCTTTTGGTTTTGTTTTTTTTTTTAACCAAACATGGACTGCAATCTTGAAATAAGTGTATCATATTCACAGACAGAAGCTGTGAGCAGCTCCAACTGCAATTTGGTATTGTTGACTATAAAGAAAAGCTATCCACACTTGAACATCCAGCAAATAAACATATTCTCAAAAAGCCTTCCTACATTTAACCTTAATCTAAAGGAAGTCTGTTCATTTGCAGACACTCAGTGCTTTGAACTACTTTACAGGATTATAACAGGTACGGAAGAATATCATTACAACAGTAATGATATATCAGTATGCCTGATTCACAAGTATGAAGATTCATGTTTAAAATGCAACAGTTGAATGATTTTATGTTTTTAACTAGTAAAGTACAGACATATTTTAATGTGTTCTTTGTTTTATTGTTTGGGGAGGAGGGTTGTTTTGGGTTGTTTGTTTTTTTCCTCCTTTTAGAAGAGTATACACAAAGCTTAACCAGTTGGAAAAAATAACGTTATTCGACTGAGTTTATGATTTGTTTAGATATACAAAATAACATCTTCCAGCTCACCACAGATAACAATCCTAAATAAAATTCAGTCCCAGAAATCTGAATATAGAAACATAACATTAAGCTCTGCTAAAAATAACAGGAATAGACTTATGGGTTTGGGGACATTTCTTTGTTTTGGTGCTTTCTGTTTTCTTTTTGTTGTTGTTTTCTTTAAATCAGCACCATCCGTGCTTGTGTGAACCTCGTAAAATAAAGTTAAAGCCAAGAACAAAACCAAAAAAAAGAGTCAGTCAGTATTATTCTATGGAAGTATGAGCATCACGTGACAGCAACAACGCAGAGACAACGCTGTTCAAAGTAATTTCAATTTATATACTGTATACAGTACCATAAAAATTATTCACTTTGAAAAACCCATATGTGACTCTGAAATCAAAATTTTAGCTGGTCCTTTCACATGGTACAGAATTTAGGCAAGTTACAACTAAAAGTCTGTGTGAGAAGTTAAAAACATGTTTCTTAACACTGCAACTCCATTTTCTTAAAAAAGTGCTAATTAACTAGTTAAAGAGCAAGGGAAAAATCAAATTAGTAAAAACACCAAATAAACCAACAGAAAAACAAAAAAAAGAAACACGAAAAAAAACCCACAAAACTTGACAAAGCAAAACCCTGAAAATCTGAAGAAGTGGAAGAAGGAAGAACGAGATGCACTGTGATGAACAAGTCATTCCCAAAGGGCTCAATCCCAGTCATTAGAATCACTGGTTAATACAATCTGAGTGCAGACATTCTTTTCTTGCACATATAAAACCTCCTCTATGGGCAGTATGCTATGCAGTAACATTTTCATTGCACTGTATGCCTTTCCTAACACAAAATACACACACAGTTCTGCTGTGGTACTACCTAAATGAAGAAATAAAAAGTTCCCATAAAACTCTGTACCTTCCATCTCGACTGAACTGCAATCCCTCTCATACGGTCTCTTCACTCTTCCTTAGCAAACCAGCTGCAGAAACTAAGGCTTACGCATTCCCTCTTCACCTGAGAGCTAGGAGCACACTCACAAGTTAAAACACAAAACCTGAATTACAGAAATAACTGACATATAGCTACTGCGAAACTCAATGCATTGTTCAGAATACTTACTTCTCATATTCCTCATTCTAAGATCCACACAAGGAAGATTTTCTTTTACAGAAAATGCCTTGAGCTCAGGAAAAGCTTTCCTGAGTAAAGCTAAATCAGACTATTTGGTAGGATAAGACCAGTGTAGCTGGATGCATGGCTCATCATTTGTAAAAAAAAAATTTTTATGAAGACTTGGACAAAGACACTTAAGGCAAACAATAAGGCTTCTTTCTAAGCACAGATTTCTAACCAATGATCTGAACAAATGGTTTTGTTTCAGCAAAGGAGACAGAGCTCAAATTCTGTCAAAAAGAAAAGCGCTTTGAAACAAATCCTCATTAAAATGATGATTCAAAAGAACATTCCAAAATGAAAGACAAACACTTCATGCCTATTACATCTATGAAGTGGAAATAATGCAAAGCAAATGGGTTTCTCAGAACATATATAAAATATTTTCCCTATTGGAGAGGCTCATAAATAACCACTAAGAATAAGGAGCAGAAAAAAATTTTAAAAAGTCAACAAATACCACTTAGCTCCAAAAATTACAATGGTTTGTTTAACAGTATTTCAGATCTCCTGTCAGAAGGATTTCATGCAAATATTAAGGCTACAAGAAGAATTTTATCCCTACCACAATCTATCTTGGAAAGCATGAATTGCCAGCATGAATTATCACCTGAATATGTTGCTGATGAGCAAAAATGTCACAGTACGAGACCAAATGTGCCTTCTCAAGTTTTGACTTGTTTCAAAGGCACCAGGGAGTCGGATATATCTAATTAGCAGGGAATGCAGTGTTGCAAAAGAGTAAGCAAAACGCTTCCAGAGCTGGCTGATAACTTCAGTTCAATGTAGGGCTCCCCAACATAAAGCCCAATGATAAGCAAGCACAGCATACATTTTTGGAGACAGAAAGACTCTGCAGAGAATTCCCATGCCATAAAGTAGAACAAATACAGCAATAGAACATAGTCCTCGCTACGCTGAGTTCACATACTTGAACTTCAAATTTTGGACCCTTTCAATGAAGTATTCTCATTCCAAATCAAAATTACCATTTTTTTTTCCCCTATAAACTGAATGTATTCTACCTTTCCTTAGATCTTCATATACCCTTTGAAGTAAATTGGCCTGTGAAAAGAACATGAGCATTTCAAGAAAAGAAACACATAGTTACAAGGTTAAATGGCTTATTATAACTGACCTCTATGCAAAAATAAAAGATAAATGGCTGCAGCAATACATTCCGTGAATGACACTAAAACAGCTTGGCGGCCAAATATTTCACAGTTATCTGTAAAGCATAGAAAGCTAATTGTAAGAAGACGGCTTCTTTCCCCTCTTAAATCCAACAAAAAGTAATAATCAACATTCTAAAGCCAAGTCATTTGTCATTATTTAAATCTCTATTTTATGCAAACTGTCTGAAAACTTACTCATACGTTCAAAAACATTCTTCATTCAGAATTAAGTTAGATGCCTGTCCTCGAAAATCAACTTGTTAACGAGGCAGTTCAGCACAGTCTCATTTCTAACATCTTGTCTGGTTTGATGCTATCAAATTTACCTGAGCAATAAGGTGAATTCACAATAAGAACAAAAATAGCTTAAGATACTCTTCTAACTCTTCAACCAGTTAGAAAAGTGCTATTCGAGTTACTCATCACCATTGCTCTCTATGGTTAGTTAACACACTGCACAGAATTCCGCACGCTATTTCTGCTCTCATGTACTGATAGCAGTTGAAAACCCTATTACCCTCCTTATCCAGAAGAACGATCTTACAGGGTACCTAAGAGCACTTCAGTGGAAGTCTGGGGAAGAAACAGAACTACTTAAAGCGTAGAATGTAAAGAAAGCAAAAACAGATTCAGATTTCATATGCAATGCTTAAGATACTCATAAAGAATAAGAACTATAAATTCACTTCCTTCAACATTTCTTTCCCCTAATTACACTAGCTATAATGACATTTAATAGGCAGATCTTGTTCGTGGAACTACAGCAATGCAAGACCAGCAAGGCTCCAATAGTGGCTGCTGCATTTTTGTCAGAACAGAACCCTGTCAGCTTCACATTTGAGCTTTGTTTTCTTTTTTAATGTTGGTGACTGTCTCAGGAGCTACTAGTTCAGAAGGGATTAGCATCTCTATTGTCTACTACTTCAGTTTACTTTAGAACCTTGCAACAACAATTGTTCCATTGATGGATCTGCATCACTAATGCAATATAAGATAGCTATCCTGCTTCAAGCACTGATACAGCCCTGAACCTCACTTCTGCATGTACTAAATAACACTGTTGTCTGGACCGTTAGATTTGAAGAGAAGCCGATTAATTTCAAAATATTCTGCCTAAAAATTTATCTTTTGAGTACGGCTGTTAGACTGAAGATATTTTCATTGTCCCACATGTCAGAACATAAACTTAATACTTTAACTTATAAAATACTTTCCATCACAATACCTCAAAATGTTCAATAAAGGTTGACACTATATTTGGTTACCATGGTGACAGGTAATTGGCAAAATGGACCTACCTCATTTTATACGTGGAAAAAGATTAATTATAACTTTGTCACTTCTGACTTTGAGTATGGAAAACATCAGTACAACTACTTTGCCTCAATGAAACATCACCATCGAAGGGTTTAAGTTCTTGAGTCACCAACAATATGAACTCTTACAAAAGCCATTTGACTTATATTAGCAGTGTTATACCCACAAAAAAAAAACCAACTCTTACCATAATCTGTTCTTAGCCGTAGCCTAATAATGGACATTCTTTAAATTTCAGTAAAAAAAAAAAATCTTCAGTTTTGAGGGAGTCTTATATAGTCCACATAGAGAATGCTTTCTCAGCATAGAAGCAAGAATTCAGTGGCACAAAAGGCACTAAACAGTGACTCTCCAACATCACTAGTCTGTGGTAGTTCTGAAGAAAAAAAAGCAGCTAAGAATACTCATATATTTCTAAAGTCCTACAACGAAATAAATTAAATGACCTAACATGAATTCTAACTCAGAAAGAGTAGCAATTCAGTTACTTGAGATGGTAGACAAATGACAAGAAACACAACAGAAAACAATACTTCACCCGCCGTGGCAGGAAATGACACGGAAGGAATATTGCTACAGGAAGTTTACTTACCAGGAATCAAAGTTGAAGCTACAAGGTGCTCATGCAGCACAAAACACACTATTACTTGAGGCTGGAGTACTCTAATGAGGAATGCATCTAGCCAGATTACCTAGACTCGCAAAAAAAGGTGCACGTGACCATGGGTAAGACAACAAGGTTAAACAAGGCCTTCTGCTCAATTCACACACCACCACAAAGACTAAAAGAAGCCAACTAACAGAGGGAAACATGAGGCATTGGTTAAAAGGGGACCACAGGTAACATTAGGGGAAGGTCCTTAAGATAAAACAAGGCCCTTACTGAAGCAAAGCTATAAACAAATCCCACTAAGACACAGATAAGAAGAAATCAACATGAAATAAGACCTAGGATAGTCCGATGAGTTTTTTTTATTCGAACTGCTGCCACCGTAAGAGACACGTCCCTTCACAAACTGGCTGTAACCGTCAGGCACATCACGCTATGAAGTCATCCACCTAGCATCCACCTATAAACACACTCCACTGATGTCCATCTGCCATTTCCAAGAATTATTTCTTTCTCTGTTTTGACAAAAAGACAGCCTGAGGGGTACAGCATTCTAAGTTTAATAACATGACCTGCAACAGCTAGTGAGGGAGTAACAACTTCAGAGATCTGACCAAGAATTGCAGCTTCAAATCTTAAAACTGCCTCACTTACATACAAACAAGGGGATTATCAGTGACATACCTTATATTACCATGAGCTAGAAAGATCTTTAACAATGGAACCAGATAAATGTAAGCATGGATAGACACCCTGATGAAATCAGGAGTGTATCCAAGGAAGTTTAATGACAAACTAACTTAGAAGCAGAAGAGTTCCCTTTTGCTCTAAGAAGGAAAACACGACAATATCCCACCTCCAAAACCATCAACCAATTATCATGTCTGCCAAATTTGAGTATCAGTTTGAAGTCACACATGGGTGAACTGCTGACAAACAATTTTCCATGCATCTATCCCACCTTGCCCCCCCAAAAATATGGCTTATTAAAAGAGAAAGGATCTGTACCATGTTACCTGTTACTCTAGAAAGAAGGTGATGTTAATAATCATGTTTAAGTTCTTCCTCATTTCAAAAAGCCCAGAACTGCAGTGGACTGAAATAAAACTTCTCACCAAGACCACAGCCCTTGCAAAACATAGCAATGGAAATCAGCTTTCCAACTCTCATGAAACACATCTGATGTCACAGTTTTGGAGGATTCAGAAAAGTACAAGTACCAAACAGTATTATCACAGCAAACATAAGCAATGTTGACCCACTTGCTGAGGGAATGCTTGCCAGGGGAACTCAAGAATCCAGATACTTGAAGTCATCCAAGGTAACATTTCATGCAATGAGTCACAAAAAGTAAACGGGTCATCTGTCTTAGAGGGAAGACTTATTGATTTACTGTAGTGGTTAGCTGAGTATGCAATCACAAAGCAAAATTTAAAGACTAGAGTCTGTTTAAAAGGAAGATCTCTCCTCATTAAGGATTCAAGAATAACTCCAATTTCTACACAGCTTGCAGTGGCACAATCTTCAACTTTCACACACGCTCATTTTTAACAGTTAACTCCACAGACCGATATCATCTAGGTCTCTATAATAACTCCTGAAGAAATGTCCTGGAGACAACTTGGAGTAAGAAGCAACTCTGTCTGGTTTCAGTGGGCAGGAAGTCAAAGAAGAACAGCCTGTTCACTTCAGGAAAGCAGTATGAAATAATCTGACAGCTCAACTGCACTGAGGCAAAGGAACAAATGTCTTAGTTGAAATCAGCCTTATGCTTAAGATACCTGCTTTTGAACCTCCAACTTCCATAAGAAGCGTCAATCCTCAAGAAGGTTTAAAGCAAGTATTCACTTCCAAAAAACCCCATGGGCACCAATTACTCCATATTCTCCATTTACCCTGAGAGCAGTGGAACAACAAAACCAGAGTCTTTTGGGAAGATGAGTACTGGATCTGACTGGAATAAACTCATTTCCTTCACAGCACCTCATATGGTGCTATGTTTGAGACTTATGACTAAACCAGTGCTGATACACACCAATGCTTTAGTTGCAGTGTCAAGGACTTCTCTGTTTCTCCCTCTGACCCGCAGAGTGAGCAGGGCTATGGGTGGACAAGAAGCTGGGAAGGAACAGAGCTTGGACCGCTAACCCAAGCAACAAAAGAAATGTTCCACTACCATATAAAGTCATGCTCAGCAATAAAACTAGGGATGTTTTTACAAAGCAGATGTTGGTCAGAGACATGATGGGGTTTGGTTTGCTGGTGAAAAGTGGTGACTGATTACTTACACATCACTCTTTTTTTCCTTCACTTACTAAAATGACTATGTTGAACCACAGGTTTTTCTCAGTTCTGCCTTTCCATTTCTCTCCTCCATCTCATTGTGAAGGAGTGAGCAAGGAATGGAGTAGAGGCTTGGCTGCTGGCTGATGTGAACTCACCTTATAAAGGATACAAGGAGGTTTCTCAGATTTTCTTAAAACGCGTTGCCACAGATAAGGAATGCAGCTCTCATGGGAGCAAATCTAGAATCCACAGATACAGAGGATGACTGCTACTGTCTTCATTCTGACATCTTAACTTCATTTCCCTAGTACAAGAAGCCATATGCGACAAGGTCTGAGTTCTCAAAGACAGCACTTCAAGCATACCTTAACTTTTTCTTCCTAAATTTCACTGAATTACCTGGTGCTGAACAGGTTGTTAAATTTCTGATGTAGACAGAAAGGTAACAGCCTCAAAAAGGACTTGTTAGGACTGGCACACCTGACAAGCTTGCTAACAAGTCATGCCTGGAACTAAAGATTGTGCTTAATGGCCTGACTTCAGGTGACATCAGTTTGTAACAACCACAGGCCACAGCCTTCCTGAGAAGACCATGTTTGCACATTTTTTATTCGGTTCTGGGTAGTTTTTTTTTTGTTTGTTTGTTTTTCTTTTTGGTTTTTTT
>VXAB01000715.1:23645-45760 GCA_013399175.1 Odontophorus gujanensis
TTTTTTCTTTTTATTTGCGGGGGGGTTGGGGTGGGGGGAAAGGGGAGAGGAGATAAAGAATATTTGCTAGAACATCTCAACATTTTCATCTCTGCAGTAATAGGAACACAACACATGTGGAGTACAAGATGGAAACAGTTCTCAAGTTGCAAAAGAAGAAGTCAGGAAGCCAGAATATCTTGGATAAAGAACAAATTCAGAATGACTTTTTCTGCCACTTTGAAAAGAAAACAATTCACAGCTATGGAACACTCCATCTCCCCAAGGATGTGCCAGATGCATTCCAGTTAATGTGTCCATGTGTTTTCTCATTTTCCACGCATGGAACATGAATGCTCCTTCTACAGAGACAGTGAGAGGAAAAATATTCCCGGCTCTCAACTGTTTAGCTGTAAATGGTGTGTTAATAGTAACGTGGGCTAAATTCAGATACAAAGCTACAGATTCTGTAATACCTCAAATGAAAAATGCATTACAGAGGTTTTTTTAAAAGGCCCAGGAAGCCTGTTTATAGAGCAATTCTGTAGAAAATCATATCAATCATATTCCCAAAGGGATATTTTACCCTTCTGGAACAAAGGACAAAAAAATAAAAAAGTTAAAAAAGTAAATAGTACAACCAGAGACAATTGTTCTGTACTGATGTCCTCTGTTCCCGTATGTTCTTATTTTTGAACCATATAAGAACTTCGGTCATGGAACAGTACCAGATGTATCAGAGAAAGTCCTTCAATCTTGGCACACTCAAGCAAAGTCTGCTTTAAATGACTAAACATGACTAAACCTTAAATATTTAATTTGGGAGAGCTGCCTACCTAGCAGTGACACGCTGCAGTCACTCAGAACACTTCAAGAAACAGGTCAGGAAAGATGCCAAAGCCAACACTCCACTCCTACCTCCCAAAAGGAATGAATATTGCATCTACAGTTCCAAGGAAAAAACAATACCACTGGACAGGAAGGAGTTCATCTATAGAAGGACTATTTTAAAATTCTTCCAGAAGTAAGTACCACCTGTATATGAAGGACACTGGTTTAAGCTAGAACCATCTCTGCATTAAGCTTTCTGCTGTTAGTTCAAACATGCTGGGAAAAAAATAAAAACAAACAAGCAGGAGTGATATATGTTTTACAAGTAGGAAAACCAAGAGTTTGCTTCACTTATGCATATAATCCATTTGTACACATCTCCAAACAGCTGTACAACAGAAAATCAATTAAAACTGGACTACTTCAATACAGACAAACCAACAAAAACACAAAACAAGTTTTACATACACCGCTACTGCTTTCACTAAGCGCTCACTGTAACAAAGCTACCACATTCCAAACGTAACACTGGCCAGGACTCTGACTGATAAGTCACTGATGAGTGTGTAAACGTGCAAGTCAACAATCGCACTGAGAATCCATTTAATGCCAACAACACAATCATAAGACCTAATAGAAATGTTAAGAAATATTCATAACCGTCACACAGCATTGCATTAGGATTTATACGTGCGCTTTTATTCAGATGAATATCATCAGCCGACTCTCCATTGTAAGCTTTAATTAGAAACTGCACTTCAATTTTAAAGGGCAAAAATGAAAATGGGAGCGAGTGGTTACTGCAGTTTCCCAGATTCCAGACCTAAAAGCTATCACTGAAGAAGCCAAATGAAAGCACTATGCTCTTATCCAACCCTATTACTACATACAGAGCACTTCCAAAGTGCAAAAGCCCCACAAACTGTGAAATCCTATGGGACCTGTGTGCATGTAATACAGTCTGAGTGTCAAATTGCCAAATTACTTCCACCTGTTCTTCCAGATAGTCACAGCTACAAAGAGGAAAGAACTTCTCTGCACACTGGAAGTGACACATCAAAAAGACACCCCAAACTATTCCAAGATATCCTTCCTGATGCATGTTGTCACCTTTATTCAGCACAGATTTTTTTTTGTTTTTTTAAATAAATTCCAAGGGGGTTATCTGAAACATACCAAGTTTTCTGACAAAAAGCACAGTTTCACATGCTGATTTAAAACAGGATGTTAAATAGCTTTACATTTAAGAGATCATAACTACATTTTGGTACAATTAAGCCCATAAAAACATATGTCAATCAGAGTTTATCAAGTGCCCAATTACTTGCTTAATGCCTACCACAGAACACACAGCCTTTCCAAATCCTGGCACTGAGCACTTCATCACCTGCAACATAGAGGAAAAGGAACTCGCCTCAGCTCTGGGGAAGAAAACAGTCTCGTGATGCAGTTGAAGCCTGCACAAACACTTCCCTACAACAGCTGATAATACCAGAAGTGCACCTACAGTGCTCCCCAGATGAGAGATAATCCTGAAAAAAAAAAAAATCATTTAAGTTGTTGTCATGCCAATTTCGACCAAAGACACATGCTTACTGAATTAACTGCAGCCTCTGCAGCAGCACCTGAGCACCAAAAGAACAATAGATGTGCTCTGTAACACAGCTAGCTACAACAAATGCCTAAACATGACAGAACATACACGTGCCCTTTCAGATTCAGTAAGGTCTCACTACGCAGCTAAATTCTAGTAACACTGTTATATAAGCATACTTTTATTAAAGAAATTTATGCCAGTTAAGCTGAATTTATCAAAATGAAAGGCAATACTTTCTGAAATAAACATTACTTTTCCCACAGAGGTCAGCACTTCAAGTACTCTTTGTCCTGTACAATGTCATCCAAATCCCAGTTGTTTTCATTACATATTTAGTCTCAATAAAATGCATGTTCAAGCTCCCTCTCTAAATACTGTTTGTATCTGTTAACCAGAATAGGTACTGTTATAACATTTAATGGGATACATGCAAAACCCACAACCATTTTTCTAGGACATGCTTCCAAATCCCTCCCTTAGTGCCCTTACAGACTATTCTCACATAAATTCCTAAAGAAAAAAAAATGTCAAGTCATTTCCAGATCTTGGCATACATCTTCACACAGTCTCTTCACTTCTCAAACATTTCAATACTACTTTTCCTTCATGTATGCAACCACACATGCAAACACTTTTTTAAATGGTAGATTACACCAGTTTTATAAAAACAAATAAAGCAGAATGTAATTCTATCCTGCATCTGAACAAATGTTAGATAAGATCACCTGGATTATAAATGAAATTTTAACTTGCATTTATTTTTCTTGCACCAAAACAAGCAGAGGTGTATTTTCTACTGCCAGTGACTGAAGAACATGAACAATTATACCAGTAGTTCCTGAATGTGCAAGATAGGCCTACCACTTCAAATGCAAGTAACTGTGCTACCATCACAACTGGCGTGATAGTTTCATACGTTTTTAGATTCATTTTCAGGTTAATGAACTCAGTATGTTTGAAGTCATTCACACCAGCTCATAACTAGCCCTGATTTTCTTCAGGAGGTAGGGGAACCCATGCTAGGTGATAACTACGTTTTACAGAATAGCCATCGAGGTGCAAGCAGTCATCCACCCTATCACCTCCTGAAGCCTAAGGAGACAGTTTTGCCCTCACTCCTTTCTGAAAGTCATTCAGTTTTCCAAGAACAGAAGCCAGAAAGCACAGCAGGAGAGGGCAGAAGAGTCTGCTGAAGGCCATGACATTACCTAGCAAGAGTAAACCCAAATACTGCATCTATTAAGAAGCAGCTGTATACCCCAATGTCAAGGTTGGAATACAAAAGGAAAGGTAAGAAAGTGGAAAGAAAGATTTCACTTAGCTCACAGATCTTCAGGGGAAAAAAAAATTGCCTACACAGAAAGAAACTCATAAAATAGCGTAAAAACACACATTAAACAAAAACTTCTGTCTCAGTATAATGCACATATAACTGGTTTTTCTGTTCACCAATAAATTCTCAAGCAGGGACAATAGAGTAACTGAGAAATTTAGGCTTTTTCCTATCTTCCCTCTTCTAAAAAAGAGAAGCAAGCACACAAACATCTAGAACAACTCCAAACAAATACAAAAACCAAAACATTTATCAGTTAAGACTGAACATGTTGTTAGCACTAATTCCTCACTACTCCACGAAGAATTTCCTCTAGCCAACTAACCAGAGCCCTGTGAACAACACAGAATGAATAAGGTAAATTAAAACCTCAACTCATAGCAAGTTTGCAACCAGGAAATTTGCAAAGTAACACTGTATTTTATTCTACCTAGAACTAAATATATCCAGATGCTAAGCTATTCAGGCAGGCACCTAACAGCAAACTTATTCTGGGCGTTTATCAACTGAATCATAGATTGGCTTGCATTGGAACGGACCTCAGGGATCATCAAGCTCCAACCCTCCTGTCACAGACAGCGTTGGTGTTGGATCAACATATTCCAAAATAACATCTCTGAGAAAGCAGAATTTAAGTGTCATCATTACTGTTGCGGAAGGGGTATAGTACTTAAAGAGAAAATAATATCACAGATTGAAGAACTGAAGTAAGCTATGGAAGATAACAGAGAATATACCGAAAAGCAAAAGGTACTCTAAATTAAAATCCAAATCAAGTGAAAGCTGACTGAAAGATACAAAGAAACACAAGATTTGAAGCAAGCCATAATTTAACTTCTAAACTTGCAGAATACAGCTCCACAGCATAGATGACTTTCAGGCACTAACAGTTCATCTTCTCTTCAGTATGACCTATGATCTAATACCTACATTCTCATCTAATTTTACACTAAGAATTTTTGCTTTTAATGCCCTGAAATTATCCATGTAGATATTCAGCACTGTAAGCAAAATGCTTTTACATGCTATCACGCTTTTATGAAACAGCATGAGCTAGGTGGTGGTGCACTTCATGCCTAGAGCAGATTCTTATCCAGAAAAACGGATTGGCAAATCGTCACTCTAAAGGAACGAAAAAGGAAATGCAACGACTATCTATGGCAGTAAGACTGAATTCAAGCAGTCCATTTAGAGAATGAGATAAAGCAGGGCAGGGAAGGGAGAAAGAAGGAGTAGAACAGGATCAGTAGCTCAGTGAAACCAAATGGAACATATGTAGGAATGCAGCATTTGTAATGCAAATTTGATATAATGCACTCCTCAACTAGTTTCTTTCAAATCTGCTTTGTGATTCATTGTTAAACAAATAATTCAAATGATTCACTAACAAAAGAATGAATGATCTAATATGGCTTTAAGTAAGTTAGACAAAGTACAACCTAAGGGAAGGCAAGGTTGCCACAAGTTAAAAAGTATTTTACCTTAAGAAGTAAAATATCCTTTCATTTTGGCTTGCAAAAAGAAAATATATATTTACTATTACTCAGACTAAAATCAAGTAAAACCTGAATAGGTACTCACCTATATCACACTACTGTTAGTTCCAAAGGTGATTACACTACTCAGTATTAGTTTAAACGTAACATAATTATCTTGCATACTGATTCAAGCAACTTTGTGGATTTTGGTCCACTAATTCAAAGACTTCTCTATTGAATCATTTCCAGTTAGTGAAAGAGATATAGTACGGCACTATAGCTGCAACAGATGAACTTCAGCAGTTCTCCGCTCGGGAAAAACAATCAGAGTACTTAATGCTGCAAAGTATTTTATAAAACAAGTCAGAAAACAAAACGATCACAGTTGGACATATAAATAAATAAGCTATATATTTTAAATTATTGCATACCAGCACTGAGTTTTATTGAGAGGAAAAAAAGGCTCCAAATGTGAATGAGGTTGGAACAGAGGAATACAGAAACAGCAATAAATATCTCCATACATAGCAACATACTTCATGACAAAAGCTTAAGCTTTTAAGTGACCCGGACACTTAATAAAGAATATTTTGAGACTATTTATCCTATATGGCTTGAATTATATTAACGCTTTATTTCCAGATGAATGGTAGACATGTTCTCTCCCTTAGTAGTAAGAATTTCCAGTCATTTCATTATATTCTGGAGAACAACTAATGCGGTAGCTCAGTGTGCCAAAGACAAAACACACTTAACAGCATGGTTTCAAAGGGCAGAAATTAACAATCATGAACAAAAGCAAAACTACATGCTAACATGCTGAAGGTAATACTCAACTGGTGACCATCTTAGCTTCTCTTTCTACGCAAGACTGAGAACAGGAAAAAACACCATTTCACCTCAGTCCTCAAGTGCAGAAGAAAAGCCGTTTATATTACTGAACAATTCATGGCAGAATGACTTCAGCCTCCAATGTACTACAAACACAGGCATATCATGAGAAGATAACACTAAAAGCTGTATTCGGAGGTGGGCAAAGAAGTATTTGGGGCATTGGTAGTTATTTTATTTTTTTGTTTTGGAAGTGCACATTTTAATGTAGAAACAGTAGAGATACACAGCTAACACCTGCGCAAGACCTCTGTAACCACCAGAATGATACAACTTAAAAGTTAACTACAGTTGATACTTTCCTCTTCAGAGAAGAAAGTTAAAACTGGAAGTAAACACTTACTCTGCATACAAAAGCACTCTCTTTAAAAATTACTTTTCACATTCTTTAGCGCTTAGACAATGGACTGAGACTACATGACTGCTTTCTAGCAGAGGAAAAGATGAGTAAGAATTCTGCATATAATAAATGAAGAATCTGTCATGAAACAAACGTGTCTGAAAGCCCTGTCATTTTTTCATAAAGGAATACTGAGGTGTGAACTGCAAGTTATTACAAAACATGCCCTGCTGAGCAAACTGGCAACATAGTTTTACTTGTTTCTTTTCTACCTGAAAAACGCAACTTTGATCCTATTATGGGCAAATTGATGCAAATTACACTTACACTGTCTTCGAATAATGTGGTTTACTAGGAAGTCTTTCCCATTAAGTATGCTTGGCAGGTACTCTAGAACAGCAGCACGGGACCAGAGGGCAAGTGGAAGTCGGTTATAAGCCACCTCACCACTTCCCTTAGTCTTTGCCTGGTAGGAATAAGACCAATCCTCAGTATTAGGCACAAAAAGCCTAAGGGCTGTTCCTAAACATGCCCTTTAAGCGGCAGTTACACAAGCTGAAGACTGCCAAGATACCGCGGCAGCTCTACACAGCACAGAAGTTCCTTTCAGTGAGGATTAATCAGCAGTAAAATAAAAATACTGCGCACAGACACACTTCTAGCCCTCAGCAGACCTGGCAGACTAAGTACTGAACTCCGCTACCATTACGCTGTACCCAAGGACATAAACATGAACAGCCCATCCAAAACCTTTTCTCAAGATAGTAAATACCAAAAATGTATCACATTTCTTTCTGATCTAATGTAAAAGCTGATGGCATTACTACTCAAAATACATATATTAAATAGATTGCTATATAATTAATTAATGGAAAAACAATAACACTGAAGCTTTCCACACTAGACCAACTCTTATTTAACTGTTCTACCCTTTGAGGAAACTATTTTAACATCCAAGGAAAAAGCCCTTTGCTTTCATATCTACCCTTCACTCAGTTTTCCAACCCGCATTACATGTCTATCAAGGTGTAAAAGAAAACCATCCACAACAAACATAAATTACACAAACTGCAACTCTTCCTCCAGAACGTCCAGTACAGAGACCAAAACACACACACACACACAAAAAAAAACATACAGCATATATTTGTAAAACAGATCTTGTGTAAACCTTAGAAACAAGAATAACTTCTGTAAGCTTAATAGACAGAAAGCAGGTGTAGGGTGAATACCTGAATGAATAGCACCCATACAATATAAAAAAGATCAAGAGTATATTTTTCGATAGCTTAACCAGATGGTATAAAGACACCCAATAAATTAGGAAGGGCTCATCTGTCACCGAAGGTCAAGGCTTACCTAGAACTCCACACAGAAGGCATCTCCAACAAGAGATCCTTCCCCAGTGGTGGTCAGCCCTTAAATGGGGTCTGGGAGAGGTGGAGCCAGACTCCACCCCTTCTGGTCACGCAGCGCATTGCCTTCACCTGTGCTCCTGCAGCTGACTCCGTGCTCACCTCAGGTGATCCATCAGCAGTTCAGGCCATGGTTCAACAGTTCCCATACAGCAGGAAATATTCTACATTGAAAATGTCTTCCACTTGCCCTTGTATGAAGGGTGTTTCAACACTTTAAGTCTAGTCCAAAAGAATAAATGATCAGCAAGTGCTCTCATTTGACAGTAAGCAAAAACCCCAAAGTCTATTTTACAAATAATCTACTTACCAAAATAAGAAGCTTCATCACTCTTATTGCAAACGTATACTGAAATCTACTTACCTGGCCTTATATTAATATGCCAAAAAACTGAAATATTTAACAGCAGAAGTGAGAGCTGCTTGCTAAAGTGAGGGGCAGCAAGCTTCTTTCCTAATCCAACCTGCATCTGGTATCACTCAAAACACTGACAATGAAAGAAGAGCACGGCAGAAAGTCAGTGTCCAAACCAAACAGCCTTCTCTTTTCTAACTTGTTTTATGTACAGTATTAAAATCTAGACGTCACACACTTGCTTGGGTTTAAAGAACTGAGAACTTACAGCCAGTAAGACCATGTTGTATGTACAAAGTCTCTGCTAACTCCAACTCCAGAAAGTCTCTTTGCAGACGCAAGAGAAAAAATGGAAACTCCGTCAGAATGAAAGAAGTCCAAAGAGCATCATCAAAACTAATAAAGCAAAAAATCTACCAGTCAGATGCTAGAGAATCTGTCTATGGACCATGTCAATTTCCTGCAGGTATGAAACCTACCCCAGTTCAACTGTAAATAAGGCAACAGCATAACTTCCAACCCTCTGCTGCTCCTGGGCAGACTGTCTATCTACATCTCTCTGTTTTTCATTTTGTTTCTTCATTACTCCAGTCTCAACCTTAAGTAAAGGATTTTTCTCAGCCCATCCCATTACTCACCTGTCACTTTCCTGCACAGAAGCAATTGTCATTGCAGTATAACAGAAAACGTTGAGTTCTAATTCTAGTCCTGTTTTCAGCTTCATCTCTTAAACATACACGTGAACCAAAAGAAGTAACATTAAGTTCATCGAGGAAAAGTCTCACTGGGTTATTTTTGTTGTTATTGTTGTTGTTTTGTCACATGCAGTGAAAGAGTATAAGAGAAAAAAATCCACAGTGACTTCTAAAGGATTTTATTTACAGCAGGAATAATGCTGGCTAATAAGTGGGCCCACTACAGACTTAATGCGTCATGCAGAAGCAATCACCATGACAAAAAGATACTTAATATTGCAACAAAAATATTTAAAAGAGCAGCTAGAATGAAGTCATTTGTCCTTAAACCAAAGTAATTCTCTATACGCTCCACAGACCACCTGTGTTTCAAGTTATGCTCTGCTTACACAGAAAGTAATCATAATATATATTAATTATATATGAACAGAAGCAAATCAGATGTAAATGACAAGGAATAACGAAACCAAAGCAGGAACACAGCCAGCACAACCCTTAAAGACACCTCCCAGCCCCCCTCCCAGCTGCTTCCTTCCCCTACCCTGGAAACAAAGCATTTTAATTGACATGCAGGGCATATAGAACTAATGACGGCGGCACACGCTTTCATCATGCTGAACTTCAAGCACCAGGAGCTCAAAGAACACAAGGAGAACGACAGTCAATGCTCTGCACCTCACTGCCCTGTTAGTGAATCCTTCAGAGGCTGACGTGATTTAGTGAAGGGGCTTTCCTGAAAATGCAAGGTAAAGACAAAACAAAAACAAATTTTGGCACAGCAGAATCAGATCTTACTTTGTCATGGGAACGTTTTCTATGTACAAACTCCCCTAAGTAGCTTACCAAAACACTCTTGAAAACCTACCGTTACCAGGCACTTGAACGATTGACATGAAAGAAGTCACTTCAGCATCTGGGGGCTCCAAACTCTGAGGACCTCTATTACCTAAGTACTAGAAGACTGCATAGCAAAAAAAAAAAGTTACAGTGCTTGCATACAACATCTGATACTCTCACTGCAAACTCCTGCCTGTCACCATTTAGTCTCAGACTTGTTTGTAAAGTTCACAGTCAATGGAACAACAGAGAAGAATTTACCACAGAGTACTCACACTTCAGAGTTTTCAAAGTTAAAACTATACATACACTTTTATAGGGGGAAAAAAAAGGCTTTACATTAACAGAGAGATCAGAATATTCAGCTGTTGTTCTGGAAATGGAAAAAAAAATAACCTGTTACAGGTATTCACCTGTGTGACCTGGTCTGGCTCCACCTCTCCCAGACCCCATTTACGGGCTGACCACCACTGGGGAAGGATCTCTTGTTGGAGATCCCCTCTGTGTGGAGTTCCAGGCGAGCCTTGACTTTTGGTGACAGATGAGCCCTTCCTAATTTATTGGGTGTCTTTATACCATCTGGATAACCTATAATATAGAGAGAGTAATGGTAATACAGAGAAATATTACCATTACTTCAGAGGAAAAAATAACCCACCCCACACCAACTGATCTTTGGGAAGAAGAACTTGCAAGGATTCCAAGGAAACGCATACTTGACCCAAAATCTACTTGAAAGATCCACATTTCTTGCTAAATTGCAACATCTAAGTAGCTTAATGGTGCTCTACACAGGCCACACTGTCACTCCAGAGCTGGGGAATAACCGTGACTTCTAAAGAAGTAAAACTACTTTTGAATAGTATTTGCCAAATACGTTAAAAAATAACATCTAAGTTCAAAGTATTCTTGAATATCTCATACTCAAGCTCATAACAGCCTATTGGAAATTTTCAGCACCATGTCTATGAACTACAGCACAGTTCAGGCATCAGAGACAGATAAATCCCTTCTGCCTTCACTTGGCCTTTCTCAAGAGCAGTATCTTCAGACATGGCTTTTTCATCACTCAAATCAAAACAATCCTCCTCAAGTCTGAAACCTGTAAAGACAGAAAAATATCACAAGGGCCTTTTGATAGCCCATCCAATGATGGTGCTGCAGAGATTCAATTCAACCCATTTCTCCAACATTTACCTTAAATCGAGTGTTTACTTGAAGCTTTATACATCACTGCAAATTCTTGTTTCAGAGCTTGCTCAAGTCACTCACATTTGAATTCCAATCAGCAAAATTCTTAACATATATCATCCTGAAAAAACGTTTGCTCTGAAAAATTGATTCACTGCTGAGCTACTCCTAAAGCCTCTGCAACAAGAAGCTTCAACTTCCAAGTCCTTTACAGCTGTCTCTCTGTTGCTATATCAGAATTACTCTTCTGCACGTTGAATGCTTGCTCCCTAAAAGGCAGTGACTGTAATCTCTAAACTCCCCTCTTAGTTCCCTTATTCTTTTTCTATTCTTGTTAAAAGATCACTTTTCTTAGTGCTTCCTCCCTCTCTGTATTTACAGAGCCACACTACTTTAGTAAGAGGAATGGGAACACGGAGTTGTACATGTTCCCATCGCTACAGATGTCATTTCTACGTACAACACAAACAAACTTCCTGAGTGCAAATGTACTTAAAATTTGTTCAAATTTTGCATTTTACAGCTGGATGGTCATCTCAGTTGCCTTCTAAAACTGAATTTCCCCCTCAGCTTCAGAGCAACTGCTGCATTCTCCTTCAGGTAACGAGACTCAGAAATTTCATATAAAATTTCATCCGGGGCCCTCCCT
This sequence comes from Odontophorus gujanensis, assembly GCA_013399175.1. Taxonomy (NCBI): domain Eukaryota; kingdom Metazoa; phylum Chordata; class Aves; order Galliformes; family Odontophoridae; genus Odontophorus; species Odontophorus gujanensis. The sequence continues at coordinate 35,237 of VXAB01000715.1, forward strand.
CCCCACCTGCACTCACACGCTCTTAGTGTCCTTTAAAACCATACAACAAAGAAAAGGAAAGTAAGACAACGATTACTCAACCCTTAGTGCTAATTTAATGCTACACACGTTTGTCTGTATCATGCATCAGTAAAGGAAACTGCAAGTGGTTTTTCTTCCTATTCGAAGTGCAAGTATCAGCTGTACATACAGGATGAATGAGTAGCCCTCCAGAAATAAACAGCTGCTAATATATTTTTCCTTGGGTTGGTTTTTGTTCGTTTGGTTGGGTTTTTTTGTGCATTTTGATTTATTTTAGTAAGCGTGCATGACATTGCTCACCTACAGGTGACGAGGAGTGAAGAGTCATCTGGAAGTTTCCCACCCTGTGCGTTTCCTGTGGTTCCAGTACAATGAAAAAAATTAAATAATATTTTGATCTCGCCAAAGCGCAATTTTTGCCTAGCAGCTGTAAAAACGCACGTTAACAATAAAATTACTGAAAGCAGTCAAGGTTTCCCTCACACAAAACATTTTTCAGAACACAGATGACAAATCAAACTTTGCAAAGAATGATTCACATATCCTGATAGGACAAATATTTTGTCTGGACTGACTATAGACTAAAACGACATCAAAAACAAAGTTTTCCAGTAAAAGTGAGCATATCTTACTGCCCATATGTATTTAACAAAATCTAGGTCCTTATCCTCTTGCCAGAATGGCATTAGGGCCAAGGACTAAGCCGGTCACCACTTCTGCTACCTGAACCCAACATAAGTATGTGCAAGGTAAAGCAGCCTAGGATGGTCTCAAGAGCTGGGTCCCAAGTGCTCAGACACGTTTTGCTCGGCATTCTCCAATACTTCGTAAGCTGCAGCAGTGCTAGCGTCACCATTTAAACACCTCAAAGCTACCCACCAACAGCTCAAGAGCATCTAAAAGAAAGATAAAACAATTTACCTGGAACACCTTTTAGGAGAACAAACGGCAGCGGAGTTTGAGAAGAATGATTTTTAGGCCAAAATATCAACAGGGTCAAGTAACTAGCCACAAAATGCAACTGCATCAATACCCTCACGATTTAAACCAACTGGAAATAAGTACACACCAGCCATCACGTTTACAACCGCAAAAGAAAGATTATCACACAGTAGTCAAAACCAACTCATGATGTCACCTCACTAAGCTACTGCATGACCAACTTTGTTCTTCACAGCTGCAGAAAAGTCTCAAACAATATGTTTGGCTTCCAAACCGAGAACAAAAAGAACAGGCCGACTTCAAAAAGGCAATCAAAATTAACATCATTGTTTGAAACGTCCACGAATTTCCACAAGTTAAACAGTATTTGTTTGTATTGCAACTTTCAAAGGTTAACGGTTTATTTCACCCCCTCCTTTCACAAAAATGCAGCTGCCAGGGTGACTTAAACTAAGTGGGGATCAACACGAAGAATGCACTCGTTTATAAGAGATATGAAAAATAATATTGTATCAAATTTCATTTACATCTGCACACATGAACTTTGAAACATCTTAAATGTTACTGTGTATTACCAGTTCTCCTAACACTAGCAGTCATTTCAGAACTAAAGCACAATCTCCTATCACATGAACTCTATTTTTTCCATGAACAGTAACATTCTTTCACCTGATCTCTAAGCATACCTACATGAGTAGAGCAAACGCTGGTAAATACTTACAGAACTAAAGTGAAAAAGACATGGAAAAAAAGAGCAGTTTTAAAATAAGCACTTGTTTGTGAATGAACAATGAGTATGTTCCTTCAGTTGGAGAGAATTCTCTTAAAAAATGCACTGCAAGAATAAAATGTGATTCTGTGCTTATTGTCCCAGTAACATGAAGTGACATATTCCCTTGTTGCATTCTCCCTCCCCCTAAACAAGCCACACTGCCAACATTTTACAAGTCAAAATGCATTTCCAGTGCATGCATCGTTAGCAGTAAAAAACAATTACAAAAAAACAAACAACAACATAACAATCCTCAGCCCATACTTCGCAGTTCTTAGAAACCAAAGGAATTGCCTGCTTGAAAATAGAGCATAACTGAAGAAAACAGAGCTGCATCCACATTCTAGCAAACAATTAAGTACCACTTGAATCTGAGCCCAAAGTATGTTAAGTTGTATTGCAGCCAGCAATACTAACTGGAGCATACAGCAGCAAAACGCCTCTACTGCGAAGGAAAGCATGTAATCTTCCAAATAAGAGTCAGTTATGTCTACGGAAGTAAAAATACCACTTCTGGATAGGTTTCCTATCAAAACAAGGTCTATGTGATCAAGTGCCTTTAAACCCAATCAACACCGGCCTGGGAACTGTAGGTGAAAAAAACTAAGTATTGGAGGCAGCTTGTTGCTTCTCCAGTAGAAGCATTACTTAGAATGTACAAGAGAAAAGAAAAACGTGCAGAAAGATGTCACTTAGTGCTGTTGCTTGTAAAACAAACCGCTGAACTGATTACCCCAAATACACCGATTCTTAAAATATAGTCTTATTTAAATATACCATAAAGCACCTGAATTTTTTCACGTCTAGGAACATCAGCTGAATACTTCTTCTGCAGAGTATTCACTACACTTATTCAGTCATACTTCCAAAAGCATTTGTTGCATCTCTTAACTATGATATGCAAGTCATTATGGGGCTCAGTGCCCATTTTGTGCTGTTTTATTTTGAGGACATTCTGCTTTATTAAAAACACTACAGGCTGACACACAAAACATAACAGAAGCTGTTCTGCACCCTTTCATGTATGTGTGTATAAGCACACGCACAAATTACTTTCAGAAAAGGTAGATAAGCAGATTAGAGGGCAAGATGTGAATTGAAAATTACCTTCAGTTGAGAATGTTATGAAAAACCATAGAGGAGAAATGTGATGTTTCAGAGCTAGCTCAGTATGGTCAACTGCACACACACGGGACAGCCAATTAGCTAAAAGGGACACAGAGCTTAAGCAGAACACTAAGGAGCTGTTGTGACGTGTGGAGAAGAAGAAAAAAAAATCACAGTAATGTCTACACACTAGAACTGCCTGCACAGCCAGGAGGTAACAGCACCACTCACAGCACTGGCAAGATTTCTTGTAAATGACCATGCACGGTTTGGTCACCACACTTCAAGGAGAATAATAAGCTTAAAATGGTACCAAAACAGTACTTGAGTTAAATACTCTGAAAGCTCTTCTAGAGGTCAGAGAAGCACTGGAATAGACTGTCACTGGAGGCTGTGATCCTGCAGTCACCCGGGGTTTCTAAGAATGAGTTAGCCATTCAGCAAGAACAACAAAAGCCAAAGCTAATTGTGGCTAGGGGAAAAGAATGGATCAGATGACTCCCAGAGGTGTTACCCACTCTTTCATAATATTCACGGATACAGAAACCAAGGCTAAACAGGACCTGTTTCAGCACTATCTTCTGTGCTTGCTATCAAGAGCACCGACCACATCTAGACACAGAACCAGCAAAGCCACATGTTCTTGAAACACAGTATTCTAAAAATGTCACAAAAAAAAAAAAAGGACCATAATTTCACAAAAGATAAATAAACCAATATACAAGCAGGCGAACTTATAATCAAAGATAACTGATTAAAAAAAAAAAAGTACAAACATCTGACAAGGCTAAAAAGCATGTTTTGTGGATATAGTTCGAGACCACACTCACAAAAAATAAAATGCTTCAGTGACAGTCTTGCCTCTTCCAAAAGCATGGCCATAAAGTAAAAGAGAACAAAATAATAAAAACGGCCTCTGCAAGGATATTTTGTTAAATATGTATGATCTCATCTCTCTTCACAATAAACACTATAAACAAAATATTTGGAAAACACAGTACTGAAACAACAACTTTATAAAAGTATCACGGCTTGAATCAACACTGTTTATTCAGTTGCAAACTTCGTATCATTATTTATGCAGATTAATCAAACAGGAAAGAGAATCTTTTGAAACGAGAGTTTGAATTCCAAATCGTAAACATGTGGGTATGGTTTTGTTTTCTTCTCAGTTGCCTGTAACTGAGAAAACATGACACTTGCCTTGGCTGTCCTGACGGGTTTCAGCGGCATCACAGTTGACACACCACAGTGTTGGCACTCTGAGTATGACACACTGAGATGGTTTGGGATGTGAACACCTCCCATTCTTTTTGCCGCTCTTCTGCTGAAAACCATCAGCTTTCCCCAAGCTGAGGACAAGCATCTCATGCTTCAATCATGCCGAAACAAATTCAGGTACCTCAGCTTAAAGCATATTTACACTTGAGTCAAAATGTTAGCTCATCAGTCAAACTAGCAAGAAAAAGGCAGGATGTTGAAAATGCCTGTAGGAGCAGTTGTCTCAAGCTAAAGGGCAAATCTCAGACTTGCACAGGCGTTATCTGAAATTACTTCAGCAAAGTTGACCAGTTGTTAAAACTTAAGTGCCTATTTTAAGTACCATAAAAACAAAAACAAACGAACAAAAAAATATCTAGAGAGGAAACTTGTTTTCCTGCAGCCCTCTGAACCGGCATGCATTTCTGAACACCAACTGTCAACTCTGAAGTTATGCATTCTGTGGAAACAGTGGTCAATCTACGCATAACACTCAGTCAACTTATGTTTTGGAAACACTGTTAAAAGTATCCATCCCAAACCTTGGACTGTCTAGCACTGATGAAACTTGCTGATCACGACTAATGTGCATTTGCAGTTGCAAATTTTGCCAAATCAAGTAGCATCTCAGGAAAAAAAATATAATAATAATTCATTCATTACATTTCTAAGAAACATGAGGTGAATCTCAAAATCAAAGGCAGTGCTTTGGTAACTTTCCCTTAACAAGAAACTCAAACTGAGTGCTTTAGCTGAGCTCAGGGCCATCAATTGCTCAGATAGATGCACAGGCTAAACTAATTTACAAAAACTCATTTCCCTCTCCTTCACAAGTTACTGATAAAGAAGAAAGGACAAGGAATAACTGTGGTACCTACAACTAAAATGATGTGCACTACACAGTTTAAAAGCAGCATATACAAGCAATACATGAACGGTCAGTCATCGCACAAGGTTCACAGAACTACTGTACATATTGGGAGCACAGAGGCTGCTTATAGAGAAATAGCTCTACAGGAACAAAGCACATGGCTTGCTTTCCTTACGCCATTCACCTTCTTATGAAGCACAGTTTGTACTTACCGTTAGAAAACTGTTTCCCAATTTACAGTCGCTTAAAAACTACACTGTAATATTTTAAATGCTCATGAATGGACAAAGTCTATTGCAAGTATCTTTATGTTTTGCTAGTAGTCAAGACCACAACTTTGTGCTTATTCAAAAGCCAACAGCATTTTGATAGTAGAATATACTGCCATTTACTTGTATTTCATAGAAGTCACAGAAACAGGTCAACATCCAAATTTCTTTACCCAAAGCACAAATGCATGTATTAAACATACACATTAAAATTTGTAAATGAAGAGTTCATTAATGCAGCATTGAAACTACAGGGTTTACTGTGCTACAACACGTGGAATGCTTTTTAGATATGCAAATAGTTCAAAGCCATAAGCATTACCTGTCACCGTGTTTACGTGATGAACAGATACTTATTTTAACCGTTAAACATCTCAAGATTTAATCTCAAATGAAATACGCAATGCTTGTCCTATCAGCCACCCAACATTTGCTACTGTCCAAAGCTGAGAAAAGAAGGTGCTATGCAGATCAACCCTTCTGTGATAACAACCACTGTGAAAGAAGGTCTGGCAAAGAAGAGGCACAGGAATATATGGCACCTTGTCTCTGTTCTCAGCAAAATCAACACCTATCAGCCCACAGCCAAGAGGAAAAGACAAGAACTAATTGAGAAACCAGACAGGTTGGACAAGAGGGCTTGATATCAGAAAAAACGTAAAGAAAAGATAGATTCGGCTAAACAGAGATTAAAAGAAAAGGGACAGAGGGAAGAAATGCAGATACATTAAAGTTTGAGGTACTTCCAAGGTTAGACTGGAAAACCAAACCAGATGACAGAAAATCCCAAAATACTAGGATAGGCCAAGCAGAGCAAGCAAGAAGAGTCATCTCTGCCGTACAGAGCAAGGATTCCCAAGCTAAATTAACATGATCCACAGCCCTGAGCTCAAAGAGGATGCTGCCAACTGACAACATTCAATACTGATGGTATTAATAATTCTGGCATCTGGAAATATTAACTCCATGAAATCCATTTCCCAAAGCACATTTTTCCACAACGAAACTCATGATTCTAGAAAGAATCATCATTCCTTTGCATTTGCAACTATCTGCGAAATCCTCTGCCAGAATGCCTCATCTTCCTTGGAGTTACTACTTCATCGGGTCCAACATGTAAATCATGCTCTTTAGATAGACATCTCCAGTCTTGCCAAAGTGTAAGACCGAATTTTGTTGATTTGAAGCGTCCTCTTCAATCCTACGAACATACATTCAAAAGATACTTGAAGGATGTTAGTCCTACCTCTTCTGCTAATTCCCAAGATTTTGTAACCTCAGTAACATTCTTTCGACTCTTTGTATCCATTGAGGCCTTCCAGAGTCCAGCGTGGTTTTATATGTTGCTGTCCCAGATTTGCATCCAGGACTATGAGGACTTCATACCTTCTGCACATTGATGTTCCTCTACTACACCCACACAACATCTCAGAGTGAGTGCACTGTCACCAATACTGGTTTTGGGTATGGTATGAAACATGTGTCTTATATATAAGCACATGTCCAGCCCAATAGAACACTTGTGATGAGTTATTTAGTCACGTTCATCTCAAGACTAAGAGTACTACAAAAGAAAGAAAGCAGAACTGTGTTACTGATGCCATCTTTTCATACCATACGATCTGCAGAAAATGGAGAACTGCAACTGTTAGAGACATGAAATCACCATGTATTCAGTCGCTAACAGATAAGCAATAACAAGCACGTTCTTGGTTCAGTTAGCAGAGATTTAGCTGCCAAATCCCCATCAACACTAATTAGATTGTCCTTGACTTCAGAATACACCACTGACACCAAAGGAACAGTTTATTTCATCAGATTCATATAACTGAAATACAAGCTCCAAAACATCAAGCAGAAGAAAAAATAACCTCATCAATAGCGTTTATCGTTAGAAATAATTATTTCCACTCTACAAGCAATGAGCTGCAAGATCTTAGGCCACTGCTAAAGAGTAAATTCGGAGATGAATCAAAGGAGAGCTTCCTACTTAGTGGTGTACTTGCAAGACACATCATTCACTGGTGCTATCAAGGTTGAAAAGTCAATCTGTTTCACACTTTAAAATGATTTCCATAGTGACTCCGGTTTTCCTTTGTCTTTTACTTCATTACTATCAGTAGGTAGAGAGGTGGTTGGTATCTTAAAATCATGTCAGTGAACTACTACAGCAAAATAATTAACTTCCTCAGTGTTGTGAGACAAGACTATTGTGTTTGTGACACTGCAGGAGTTAAATGTCACTCCCACTGTCCCCCACTAAAAAATATGCTTGCAGTTATATAGAAAGCCAGGCTTAAATAGTATTCAAGCTTGAGCAACAGATTTTCACAACACGTCACATGAAAAGTGTCATTTTCTTAGATAATCCACAATGTTAATCCAGAAAGGAAAAGGAGAGAGCTTCTTCGCAATTTAATCTTGAAATATCTCCAAAGAAAGTTACTTCCCTCAACTGAATCTGCATCCTAACATTTCATGGGAAACAAATGTAACTTACACCATAAACTTTCCAGCCAATACCTCAATTTAAATTGAAAGGTTGAAAATAACATTATTACTACGGCTGTGATGGAGGCAAGACCAAAAGTGTAAAGAGTTTCAAAAACAAGGTTAATTAGCAGAGGTTCAAGGGAAAGTTACACTGAGCTCTGTTATTTTTTCTGAAATGCTAGTGAACCTATAAATCAAAACAACAATCCATTTTCTCAGTTATCTTTCTGTATGAGAACAAATAGCCTGAATACATTCAATGAAGAAATGCTCCTAAAAAAAAAAAAAAAAAAAAAGGGTTTTCTCCTCTGCAAGTAGTTTTTCAAGACAGTCTTATCTCATAAGAAGGAGAAAAAAAATAAAATGAAGCCATCCACATGTAATGGGAAAGGGCTTTTCTCATTATATCTCAGTATGGTGTAGAGGAGTCTGTAGTACTGAAAGACTAAAGCAAGCAAAAACACAAGGTCATTTCTTAAACTACAGCTGATCAACTGCTTAAGAAGTGTTTAGGGCACTCAGTCACGTCTCTCCTTCTTCAGTTATACCCAACTACAGTAATTTCTTACCAACACAACGACAAATGCACATCTGCATCCCAACTCAGTTGTAATAGCACATTTGATGCTTCATTAGAGTACAGTTACAATAATTTGTTTGCCCTACAACAGAAGGTCCTAGTTTTTGGGGTCCTTTTTCACTTGGAGATTGGCATGTTCAGATGTAGACTGCACTTGAACCAAGTGAAGTCCCAACACAAGTAAGAAAGCCACCGATTCCCTTATTTTTTCTACTTTTTCTGTTTTACAAAGGCTGCACAACAAGATATCAAGAAATCATCCACTCCTCAAATATGTGTTAGCCCAAAGGAATGTCCGACTATGAATATACAATACCCCAAAAAATCTTCTTGCTGTGTTAGTGCGAAAGAAATATTCCATCATGGGGAAAATCTGCCAACAGGGGAAAAAAAAAAAGTCATCAAATCTGATGACTATGTATAGGAATTTATCCCACTCTACCAGTAACCACTTGTCAAAACCCACTAAGATATGAGACTACATAAGAAAAGAAACGATTCCCTGAAAAGTTGATAAAAATTACAACAGGGACAACCACAACACAGCCTACACATTATAGCAGCATTTATCAGTCATGACAATAGTCAAATAAAACTGCTATACTTTTACAAGCTTCACAGTTTCTGTCGTACACAGCACAATTACACACAGCAAGGACAAAAAGCAGCAGGTTCTCTTCCTACAGCAGCCAAGTCTCACAGAAAAAAATTTCTCCCTCTCTCTCACGGGATTTCACAGTTATCTGCTGGGTACAAGACAGCTTCCTATATCAAAACCATTACAGGTGTGAGGGCAGAATAAACAAATTCGGTATTTAGCTCTCTCTTCTTTAACCTCACCTTTCAGTTCCTGAGCAAAGAAGATAAAACACATTGTCTCTGTTCCCTTTTTCACATAGCACCATATGTAAACTCAAGCAATAAATTTATGACTATGGTTTTCACCAGCAAAAAACAAAGCAAACCAAACAAAGGGATTTTCTCATGCCCTTCTGCGATCTCTGCAAACATCTGTATTCTTCCTAAACCCCATCCACATTCTGTTATGCAAACATATTAAATGGGAATTTTTGGTGAAACACACACTCTTTGAGCACCATGGAAAAACGGATATACAGTCAGATCTTCCAGATTTTGTCTTGCTTTTAACCCAAAGCTGACATTTTCTTCCACCTCTCTTCCCTTCAAAGAGCCTTCCATAAACGCCTTCAGCATCAAGTTACATAACAGCTTTGGATTGAACTGATATATTGGAGCAAAATGTCGTTCTCTACCTTAGCAAAGGTTCAGGTGAATGCAAAATAAACAGAATAATGCAATCAGCCTTGGTGTATCACTGAAATCCTTCGCATCACCACCGGTAAAAGCAGCAGGAAAAAATGTACTAAATCCAGTTTCTCCAGCTCTGTCAAGACACTGAACACAAAGCTCCAATTGGAGCAACTACCAGCACTATTCTTTGCAGCGGCTCCAAATGTATCCTTAAAAGACACAGTAGCGATTAGCTTGTTTATACGGTGAGAGATACAAAGTAACCTTTAAATGGCACTACCATAAACTGCGTCTGAAATAGATAAAAACTGAGATGAACTAGATCACATTTCACAAGAAAAGATTTTTCTTTAACTTCCCACATGCCTGGAAGTCTACTGACAATTAGGTGGCAGAGGGCAAAGCTCATTCTCCACTCAAACTGAATCTCCGCACATTTTGATAGACCTCAATAAACTGCCTGTGACCCAATCTGCTCTAAGGCAACCACTGCTTCTTCCAAAGTAAGGAGACTGAGGCATCAGACCTTCAGTTTTGTGCTCAGGGTTACAGGACAGTACAAGCTGATAGAAATTCAGGCTGACCAACTCTCCTCCTTTATGCTGATTCTGCACTCCTTGATACCCTGATGAGCCAATTCAGTTTTATATATATAAATATTGCAGAAAAAAAAAACAACCCAGAGGCAATGGGGGAAACAACAAGCAAAATATTCAGGAAAAAGGCTCTTTTTGATAGGTCAGCATCCTAAAGCATGTCATCAGAAGGTCCAACAGCATTAACATGAATGAAGGTAAGATTTAACAGTAGGAATGGCAACACTAAGACTGCAGTAATAACAATTTACACGAATGCAGAGGATAATAGATATAAACTTCAGAATGTTTGAGACAAGGATCTCCCCAGGATACTCTTTGGTTTATCTGAAGACAAAAAA
>VXAB01000716.1:3919-20990 GCA_013399175.1 Odontophorus gujanensis
TTTTTCCCAGTTCTCTCCCCAGTTCTGCTGGGAATGGAGATCTGTGTGGTGCTTAGCTGTCCACTTGGATCAACCACAACAAACATCAAGGTAAAACAGAAAGTTTTCTGAATGTGCTAATAAGAGAAAAACATAGTTCATTGCATTCTGCCAGGTCAAAATCCTAAGCTTTTCAAAGAGCAATAACCTGAAGCAAAGTTTTTCATTTTAGATTAATTTAATTGAAAACAAAAGGTCTGTATTTCATGTCCCTATATAAAATGAGGCAGCACTTCCATTTATTGAAGAGAAGTCATATTTCTCTCAGAATAAATACTGAAGCTGCTATACTGACTAATAAAGAAAATAAATATGAATTTTAATGGTATTATTAATATTACTATTATTGTTATTACTATAGACTGTGAAAATGAAATGTGTTATTTTTTTTTTAAATGCACTAAGTGAACTGTCAGCCTGAAAATACAATGGAATAAATGGGGGACCAGCAACTCATTAACTCAGAGTTCTAGGCACTAGTGGAATAGCACCACAGACCACTGGCAGTCACATTAAGTGCTGTCCCACTATGCAGACATTTCCAGAGTCCCTGTAGTGCAGAAACCATGAGGGAGATCCTGATGTGTTTGTGATTTCATGCTACATCAGACAGCTGGAAATAGACAAAGAGCACTGGGGCTTATGACAGGCAGTACACTATCTGGAAGGCAAAAGGAGGACAAAAAAAAGGGAATCTGATTCATGTCTATAAATATCTAAGGAGAAGGAGGCAAAGGGACAAGGCTGAACTCTTCTCAGCAGTGTGTGGCAATAGGACGAGGGGAAATGGCCACAAACTGAAGTTCTGCACAAATGTGTATGGGAACTTCTTCGCAGTGAGGGTGACAGAGCAGAGAAATTGTGGAGTCTTCTCTGGAGATGTTCAAGTCCCGCTTGGATGCCTACCTGTGCAATCTGGTCTAGGGAGCTGCTTTGGCAGGGGGGTTGGACTTAATTATGTCTAGAGGTCCCTTCCAACCCCTACAATTCCGTGATTCTGTGACAAAGAAGGTTCTCCATGTCTGTGGGTATGTCAGCTGCTCCTGATGTACAGAACCAGGTATTTCACAGTCAGAAGAAGGGACCAAGATATAAGTGAGTCCCTCAGATCAAACATGGAGATTCCAGAGAAAAATCACACTCTCTTCCTTGTTCCCAGTGTGCTGTGAACCACTTGTCCCTCACTGACTCACACTAGTATACATTTCAATTTTTTACCTGCTTGGTGGGGAGGACAAAGACCTCTGCAGATTTATACCAGAATTCATATCATGGTAATATGGCTGGCTCGGAAGTTCTCCAATTGGAAAGTTCACTCCAGTTCCTTGAGTTATAGGTGCTGAAAAACATATCATTACAGAGAGTCAAAGATAATTGTCTATCTTTTTAGTTATCTTTTCATTTTTAACACCAGGAAGAACATCAAGATGTTGCTATGTGCATCTAATTTTCTGCCTCTGGCAGAAACCAAGTACAGACAAGTTTTATCAGTGCTTATATATCTAAAAAGTGAAATACCTTCCTCAGTCCCTAGAAATCCCTTAGTAGTTATGCAGACATAGTGTATTTGGTGTATGTGATTGTTTTATAACAGATATCCTAGAGTCATTAATGTGAAGAGGATAATACCAACCTTCATCTTTAGTTTGAAGAGGAAGAAGCTCAGGAGTGACCTTATCACTCTCTACAACTACCAGAAAGGAGGATGTGGTGAAGTGGGGGTTGGCCTCTTCTCCCATGGAACTAGCAATAGGATTAGTGGGAATGGCCTCAGATTGAACCAGGAGAGATTCAGGTTGGACATTAGGAAATAATTCTCCTAGAGAGAGGTCAGGTGCTGGAATGGGCTGCCAAGGGATGTGGTGGAGTCAATGTCCCTGGAGGTATTCAAGAAACATTTAAATGTACTGAGGGACATGTTTTAGTGGGAAATATTGGTGATAGGTGGATGGTTGGACTGGATGATCTTGGAGGTCTTTTCCAACCTTGTTGATTCTATGATTCTACAATTTGCTAGTTGGACTTTCACAGTGAATGAAGAAAGGCTTATGCAGAGATCTCTTATTCTCTATGGAAGAACTGAAATAACTGGAAAGAACAAACCTGGGGACATAAAATCTCTTTTTCCTTTATGTTAAATCTCTGTGTTAATAGTAGCCTGCTGTGGTAACAGCATGTTGTGCCACCTTCATTTTCTTTCACCCAGAGCCACAGCTACTGCTTTGCATATGTACACCTACACACATACACTCAGTGCTATCTTCACCTCCTTACAAACTCTGTGTACCATACATTTTAGCATTTCAAGAATAAATCACATGTTGCACATTGTGGTATACTTACCTTTGTTCGCTGTCTGTGCATTGTGCATTTTAACTACCTTTGGCACTTAAAAGAATAATTGCATGTTGTGTACTATATCTGAAGGTTTGTATTTTTCCTGACAGTTAAAATCCAACTCTGTTGTGGCTTGAGGTTAAACAAATACGTGGTAAGAAATCCCACAGAAACCACATTATTTAAAGCTTATTATTAGAAGTATATCATGTATTACAGCTGCAGAAAGTATGATTTTCTAGGGTAACTACAATATTGATTCTTTTTTAATCTGAATGGCCCAATACTTTTAAATGTATTTAACCACTTAACAGCTACAAAACTGTATTTCACCTAGCCTCTGTCTCCTAAGACAGCAAAAAAATATCTCCAGCAAGGACAGAAAGAAAGACAAAAAGTGTGTTACCACTGCAGGATGACAATGCTCAGTATTTTCCTGAAGATTTAATATGATCTTAATTGCTGAACATCAGTTTCTGACCATGGCAAATGCTTACATTTAACTTTAGCTCAATGAATATATTATGCATCCTGTCCTGAAATGAACTAGTTTCTGTGCAAATTTTGGACAGAGAATTTCAAGAGTATTCTTGTTGGTGGTTTTTTTCTGTTTATTTGTGTGTATAAGATTTCTGATGCCAAAATAAGCCAAGCTGAGGGAAGAGAAATAAAAAGACTGATGTCAAGAAAAAAATTCCTTGATTAAGAAGTGAATAAGTGCAAATGTGAACTTACTTCTGGACACTCTCACAAGTTCTGACACATTGAATACTCCAGATTTTACAAAACTGTCCTCAAGGTACACTGAAAAAAGATCACAATAACACAATCAGTATAGTGAGATCAGTAAATAACTATAGATAAATGTATGCACAAGGTAACAACAGTATCAGCAAAGTCCCAACACTATAGTGTGCAGAGCAAATTACACTGAAAGCTGATGTCAGAATCAAATGAAAGCTGAGATTCAAGCAGAATCTAAATGTTCGAGGAGCTGTGGGAAAGCAACTCTTTAATACATACATGAAAACTAACACACAGTATACTGTGTTCCTAGTTAACCATCCAGAAACAACCTAAAAATTTGTTTCTTTCATTACTGTCTTTAATTTTTAAATCAGTATTGAACTAAGAACTGTATTATTTGGACAATACAGCAGTTGAGTCCTAGTACACACTCCTTTTAAACAGGCAATGACTTAGCTCTCATTCTGCGGGTAGTGACTTTACCACCATAGTCACCAAATTATTATGTGAGATTACATGACATAGCCTTTATAGGTAGGAATGACACCTTTTTGCTGCTGGAATTATTTGAATCCATCCTTTGTACACATTGCTGCTCTAGCAGTTATTACTATTATTTTTGTCATGTAAGAAGTTGCATCAAACATTGCTTACTGTGTTCTCTCTAGCCTCTTTTCTGAATTAACATACCTTTTTCTATTGTTAGATTTCTGTTCTGCATATTTGAATGAGTAAAAGCGCCCTAACTGTCTTAAGCAAAAAACAAGCACAAAAATAAAACATTAACCTGCCAGTACTGATGTCAGTAGGATTTTTTTGCAATTACTGCTTCCTTCAAATAATTAAAAACAACGTTGCCACTACAATCAGAAATTTTATTGTAAAAGTATGCTTCACTTGAGAGATCCATCCTTGGTACATCTGGACAAACCTCTCCTTACTTTTAGGGGTAAAACAAATATAGCAGAGGGAATAAGATTATTTATCACTTCATTTCAATCTTACTGACCCCAGAGAGCCTCTGCGCTGTTGTTTACCAGTACATGTATAAACAATGCACCTAACAACTGAAGCTCAGAGTGTGAGTACATTCAGCTAAGCACATTTGTTATAGCTTCCCCTGACAGTTAAACCTATAAGCCAGTCTCAGTTTTCTCAAGCCGAGAAATCACGGGATGAGGTTCAATGGGCCTGCAGAGCACCAAAGATCTGTGGAGCCATACAGTGATGTGACAGTACCATCATTTTTAATCCTCCAGTCATCGTCACTTTGTATGATAACCATTCACATCTTTATTTCTATCAGTAGTTCTATGAATCTCCTTCTCTCCCTCTTTCTCTCAGTAACTTCTCTCTATATCTATTATTTTTTCCTTTCTCGTTTCTAAACTAAACTAGTACCTTCCATCTTCTACATTCCTTTGCACCCTTTCTTCATATTTTCTATTTGGATGGAAAGATGATATGGCTTCTCAAATATTTACTTCTTCATTTGACAAAACTTGGCATACCTGTATCACTAAGAATTTACGAATAATTTATGTTTCTCCTTGCTTCCTTAATTCTTATTTTTTTATCAAAGAATTGACAAGCTGGACAAAGAATAGTAATTCCTCTGACAGTGACAATCTTTCCCTTCTCTATTTCCTTCGGAAGGAACAGTATGAAGTACTGCATGGAGGGGAGATTTCCAAAGGGTTTTTTGGTTTCATGCTTCTAGTTGGCCTGTGTATGAAGTACGGCTTAAAGCAAGTGTACAAACATGCAATCAGCTCTGGAGTTGGCAATGAGACAAAACCAGGATTCTGTGCAACCTATCCAAATATCTCTACTTCGATCAATCAAGCTAGGCTGAGTTAAGAAGAATTTTACCCAAGTGAACATTAGTCAAGCTATCATTGCAGTGAGAACGGTGAGTCCCAAAGTTTATCATATTGAAAAAGAAGGAAAATGTTCATCTAGAATTTTAGATAATAGAGCATACACGTATGTGCTTATGCACCGCACATACATGGAGTCTTCAGCCCTCTCTCATGACTTTTCAGGGCTTTCTTTTCTGATAACACTTAGGATGCATAACTTAAAGAGCATCATGACATGTTTTCTTTGTGATAATGAAATGGGAGCTGAAAAAAAAAAAAAAAAGCCTGCCACAGAACACAGCCACTATTGACAATTCAGTCACACCAAGATGCACTGTTGACTGATGAATCACTTTCACCCAGGTTTCACTAAGAATAATGACACCCACAGATATCTGCAAATGCTTTTCTTAACATTAGAAAGGAAAAGGAAAATGTACACCTACTGTCAATCTCAATGTACTTAAAAAACAGCGTGATTTTTTTTCAATGTGTAAAGTGACAAAATATTACCAAAAAATTGCCATGACAAGAAACACTCCCTCGCAGGCACTGAGCATCTTTATTATACACCTGGTATTCTACTAGGGAAGTTTGAGGTCAGCAATGCCTCAGAGTATGGAAAAATAATCATAAATACGGTATGTTGAGTTCCGGCATCACTGGATTTCAACAGTTTTAACTAGCTAGGAAACCAATCTATACTGGATATGTTGTAAAACTGTTCTTAGCTCCCAACTGTGCAAAATAAAAATGTTTTGTGCTATTAAACTGTACAGTACAGGACTTACTGTCTTTTGACTAAGCATTTCCTGATACACTGCTCGCATTAACATCCTTTGTTAATGACTTGGAAGCCTTAAATTAAAATTCTTGGTATGTGTTTCAGATCTGTTCAGTCCATAAACTAACACACTTAAGAACATTTTACTGTTGTATTCCTCATAGAAGATTTGCTGTTTTTTTTGATGGTCATGATAATACTTTACTGTCTATGCTGTTCAAGCCTAATATATACATGGAGTAGTGTTATTTAACAAAACTCATTCTACCCAAGAGATACCACAGTCTGAAATACATTGCAGTAATTATCATTACTTGTTGAATTCTGAGATCTTTAAAGAGAATATTTCTGTCAAAAATATTGCAGTGTAATTCTGCATAATCAGTAAGTGACTTCCAAAATTCATATTTTTATTTATTCATTTATTTATTTTTATTCAATTATTTATTTATTTCCTTTTAGTTTTTGTACATGTAATGTTTAAAAAAAAAAAAAACAGATAAAAACAAAAAAAAAAAAACCTTGTTCTTTCATCATCTTTTTTTTTTTTTTTTTATTTTTTTATTTTTTTTTAAAGAAATACATTTACCAAACTTAATACTGCTGTGACCAGGTCAGTGTCGTTAAGGATGAAAGATAAACAGGTCAAGCCAAGCTCTGAACAGGCTCCTCCTACATAGTTGACGATCCAGAAAAACCTTTAGTAATTCTCCAATTGCTATTGAAGCAACTTCTGTCTCAGTCATTATACATCTTCCTGTTTATTCCTGCATTGTGCATTCAATAGCTAGACTATAGATACAGCCTTCAATAGGTTATGATTTGAAATGGAGAAAAGGTTGTTAAAACTACTGAATCATATTTTCAGTTTGTAACATGTATAACATGTACTATAAAGGGTTTGTTCTCAAATTACTTAAAAGCTTACCAGTGACGTTGGCTTTACAAATCTTTAACCAGCCTTTTTAATGCCTTCTGATTTAACTGTACTTTTATGAATAGAATGCCTGTTCATGTTCTGCTATATATTGCCTAGTGCCAAAAAATAAAATTTCTTCTTGGTATCATTAAATACTATTAAACATCTATTTTTTTCACTGATACAAATTTGAGTTTGAGAAACTTATAAAGCAGGAGTAAGAAGCAATCAGCACAGGAAATAACTTGTATTAATGTACTTTCACTTTTTGACTTTTAAAAAAAGAAATTGTAAAGCAATAGCCAGTGAGACAGGGTCAACATTAGAAGTTACTGTCAGAAGAAAGGACAGAAGCCTCAGACTAAATACTAACAGAGATGTAAGTTGACTTTATACTAGGTGACATAGTGTTTCTCCAATTTCTGAAGCTGTTATAATTACAGGTTAAATAATTTTGTTGTATTGCTTCTTTTTTCCTCTGTCTTTGAAAATAAACTTCTGAAGATCCGTTCTTAATGTTCACTATTGCATCAACCTCTACAGGAATTTCTATCTTCAGCAGGGACACTACAGGAGTACAGCTGCTATTTACATTTAAAATGGTAGTGGGAAATAGTCTCACACTGTACCTTAGCACTGAGTCTAGCAAACCTGCAGTTTGCCTTTTCATTGCATACGTTCTGAAGCCAGTAATATTAAAAGGGTACCAGAAACTGATTCTCACTGGCCAAGAATATCTTACAGGCAGTTAAGTGTATATAGCATGAGCCAAGTAGTGTCAGGGAAGATTCCAGTAGTGATGTCAGTTGAAACAGTTGAATTAATATCCTGTCCAGAAAATGTGGTTATTTTGGTTATCACGATTGTCTCTGACCCTGTTGTATAGTTGCATCACCACCGTTTCTTGAGCTTTTTTTTTTTTCTGAAAATTGAAGTGATGATGTCCCTGGGACAGTGAAGAAACACACTGCAAAAAGATCCCAGCTCTACTGAGCATTTTGGCACAGTAAGGGACCGAGAATTTGTGCCACTATCAAGAACAAGATTTTCCGTACTCTGAAGTTAATAACCAGAATTGTAATTGCCTTCAGTGTTACAGTAATTTCAAGATGTAAACACCTAGCTTAATTGAATCCATGTACTGGAATACAAGAGGTGAGTAGACCTGAAACCTAGTAAGAAAAAGAAAGGGTGAATAACACAAATGCATGGTGCCCTCCACTACAAAGGGTCTCAGGTCATACACACACTCCAGACAAGATTTTAAAAATGCTGGTGGAGCTGTTTCTTATCACTTGTAAGACTGTCAGGTATCAAAAAGGAACTTTCTGATGCCAAAGAAACTTTTTGGAGTTTCTAACTAGTAAATTTCTTTTTTAGTAAACTCTTCTTCTATGTAAGTTTTGAAGTAAAAATCAGCATCCACCACAGAACACAACTGCTTCAGAAGTGAAAGTAGCAATATTTACACACTAAGTTCACATAGAAGGATGGATAGTCCATGCAAATGAAAATTCTTAACTAAATTTAAACCCATAAACAGCAAAAGTCACACAAAAAAATCAAACCTGCATCCAAAACAAAAAATTCTTACTGCTAGAAAAAGTGTCTATGCAATCTATGAAGATTTCTGATTGTCAAGATAGCTCAACTGCCACCCAGAGCACCCTAAGTGGAGTGGATCTGAGAGCAAAAAGAAGTAAGGACATTACCTCTCAATCATTGTCATTACTAATTCATAGAGCATTTGGAAAAGGGAGAACTCCACAGAAAATCAAGCCCTAACCAAACCCAATCTTGTTTTATTTGAAGATTGCTATCTGAGATGGCATGGCTGCAGGCATACAGGAAACAGTAGGTATTTCAGAATATCCCCTCCCATGCTGAAAAAGCAAGGTGCAGAATACACGTTTGTTTAAACACTCTTCTAGCTGGTTCCTTAAACTGCTACTCCAGCACCATTCCTTCCACATGAAAAGCTGCTTACAATGGTGAGGCCAGGGAATCTCTCTTATATTCCTATCAATTAGGGTAATGATTTGCCATCTTCAAGAAGGTAACTTACAGTGGTGTAAAATAATGAATCCATCTGTGTTCTGTATCATTCAAAACTCAAAGTCATTTACTTATTCTATTTCCAAAAGAGAGTAAAGGTTGAAACCACATTATTCTTCAGAGGTGATTTCTGAAACTAAAATTCTAAAAGTGAAAACTGAAATAATTCTTTCTTAAACAGTCACATATAGGCAAATTTATTACATGTTCTTTAGGGCTTGATCCAAAAAGAATGTTCTCCCTGTGGCTGCTGGCCCATATGAAAGCTCAAAAAAGCCTTTGGGGCTCTACAGCTGCGAGAGAGATTTGCATATTAAGAGATAGGTGAGGCTGGTTTTTGGCAACACCTTTTTTAATTAGGGAAAAAAAAAAGAAAAAAAAAAGAATAGATTGTGATTTCATTCAGGTCTTCTTTGGAAAAGATTCCCAGAATAAAATTTCTGGCCAAAATACAAGGGGAAAACCCACTCCAGACTAGCAATTTTGGGTCTAGGGATTCACCAAACCATGCATCATGCAGACTGGGACCTCATCTTCAGATATCATGGGCTAATATGGGGGAGAGAAGAAAGCAGATGGTGGGGGGGAATGAACACTGAAGAGACAGTTTCTCAATCTCTGTCTAAAAATGTCTCTCCTCCCACATAAAAAAAAATGTAATATTCATTAGCACACAGGCTTGATTCCGAGTCATCTTCATTCCTCATTCAGCCCTGTCTGAGTCTGAGTCTGCCAAGTTTATATGAAAGCTATAACTTTATACTCAGCTAAAGCAAAGTAAATTCTACAAGGAAATAATAATAATAAAAAGAGTAGGTCCCATTTACTTGAAAACAGCTGTAACAATTTCTAAACACAACTGCTTGTGTAAGAGCAAAAACATGAATGCATTTTTCTTCCCTGGACAATGAAGTTCATAATCAACTATTTGAGGATAGTTAGACTTTATTTGCACCTTCAAGACATCTTTTTTATTTGCCAGTGCTAGTCAAGAATAGCTCTTATACTCTGGAGGGATCTGACCAAGAGGAAACTGCTCCTTCAGCTATATCCATAAGTCAAAAGATGAAACATCAGTAGTAACTCGTATCAATTCCATCAGGAGTTCTCCTGAGACTCAGACTCTGTTCCAGTGTCCATCCTATCTTACTGTCATATTAAGATAACATTTTACTCTCAGTATTTTTATTTGCCACCCTTATTTTAGCAGTTTAAAAAGACTGCCTTGAAAGACTTGAGCACCGTGGCAACAACTGTACACTGATATTTTAATGCCAGTGTGTAAGTGAAGCCTGCCAAGCTTCAATCTCATGCCAGTGACTAGTAGTAGGTAACTTTGCTGATGTCTAACTATTGTTACCAGCAGGCAGTAAGGAGAGAAAAAATAAAATTGAAATAAAGCCAGAACATCCCCTAATAGAAGAACTGACCAGTAAGGATGATATCTCCGGAGACCGCTTTCTTATGGGTGGTGTGAATATCATTAGTTCATAAATGGTTCTGGATGTTTTTCTCTTTTTACACACCGTCATGAATTTCTTATGCCAAGTAGATGAACTTGCTGAAAGAACAGATCCTCTGCCTTCCATATCTATCAACCCATGGCTCTGCAGATACTTTGTGTCACACAGATAGTAAGGAAGGCTCATTTCTTAATTTCCTTAAGCTACGCACTTAGGACACAGATAAGGTCATAGCTTCACTAGAATTCACAGGTAGCAGATAATATAGAATTACATTGGAACTGCCATGTTGGGTCTTCCTCCTTCAGAAACTTGCCTTCAGCAGTAGCTGAGTAGATCCCCAGACACAAAGAGGAGTTGTTGCTTGCTGGTTTTTGTTGCTGTTCTGTGTTTTTGCTTTTTGTTTGTTTGTTTGTTTTCACTATGCTCCACTATTTTCAGTTAAAGCACTAACTGATCCAGTTATGGCTTGGTCCCAGTTCTCTCTCTGAAGCCATGTAAATTTTTAACAGCTAACACCACATAAACCATTCTAGGTGCTTAGTGACTGGTCTGGACAACAACAGTGTCCAAACTCTTCCAGTTCAGTTCAGCTCAGCTCATCTAGATGTCAGCAGCAAACATAACAATCTCTTTGCAGAAGTGACTTTTACAGCGCAGCTCACAGAAAATCAAGTTTCATTCTTTAGAAATAAATCCAATGAAAGTTATTGAAAAATAAAATTTAGAAGAGGATATCTGTGGATCTTGCTACAAAAGCTAAATACCACTTTCACCACAAGCTACACTAACTTAATACTTTATTATGCTATCAAAACATTCAGTGTATTTTTAAGAACATATTATAAAGAATTCCAGCACGGGCTTTTAATGTTCTTTTGTTTGGCAAGTGACATTACTATGGTTAAGACAGCAAATTACCAGACACCCTAAAAAATGTAGTAGTCTAGCCAAACCTAGAAAAAAAAACAGTTTTAACACCAGCAATCTCACTAACTACAACTCAGTTTCCAGTCTCCTCTTCCTTGGCAAAGTCTTTGTGAAAGTAGTGGCATCCAAGCGCTAACAGCACCTATGCCTTGCCAGCACCCTGGCTCCTTGATATGCAGGCATCAAGCCAAAACATGTTGAAAGAACAAGACCTTTCCGGCATAGTCAGTCCCTCTGCTCCTAGCCTGATATAAAAAACACATCTCAGAGTATATGCCCTCTTTGGGACACTGACAGAAGTGACTTCTGGTCCTAGTAACAGTTGTGAACTTTAATAAGAACAGGACAGCAGTCCTTTTATGCAGGCAGGATTATGGGAGTGTGGCTGCATCTTATATCCTTGTACAAGCCCAGAAGCTCTGTAGTTTGCAGTCCCACAAACCTCAATGCTTTCTCCCTTTTAACTGCAAAACAGTATCTCACAGGGAAGCTGAATGATAATAGAAGTTCATATATCCTCAAATAGGCAGATGACATCCAATTATGCCACTGTCTCTGCTCAAATGAGGGGTTTCAATGGAAGCAAGGCACAGCTTGCATTTTCTGTCCTCCCTTGGCTGTAGATAAAAGGAACAGTACTGCCAGCAGTAACTCCAGAGTATGAGAAAGTGCTACGTTCAAATTACAAGCAAAAAGTTTCATTATAAGTCCAGCAAAAGGTTTCTCTGCCACTATCTCCTGCTGTCTCCTGGGACAATGGAGTTCATCAGACATTGCAGTAACCAATCTTGTCCTGCAACACTGCAAAAAGAAAGCCTATAAGGCTCCTCAGCTGCCTACCATATAGTCGTTGTTGGTAGCAAGACTACCTCTGTCTTGACTAACCTGGAGTTGAGACTGAGGGTTGATGGGGTTGGACACAAGAAGAAGTGATCCTTACTTGTGAAATACATTCTTCTACCATCCTACATCAAATGTTGAATGGTGTTTTAAAACAGAATTTTAAAATAATTAAAGTAAGTTTCCACGACTGGATTTCAGCTTTTCAAACTGAGGCTACAAAGGATCCTTCAAAGTGATGATATGTAATGTATTTGGCTTTTCTTACATTTACAAGTATAAATATTTTAAAACAAATTCTCTAAGGTCAAATGTTCCAAGTTTTACAAAATGTGAGTAAAGATTTCAGTTTTGTTTTAGGTGTAAATTTGCTGAGAATTTAGGGATTTCTGGGAGGTGGTTTAAATCATTATCCTACATAATGTATGCAGTGTATTTAATAAACAAACAAACAATAAGAACCAAAGACAGTTGAAGAACAGCTTGAGAAATTTTTTCACTTGCTCTCACAACTCCAAAACATATCAGCAAACTTCTAGAAATTTATCGCTGCCCTTTATAATAAAATAAAGAAGATTTTTGTATAATGAGCTACAGTGGTTCTTCCACTGTTGGGTTTTCAGTTCCAACATAAATGGCACATTCCAAAACATACTGAGAACGCTTTGTTCATATCCATAGTACAAAACTGTATAGCCATAATCTAGGCTGTTTTACCTAATGTTTTAACAAATCCAGAAAAAACGTCACACAGTGTGGTTTATTTTCCATTTAGAAAAAGCAAACAAATCTAGCTGAACCTTATTAACAATAAGTATTTTTTTTCTGAGAGCTGAAATTTGAAGATACAGTGTGATTTTGATGGCAGTAGTTAGTCCGTACTCTTTAAGAAGTGATAGTATGAGGAAGTCTGTTACATTTGTTTGTCTCACTCTGAGAAAATTCATTAAAAAAAAACAGAAGACTTACAAGATTTACCAGCACTGCCAAATTGATTTAGAAGGATAACTCCACAAAAGCACAAAGAGCTTTCGGCCTAAACAGTGTGAAATGGCAAAGCCTGATTTTGATTTTCTTTTGAATTTTTTATCTTTAGAGAATCATTGAAAGGACTATTTCCATGAACTCGCTAAAATATCCCTCAAAAAAGTGCCAAATGTCACTAAAATATTCATAACAGTGTGTTCAAAAACTGCTCTGAGCTGATATACTTTTACACAATATGAATGTATTTATATTTTAAAATGCACATGGAAAGTGAAATTAAAGGAAAGAAGTTGTTAGGACACAGGCTTAGAGGTAGCGCAGTGGTGTTTTTCCTGAGACAAAAGGTTAATTGTAGTATGTGAGGACTTCTGAAGAGTAATGTTATTTGGAGATCTTGTCTCCTCACTTTTCAGCCCATCCCCACTTTGAAAAAACATGAACTGAAAGAAAAATTCCATATATTAAATGAATCTCAATGAATCGACAATTGAAGCATTGCCAGTTTAAAAGAGCTAAAGTAATCACAGCTTGTCCTGATTATATGTACCTACCAGCACAAAATATGTTGCTGATCAATTATGCTCTCTTTAACTATTAACAGTAGTATCTTTGTTCTCAAACAATGTTAGATTGCACATGTTCTGGAACTTATATTTACCTGGTGGATTCTTGGCAGGATCATTGTGGCTTGGACTTCCTGGTTGTCCAGAATCTATAAAGAAATCAAAGAAATGTTTTACTAATTTATTTTGAAAGTATCTCACATCCTTTTAATACCTTCCTGGAGTATTAAACTAATACTTAACTTTGTTATTTAAAGGTCATTTCCCTGACTTTCTACATGAAGGTATTAGTGAACAAACACACTATGTGTTACCCATTTTATGCAGAACCAGAAACATTGTGAAAGATGCAATGATCCTAACAAGGGAAACTCATAGATCACTGAACAAAGACAAAACAGTCATTCAGGTAAATATTCAGGATGTAAACACATTTACAAGGGTACCTTTTCATTCCCTTTCCCTCCATCCCCCAAATACAATATTGCATAATCAGCAGAGCAGAGGTAGCTTCTTCTCAGGCAATGACCAGAAATATGGACTGGTTTCAGGCAACTAATGGAGTCTGCAGTGATGAATCCTGTTTCTTTAACCTTTGCTTAAAGCACAAAAGCCTAGGATGCTTCCACAGACTCAGATTTGTGCTGATGATATGACTGTCCATTTTAAAACAATATAGCCTTTGTGTTCCTAGTTTGTAAGAACTGCTGTTGTGAAATGAAGGTTCTGTAACATAAAAATATTACAAAAACAAACCCTGTGTAGTTCAAATGCACTCTTGATACATGCACTTAATGAATCAATATGAGGGTGAAATCTGGAGTCTTTGTTCTAGACAAGAAATGATATAAAAGTAATTGCTCTTAAAACGATCCTCATTTTTCTATATTCCCACACCAACAATAACAAAACATTGCTCTGTTTAAAGAATTTTTGAAACAAATTAAGACATGACACTTTTGTACTCAAAAAGTTTAAGAAATTAAATGAAAAACAATCATTAATAAAGTATATAAGTATCCAGTATTGAGTGGGCTCAATTTAAAAAAAAAACCATTGATTCAAATTGCAGCCATGTTCATTAGTAGCAGAGGACCACCAAAGAACTGCATCACAGTACTACAGAAATTCCTACTGACAACTGAATCTGAGTGAAGACAGAGTTATTGAACGTGTTGCTGCTTGCAGTGTTAAAGAGAAAATATATCCACAGAGAGAGAGAGAGAGAGAGAGAGAGAGAGAGAGAGAGACAAGGGAGTACATATCAACAAATACTTGTCCTTCAGTCCCCTTCTTAAAGCCAGTATAGCCTTCAACCTAGAAAGCCATTTGCTACCCAAAGTTCATTAAATTCTGTTACCATTTGCTATGTAACTTAGCAAACATAGCTTGACATACGCACCTTTCAAGTAGTTTAAGACAACACACTTAATTGTACAGATAGTATTAACTGAGATAGAAATCAGTTTCATAGCTCAAATTCTAAAGATGAGAAGTTCAGAATGAAAATGCACCTCTGTGGCCCACAAATTATTCACCTGAACTATCTTGAGCTGAAATGCTGAACTCTTCAGACAAGAAAGAATTTGGGGGTCTACCAGAGTACTGGAAAACCAAGGTATGTGTGAAATGTAGTTCCAAAGCTATTAAAAACACAATTAAATTTTACAGTGCAGAATGAAACCACTCTTGCACAAAATCTACACCAGAAAGAAAATTTCACACAGAATTTCTTCTGTTTTCTTCAACCTATTGTAGGAATAATGAAGGATGGCTCCTGGCCAGATTTTGCACATCCAAAAGTTTGGGAACTTGGACTCCTGGGCACTTGTTCCCACTGCACAGCAACAGGGGCTCCTGAAATTCTTGTCACCATAGCTTGTCAGGGTAACTTTCTAAATTTTCCAAGAACTCTGATATGTTCTGAATATCATGTCCTTTGCTGAAAGGACCTTAAGGAAAATCTTCCTACTGAGATGGCCATCTACTTTTCTGTGTATTGCTACATAAGTTGTGAAAAGTCCAGCAATAGTAAATGTTGCATTATCAGACCTTTTGTTGGTTTTCTTGAGTCAGTTTGCTGTAATAGGACTGACAGAACTACCTTCTAAACTGCCAGAAAATTTTTTTGAAATAGTGAACACTATATAACTATTTAAGTATGTCTGTAACTTTTCATAAGATGCATCAGATCTTGTTAAAAAATTAAGCCAAGTTAATTTTAAAATTCAATCAGCTTTAAGAAATGTTAAAAATATGACTTTTTTTGCACATAGACCTTTATATGAACAAATGTCTTTTTCCTTATTCTACACAGGAATAAGAGCTTCATTACTGAGAGGGAGAATTAGTATATTTCAAACATGTATTTTCTGCTTCTGTAAATTATACAGATTATTTAAAATATCAGAGAGGAATAGTTTTACTCAATAATGGTCCACAGTAATGGTTAAAGAACAGATAGTTAATGAAGTACCAATCTGACAGCAGATGCATCAAATGAGGCTTGGACAGCAAAGATTCAGGTGTACAGAAATTTGAAACTGGATTAACATAGCCTAATTTAAAATAATTTTCAAAGATTTCTCATGTTAAAATTCACTGAAAAGCTGAACAAAGTGAAGAATATTTTTCAGTTTTTTAAAGCAATTTTCTTTGAGATCTTATTTCTTTCTGTCAACATGGATCCACAAACCAGTAGTTAAAAGGTTGATGTTTTTTAAAATAACTATTTTTCATATTAGAGTAAGAAAAACTTAGTAAGGAATTTTCCAGTTCCAGGGATAGATATTTACCTAATTATTATAATTTGCCAGTCGTATTTAGCTTTCCTTTATGTTAAGTTCTGATCAGATGGATTCTACTAACGTATTTGGGTCTCAGAGATCTCAAAAAAGCAATGAATTATTGTGCACTGAATGTGAGAATCAACCTATGTAAGACTTCACTTAAAACACACAGAAGCATTTCATTCTCATGATGAAAGAGAGAGGCCCAAGATGGCCTGTGGTCATCCAATTCTCTTACTGGTGTCAGTAACTATAAAGCACTCTGTTTCTGATTTTATTGGATTTAAATAGCCTCACAAAGAACAGGAGAACCATGATCATTACAGGAATAAATCATAAGAATAACTTAATTTATAAAAAGAACACTGAATGAAAAGAGAAATTGGAGTAATATTCTTCTAAAGGTGAGTGAAAGACAAGTTTTAGGAAAGCCACACAATGCAAGAAAGCAACAGGCACCTTAAGACACTTTAAATCTCTTCGTCTTCTGCACAAGGTCATTCATTTATTTAACAATATGAGAACTGGATTTAAAATATGTGTGATGAAGAAAGACATAAAACAGAGTCACTGTCTGTCTAGCTGGCTTTTTATCCAAATACTTTATCATCAAATGCTTCTGTTCACAAAGACTTCCTAAACTAGTTGTAAGTAAATCTATACGACCAGTAGCAAAACCACCTCATTATGTAAATTTGATGAAACTGAAATTTTCAAAATTTAGGTAGTTCCCAATTTTATCTTTCCCTCCCTTCC
>VXAB01000716.1:30027-53803 GCA_013399175.1 Odontophorus gujanensis
AAAAAAAAAAAAAAAGACAAGAAGCAAAACAAACAAACAAATAAACAAAAAAAGGAAGATAGCTTCCCTCATAAATTTACTAGCAGAAGTGGCTTTTAATAGCTAACAAATGCAAAAAAAAAAAAAAANAAAAAAAAAAAAAAAAAAAAAAAAAATTAATCAACATGCTGATATAATTTAAAGAAATTAAAAGATACAAGAAAAAAAGACTAAGCTAAACGTATATAATAAAAATCATATGTTAGGAAATAACCTATATGAAGCAGAGAAACATTAAAAAGAAGAGTAGTTACTATGGGGCATAACAGGAGGTATGGTTTTGAGGCAAACTCTCTGGATTGTACCTTTCCATGAGATTGGCTGGAAAAAGACATGGTAAACTGACATGTCTGAACTATGTCTTAAAAAATACTTCATCCTAGGATTCATTATTTCGTTCACATGCTCTTGCAGACTGCTGAAGTACATTCCCTTAACATCATTTGCAGGTTCGTGACTGATACTGAAATGATTTACATCATTAGAAAGCCAAGTTACACTCCTAACTCAAATGGTGAATTCCTTACAATCTTGAAACTGTAAGAGGGAAGCTTGTGTCAGTTGGGAAAGAGCAACTCCTTATTTCAGGGATTACATACTGATTTTAACAGCTTCTACTTTCTGTCCCTGCTAACAAAAAATAAAAAATAATAAAAAAAGCAATGTTCTTTGAGTAAAAATACTTGACAGTCAATTTATTTTTTAAACACACACAAATGTAGCCACGGTTCTTTCCCCTGAAAGGCAGGTTAGTCAATTTTAAGGTCGCATGATCAACATTATCAATCAAGAACCATCTGTTGATATCAGAAACACCCAGGAGAACACTTTCTGAAATACTCCACAAAATGAAGCTCTGTGAAAACAATGCAGTCATGTTTCATTTTCAGGTTATTGAGAAATTAACTATGCTCACCGTGGTACAAAAGAACATCCAGAACATTCACCAAGAAACAAAGAAAGATGTATAACTGCTCAAGTATTTCACTATTCCAAAGGATCTCTGCTTAGGGATTGCATGTACTTAGTGGTATGTAAATCACAACATGGTAAAGCTGGCAGGACAGAGAGACAATCCACCTTCAGAATATACAGGTGACAGTAGTAATTCCCATCTAAACTTACAGAGGTTTCTTCTATTTGCATTATTAAGGTCAGAGGCCATACATGTGAGTAAATTACTGCCTGGTATGCAATGAATTCAGAATATGTGACTTTATGTGTGTAGAGTTGGAGGTGGTTGTCCAGAAGCAGTGTTTGAATCTAGGAAGCTCGCTGTTATTTTGTCAGTGACCTTGGCAGTCCTTTTACCTAAGGTCTAAGTCTATAATTAACTTTACGTATAATACTATGTATGAAATTGTTAAAGATTTACTGAAAGACAACTTTCTACTACCTGCATGAATAATAAAAAAAATAAAGAAATATTCCACAGTGAACAACCATTTCATTTCCCTCCCATCTCTCTGCAATCTCTCTTGAATTTGTCCTGCTAGCACTGTATGCCTGGGAATATTCTTCAATGTTGCAGTTTTCTCTGTGTCCATTAAAGTGTTTCTGGTCAAACAAAGTAAAATCCCTAGGAAATGTAGAGATTTCTTGCTTAGCTAAGAGACGGGCAAGTGTTGCTTACTGTGAATGGAGTCTGTTGCTACAATAATCCTTTTTTTCCCTCTTGCTTGTTGCTGTTACTTTAAAGAAACACCCTCTCTTTAAAAGTGTTCAAGGTATGGGAGAGGCTGTGCAGATGAAGAGTAAAGTGAATAGCCTTGTTTGAAGACTGACTGAAATACGAAACTGTGCTTTGCAGCCTGGGCTTTGATGAATCATCTGAGCAGAATGCTCCCTTTACAATCAGGCAACTTTATAACTCACAGCCAACAGTCATCCTGCATTTATGGCTACTATTATCAACTTCAGCATTTAGTCAGTAACCAAGAAACTAACACATTTGGTGAATATTATAGTTGTGATAAGAAGCCTCAACAGAAATAGAAATAGTAGACTTATTTTTTGTCAAAAGGTGAAGAAAAGTAGAACTAAAATGAAGAGAATAGACTAGGTTTGTGGATAAAATGTACGGAACAGTTCAGGGAAATTTAGGGATGTGTTGTAGGTTCTGAACAGGTGTGCATTCATTATTAGAACTTCCCAATAATATATGTTACATTGAGCTATTATTTTTCAGTCAGTAGGTTGGATTTGGTTGTTTTAGGGGAGTCTTCTTGTGTTTGTTTTTGTTTGTTTGTTTGTTCTTCTGTAGTTACAGGGTCACAGAAATCAATGTAGCTGCAGGTCTGACTGCAAAGGTATGTACTACTAACCTCCACAGGATACATCCCAAGTGCACAAGCAAGTGAGAACAGACTGGGGGAGCGGTGGGGGTGCGGGGGAAGAAAGGGATAAATCGACAAAATCAGAAAGATAATTCTATATTTTTAGCAGTTCACATTTCACTGAGCTTTACTCAGAATTCCTCTTAAGATATTCAGTGTTCACAGGCTCTGTGAGCAACTTGCAAAACTGTGATCTATACACTTCAGTTGTCAAAACTTTTCTCCGTATTTCTGTTGCAGATAAGTTATGTGTACTTTCTGTTTAGCTGAATACAGAAGAATAGAAAGAAATAACAAATGTTGGCATAGGTGATTTCAAGCTTTAGTTGTTTGACCTTTTTGTATAAGCTTTTGGCATCTGTGACTTGGCAGCCCTAGTGAAGGCCAAGCCAGGACAAAAAGGAAGACAGGAAGCAGAAAGCTGGCCATGTCTCCTTGGCAGTCAGTATTGCAACAGGGTGAAAAACCACATCGTTGCCAAACCAGAAACAGTGGGGGAAGCCCAGATAGTTGGCAAGTCACATACGACTGTACTATGCATCTTAAACACTAAATGACTGATAAACTAAGAACACTGTGCCAGAACCTAATCTATTTAAACTGTCTTCTGCTGCACAGGGGAATGCTTCATTTGTCTCTATTTATGTGTTTCCTAAAAAACTGTCACAGTATTGTTACTACCTTGTAAGGACTGACAGCTTAAAGCATTGCTGACACTATACTTGGATGAGCTTTCAGCATCTTTCTAAAATATCTTCTAAGATAATCTCAGAGCATGGAATCCCTCAGAAAGGAGAGAAGGGCATACAGTAAAGGTACCCATTAGCTGCCTCTGTGTCCTCCCAAGCCCTGAGTGGAGGGAATCTCTTCCAGGATTTGCTGGGGTTATGGTTGCATCACTGCTGCAGGAGCAGGCAGGTCATGTGAAGGCTGCTAAAAGTGGGAAGGCAGTGCAGCAGTGGTACTCATGGACACAAAGGCAGATGTGAGAATTCCTGGAGCACTGCAAATGTTTCCATCCATCAGTTAGTGAACGCTCCTTATACTTAAACTGGACCAGACATTTCAAAGAAGCCTTGGCTCAGCGCTGTGTATGTTTTTCTGCTGCCCAGGAATACCTATCTTCCTTGCGGACCTAGAGATTGACTTACACTCAGGAGATCACCAGCAACTTCAAGGGGACCTGTTTCTCCCAGAGAGGTAGAAAACAGGCTTGTCCCAGGCCTAGATTTTTTATGGGCATTACAGATAGAAAAAACAAAGCAAAACAAAAAACAAAACAAAAACAAAAACAAAAAAAAAACACCAGCCTCTTTCTAATGTCACCCATGAACTTGATATTTATTCAAAATGAATTCAATTTGATGAAAAATAGGAATGGACAAATAAATTGGAAGTCTTTGGGGCTTTTTTTTAAGACTTTTCACTCACATTTAGAATCAAACTTTCTGGAATTCATGACAGCTCTAGCAGTCAGTTTAATTTGCTTGCTTTTGGGTCATAACACATCCTTTTAATAACTTCTTGGTAACTTACGCCCTCTGCAATACTCATGGACACTGTCACTTGTATCTATTTCCCTATCTCCCCTTCCTTCATTTGAAGAATTAGGTAAGAATCCTTGAGCCAGTTCCCAGGCATGTTTCTGTTTCAACTGAAAAAGCAAATGAAGGCACTTTGATGCACTTAACTAGTCATCAGTCTGCCTCATCCTACCATTTTTTTGCCCTATAGTTGTGCCAGCACAAGCTGAACACTCAGTGGGGCAGAGATGCTCATCCTCTGTACTGCAGTGGGACAACCAACAGCCTTTCTTCTGCTGCTGCTACGGTGTAATTATCAACAACAGCAAGTACTTTGGCCTGGAGATACAAACGCCAAAACAAAAGCACATAAGATAGCAGTTTCTTGGATGCTAGTCCAAGTTTCATGACTAAAGCAGTCTCAAAACACTTACAAAACAATACACTTTTCATACTCCTCAGCTTGTCCAAGTTGAACTGATCCTTTGAAACACGAATCTGTCAACCCTGGAGAATATGCTAATCTAAATATGTCACTTCGCTAACACTGTTTTGCTTAGGCTCTAGAGCCCTCCATGCCAGCCACAGTCAGTCACAGAAGTGGGAGATGGTAGTAAGGACTCAGTGTTTTGGGTTTTCAAAGTCACGTTGAAGCTTTCCACTCCCTCAAAGTGCAAAAGGAATTACAAGAAGTTATATTAATGTATTTGATACTTATTAGAAAGATATTACCTGATACGTCTTCTTATATTTTAAAACATTAATCAGTTTCACAAAACCAATTACCTCATTACAAAATCCTTTAACGTCCAGTGTTCTGAAATTTGCAGAAAAAGACCTTTGGTTGGTTATGCACAAGTAAGGCTGAATAATGCTTGTGATATGAAATTATTTTTCTTTGACTCTGTAAGGACAATTGTCACAGCTATCACACAGTCACTGCGATTACATTTGTAAGAACTGCTGTTCAGAGCTGTTCTCTGTAACACCATTCTTGTAACACTGGGAACATTTGTCTTTTCTAATGATCACCAGCACAAACATTCTTTTGTAGGTCTTTAAGTGATTTAATTTCTTTCTATTAATATCCTGTTACTTGCTTTGGGAGAAACCAATGGAGACAGGGCTCAATTAATATATACTTTTAAAGTGAAGGCTTTTAGTGAAGCCAGAGCTAAGGCATTTTAAAACAGGAATTGACACTTCCCCTTTATGACAGTCTAACATTTTCAATGTGCCTTACAAAATGGATATAAAGTCCCCAGAATACTTCAAATCTGTGTTTCATAAACTGTACTCTAAGAGAAGTAGCAATAAAGTTTATTACGAACCTAAAGTATCTGCATAAACCCAGTTAATTGAAAAGTGGGAGGAGAAGTCTGCCAAATTAAATGTTTACATTAGCACAGCTGTATTGTAAAAACACTCTGCCCCCTGCGCTTTGTAATTATAAGATATTTCTGGACTGTGTATCTCTACAAAGTTTATCTCTACTGCCAAGAGTGTTTTGGCACAGAGCATCTGCAATTTTTGGCAGCCAGAGAGCTCTCAGCACAGGCAGTATCTAAAATGGCTGCCAAACAGTTATCCTGAAATGTCGTCGACCTAGTGTCGTCCTGTGCGAAGGGCAAAAGCCAAAGCTGCTTTTAAAACCACCTGATTGTCTCAGATGAGGCAGAGCTTGATTTCCCCCTGTGCACAGAACCTGGCAGCACAAGTCCATGGTGCCACATTCACAGAATGCTGGATCAGGGCAGCAGTGGGAAGGCAGGCTGGCTGCCGGCAGCATCCCACCACTGGGAAAGAGTGGGGAGGATGGGCTTCCTGAAGGGAAGTGTAATTTTATTGTTTTAAATTATACACGGATCATAATGTTCTTCTGTGCCAGCAGCGCACACGCTGAGACCTTTGCTCTTCTGCACTCTGTCGCAAGGCAGTAGCGGAGTCCCATGCACCTGAGACATTCTTTGCACTGAATGTATCTGCTTGTTTTTAAATCTCTTTTCCAAGCAACTAGCTAAAAGGTACAAAAACATTCCACACATCTCAAGTCTCTACTGTGCCAGGCTGTTTGTATTAAATTTGCTTCGGATCTCCTTAAATGTCCTACTCTTGGCAAGAACCAGGAAACCTTACCTATTCTGTCTAGGACCTGAATAAAAAAGTTGGGAAAGTGTTCCTTCACTGTGTTCATCTTCACATCAAATAGAATGTGGAGATTTCTTGGGCCTGCTTACTGTTCTATAACCATAACCAACTTTGACTGATGCAAAGACATTTCAAACCTCAACCAAGACTGTAGCATTGCTTCTCACTCAGTGGTTCCTCAAGCATGTTTTACCTGGCAGTTTGGGAAGCAACAGGTGATACTTGAGCGTATTATGATTTTTCCTCTGTATTTTCTTTAAGAAGTTATAAAACTCAGGGATTTTATATTCATTTACAATTAAAAAGAAAGCAAGAAGACGGTTCCTCAGGAGACAGTCATGAATTCTCAGGTATTATGTGAATATAAAGTTTGTTTTTGTGGGTGCTCTCCCTGTCTCTCTGCTGTTTTGAACCTCTCTACCATTACATAATAAAGTAATAACAGGAGATTTTTTAAGAAAATGCTAGTCGACTGACCCATGAACCACTTGGCTATCCCTGTACTGCTGCCTCAGAAGATTTCAAATCAAGGCCAATTTGTTATTTATAAAACTTTTGTTTTATTTCTAAGCTGTTTTACTTTATTGAGCAAATCTCTGTGCCTGTCAATGCAAAGGACATTCACTGTAATAGTATTGCCCACTCAATAGGCTCCTGAAATTAGGGACTTTCACCTTCTGTTTAATTAGTAATCAGGGTCAAAGTCACACAGCTATGTAATGCTGATGTCCTTGTAAGTACCAGCAAGTTGGGGTTAAGGTTCCAAAGAGCATGAGGACTACATCGGCATGCAATTTCAATTGGTTTTTCTGCTATTAATATTTAATAAGTATACCTTTAAACTTCCCTCTACCAAAAAAATTAAAATAAAAATAAAAAATAAAAAAGGCAAAACACATCTAGCCAGTAATTATGTTGAAAACATTTTATCAGTCAGATATGTCAGATATGACATCTTTGTCACTTGCATTTTCCAAAGAATCTGCCATATTTAATATTCGCATGCTAAAGATTCTACTTGTAAAATTATGTCTTTATCTTATCTGCTTACAGCCTCCACACAGGAAACTTCATTCATGAATGTCATGGCACTCTTTTCCTTTTAAATATATGTAAACATTTTAAGAATGAGTATCTACCTGTTCATTTCTTATCTTCTCTCATTTAATGTGGCACTTTCAGTTGCAACACTGACCAATACGGAGACACCAAGTACTCAGTCTACTAAAAATCCACAAAGTCCCATTTCAGTTTCACCTAGTTAGATTGGAAGAAATATCTAAAGTATCCAGAACACATTTCTAGTTATTTATTAAGGACAAAAAATTCCCCAGAAGAATAATCTTCTCAAGTTCAAATTCCAGAGTCTCACCTTGTCTGCTCTGATACCAGGACTGCAAGCAAGGATAAAGCTTTTTGTATATTAACGTGAAACACAGCATTTTTTCTGCTGTAAGCAATAAAAAAATGAGTTTCTATCCCCAGTCCCCCGGTTCTGCTTACTACTGCCAGGAGAGTTAATGCCGAATGCAAAGAGAACAAATACTTACTATTCCAGATTTCAAAAGACTCTGAAATTCTGATTATCATATTAAAAAATTCTATGATATTCATGCTGTAATTTTAAAATGCTGCAGAAAACACCTCTACATGTTACCAATTCTACTTGAGTAGAAAAGACTCCTATTAATTGTTTCACATTTCCACTGTCAACAATACTTGACTTTCTGGAATGTTCAAAGGAGAGAGGAATGAAGACGTAATTTTTTCTTATTGACTGTTACTGCTTGCATATGTTCACTTTCTTCTGCTAAGAATTAACAAGATAGGAAAAATCAAAGAATTTCTTCTCTCAGGAGCATCACTACAGATGTTTCAACTTAAATGAAATGTTGTGAGCAAGGTCTCCTCTTACTTTGCATTCCTTAGCTAATGTCTAGCTCTAAATTCCATACAAATCTATTGAGAACACTAAAATATGTATTTGATTCTGGAAAATTGAGAGACAAATTTACCATAAGTTCATTCTTCTTGCATCAACATTTTATTTATTTTTCCCTCTGAAGATCTCTAATATATGTCACCTGAAATATACAGAAGATGCAACTGGATAACAGATACAATAATCAATATTGGGAATATAATTAATTCTTAGTTCTCAGGATCAGATGCAGTACCCCATCTTGTGATCCTTTGTTCATGTTCTTCAACAAAGAAGGCTAATGTCTCAGATAATTTTGCACTGATTATTTCATACAAACTTAGACAGAACCTAAATTAAGGCTACACATGCAGCATCTGTGCTTCATGTGAAAAAAGTCTAGCTTGCAAGTAGTCTGCTAGCATAAAAATTCCTCCATTTGGTTTGGAAAATATATTCATGAGATAATCTTCATTGGAGGTGACCTACTTAATGAAGCACCTCTGAATGAGTTTTCTTTCCTAACTACAGAAGTCCATGACGTTCCTAAACCGCATTAGGTCTATATACTGAAGGCAGTCCCACAGGTCTTTTCCAACTTCCACTGATGTTGAAGGGAGGAATGAATTAGTGTGAACTCCAACCAGGTCCTGAAGCACTATTCCTGGCAGAATATCATGCACACACTCACCAAAGCTACAGTAATCACAGTGGCTTTCTTCAGCAAGGTTCATTTTCCCAGCAAATGCTGGGCTTCCTACTTCAGAGTATTTTTCCAAGAAAATAGTATAAATGAAGGTCACAAGATTTATTTTTTTTTGCACCAAGAAAAGTGTTCTTTATATATAATGGTGTTTCCTAAAAACATGCAAATCCTTGTGCTTTTTCTCTGTTCAAGCTATGTGCAAAGCATGACTGCTTTCTAATAGAGCAAGCTCTGAAAATTTCAAACCAAAGTGACAAGTATGAAAACAGAATGGAAATTTTTATGCAAACTTAACCATTCTCAACATCTGTTTTTATATTAAACTAGTTAAACAGAGTGAGGCATTTTTGTTTAAGATTTGCGATTCACTGAAATCTTTTCATTCCATTTTGGTCCTACTGAATTTCACTCCTGCTTTTCTTTTCTTTTCTTTTCTTTTCTTTTCTTTTCTTTTCNCCTTTCCTTTCCTTTCCTTTCCTTTCCTTTCCTTTCCTTTCCTTTCCTTTCCTTTCCTTTCCTTTCCTTTCCTTTTTTTTCTATTTTTTTTCTTTTTTTAATTTCCTACTGTTATTTTAATTAAAGCTATGGTGTTGTTTTTTCCTCATTTATCAGTCTTAGGAAAAATAAAAATCAGTATTCATCTATTTGAAAAATGTACCTGGGGGCTGAAAATGTTGATGCTTCTCAGTGAACAATGGCACTAAGGGAACATTTATTTATATCAGAATAATGAAAGGAAAAATAAGGAAGCTACCCTCTTTTAGAAACACATTCATAAGTCTTTATGTAACGAAACATTCCTGTTCTTGTTCTCAGGCATTAAAATTTGTCAAGACTTTCATCTACTTCATTGTCTGAGTGAATTCTAAATTTTAGAAAGTGTTTATGTGTAACAGAAACTAGTTCCATTGCCTGTTGTGAAGAAAGCCTTGCAAAATAACACATCAGATGACTATCTATCAGCAGCTGGCGTCTGTCATTAATTTTGAAGCAAACTACATTACATTAGTTCCTTGTATATCTTGTACTGTACATACCAGCTGCCTACAGCTCCGGACCAATATAGTCCAATATAGTATTTCTCTCCATCATCTGAAATGACTCATTTGTATGGACAGAGTAACAGAGTAGTGTCCAGCAAGAAGCTTTCAATACTCATTTTCTGTATCAGAAAAGAATATTCCCTGAGCTCATAGAGGGGTCTGTGCTGAAAGGAATGTTCACAATGCAAATTTAATATTCTTGCTCTGAAAAGTTATAGGTTATGAAAAGAGAAACACAAAAACTTGGTTAGTGAGCATTAAAAAAATCACTGTCAAGGACTTAACATTTATTAGAAGGCAATTGCTTGAAAACATGGTTTTAATTGTGCATACATATTTTTATTCGTTAAAAGGAATAACCAATAAAATCCCGCGCTATGGTGTCCCAGCCTCATAACACATTAATAAAGTTTCTTAAGGGTTTTGGCAGGGGGCCAACACAGTCCATTAACTCCTTGCAAGTTGTAAAAAGAAGTAAAGTCATTTCAGGCTGCTTTGTGGTTATGAATGAAGCAGCAGGTAGTCTGTATGGAAACGTCACTTTGGATATGGCATTGGTAATGGATGCATTGCTGTTCAGTCAAAGCAGTATGGGGATAAGTTAATGCACTGAATCAGAACCTAAATCCTGATGCACTGCAAAACTAATTTAGTTAAAAGAGGAAGGAATATGGTAAAAGATTCCAAGTAACGGAGATCTGTTTATTTTCCTAGTAGGCTGTCACACTGCAACAAGGTTAACTTGTCCAGTGTGAAACAAAAACCCGTCCAATATATGTAATTGTAACTATTTGGTAAGGTTGGTTAAAAAGATCAATCATTTTCAGGGTATTGTTGTTAGCAAATAACGAATATAAATAAAACATTGTTCTGTTTTATCTTACCCTTTTCTCTCTAAAACATATAAAACCTTCTACTTTTCTTGTTTGTTTTTCTTTTCTTTTATGCAAAGGAGCATAAATAACTTCAGCAATTGGTAACTAAATGGCTGTCTTTAACTCTGTCAAACAATTTGAATTAAAGTGCTATACTTTCCCCTTAAGCTTTATGATACCATCTGTTCTCCCTTTTCATGTCATTACAAACATTCTCCTTTGGAGAAGAGATTTAGCATTTTGCATCCTTTTTGGAGGAAAAGACAAGGTTAAATGGCAATGAATATTCTGAGAGCTATACAAGATTTTCCTAGCAAGGGAGCAAGTAGGCTGTAGGAATAGAGCGTTTTCTTTTAGGTGCAGCCACTATTTCCTCTTGCCTTATCATTAAATATTAATATGCACTTGAAGATTAAAAGCATATTCTGAAACAACAGTAAATGAAAGAGTATTTTTGAAAGAGCAGTAAACGGAAAACAGCTTGTGGAACAAAAATCTGTGCATTCCTTAGAAATACAATTAAAATGTTACAGATTGCCTTCTGATGCTGCAGTAATAGTTTTTTATGTTTTGATGATAATTTCAAACTCAAACCTTTAAGTTATATAAAATTTCCAGTGTGCAAATATCCCTGAAGGATCCAAGTGAAACAACCAACTAATCAGCTGGAATGATATATTAATCCTTTACCTCTGACAGCCCCAGTTCAAGTGTGCCTTAAATCACAAATGCAGAAGTTGTTTGTCTAGCACCTAGTGGGAATTTGCCACATTACAAAACCACAAAGTGTGTTAAAATTAGCAGTGTCTTCAGAGGATGCCAAATAATGGAACAGACTTGTTGAAGCCAAGGGTGAAACCCAACAACACTCACTACAAAAGCAGCTTACAAAATAAATGACACAGCTATGTCCAATTCCTATTGACTACCTGCCACTGGATAGTGAACATTTTCAACCACAAATAGCAATGACATAGTCTCATGCTAAATTTAGTCTAATACTTCCAAGTGTCAGTACATAAGATAGTTTTCAAAATCTCATTTGTTCACCTGGAAATGTACTCAATTTTTGTACATGATGTAAAGCACATCTATTCACTATCACACCTTTCTGATCCAAAGGACATCATGCAACTTAATTATCTGAAGATTTTTGATTTTCTACTGTCTGGAGATGGAAAGTAAGAAAAGATATAATGGTGTTAAAACAACTAATAAGTCATGAAGCCCCAAAAATTTTTGAATCAAAAATGTGTACTGGGAATCATTCTACAAATGTCAGTAGAGTTATTGCAGTTATGTGCCCAAGAACAAAGTTTGGCCCAAGACTAATTTCAACCAGCTCTGAAACAGATATTTTGGCTGTATGAGACTCACAGTTGCCATAGTATACTACCTAACAAATCCATACTGTTGAATACAGATCTAACATGTGAGTTATCATATTGAATAAGATAACTTAAGCAGGAAGTCAGAAATTGCACCCCACCTTTCTAAAAAATAAACTTGTTTTTATATAGCAATTCTAATAACAGATCTGTCAACTTTTTTATAAAAATATATCAGATATGACTGAAACTGAATTGAGAATTTAAAGTTGATACCATATATGTATCTAAGCTGAATTCTTTCAAGTTCTTGTGAAAGGAAAGTGAGATTTCTATAGATATTCATCTGAAATACAAGGAGGTTGTCTTTGAAAAGTGTTTCTGAAAGAAGTTAACTACTACAAAAGATTATTTGAAACTACAGGGCATGTCCATCTTTCCAGAAGTACTATATTGCATTAATGTACCCACCATCATAATTCATAAGCATGGAAACTTCTAGAAGAGTACAGAGATCTCCAAAAAAATGACCCTAGGCAGTCTTCCCATACTTCAGATCTACAACTTGTCTTCTTAAATGAAGTATATAGGTTGTATGTCCTTGGTAATCTCTCATTTGTGATAGCATAATGGTTCCAGGTGATCATTCACGGTCTGAATATCAGACCCCTGGAGTTTAGATCATGCTGGGGTTTAGTTTGAGCTTTTTGATCTTGGGACTTTGTTTTGCCTGGGTTTCCTTTCCAGTGGTAGACAAAAAAGGTGACGACTCTTTATCTGTGCTGAAAATAGACCCTTCTCAAAAAGATTTGGGTTGTTTTTGTTTTTTTTCTTACTTTAATAATTGTTGTCAAACATTTGGAATGCTGGAATACACAGAAGACAGTTGTTACTGGGCAAGTGCCCATCTTAGCATGGATAACAACAACTAGCCTGTTCAAAATAGTAGTAGGAGAAGATCTTTCATTAAATACTGTAGATTTTTCTTCCCTAATGAAGAAAAATGCATTTCTACTTGTTGAATATTTTTATATTGCAAGAGATTATTTCAATTCTTGTTTTACCACTCTCAGAATCAGCTCCATGATGAAAAATTCTCAAATGACTTGAGAACAGTCCACAGTAGTTGAATATAATGTCTTTTACAGATGAATATTTTTTTGAGGCTTGGCCTGGCCACAAACCGCGCACATGAATATTTTGCTAAAATTTTATCTACTTAGTCACTTCCCAGTTGATAGCTTTTCCCGGCCTGTACAAGATGACATTGATGTCAGTCAGGAGGTTGAGGGAGGAGATCCTTCCTCTCTATTCAGTGCTGGAAAGGCCTCATCTGCTGCACTCTATCCACGTCTGGACTCACTGTGCTGTCAGCCCTCCATACTCAACCGTGACTTTGTACTGTCTCCAGCGACAGCCAAGCCAAACCAAACTATGGGTGTTAATACCTGTGCAAGCCCAATCTTCTCTGATGAGCTATCATTTATCAGACTCTCCTTGCATATATCCAGTGGTGAAGGGGAAGACGCTGAAAGTTACCTCCTTTCCATCCCTCTCATTGTAGAGGGGCTTGGTTTTCTCTCTCTTGTTCCTGGATAATATGGGTGCAAAAGCTGAAATTGACATTGTGATGAATGGCACAGGATGAAGTTGTAGCTAGACCCATCCACTCCAGTAACCAGGAGACTCAGCAAAGGAAAATTTTATGAAGCTGAGACTTCCAATGAAATCCAGAGGGTAAGAAACTCTAAGTCATTGGCATGGCAGGGATGCCGATCAAATGGAAGCCAGCACAGCAGGGAATCTGGTCCCTCCACCTATTCTGTAACAGAATCACCCTAGCAGCTACTCAGTGGTTTATCAAGAAACGTGGAGTCTTAGCAGGAGGTTAAGTAATTCTTCTTCCCCAAAACATGGATAAGAACATCTTCCAGGGCTGTGTGTGGATATTCACTGGGTAAAAAAATGAGTAAGTCACTATCCATCTTTGCAGTGATGTCTGTAGATTTATTGATTTGAAAAAAGAAGTGGAGTTATCCTTTACAGAGTATACTTTGTATCTAGCTTTATAGTTCTACTCATCCTTACTGAT
The DNA here is from genome assembly GCA_013399175.1 of Odontophorus gujanensis. Taxonomy (NCBI): domain Eukaryota; kingdom Metazoa; phylum Chordata; class Aves; order Galliformes; family Odontophoridae; genus Odontophorus; species Odontophorus gujanensis. The sequence goes on from VXAB01000716.1 coordinate 44,039, forward strand.
TTGGGATTAATTTCTCCACATACACATGTTACAGTGGCATCTTAGAATGGCAACATCTAGTTAATTAAATGATTAATCAATCCTTCAACACTATACTCTTAAATGTCCTTGCATAACATATACCAAAGATATTACAATACTCCATTGACTTTTCTGTTTCACCATGCTTTAGGAACGTTTAATGAATCACAGTGTGTCTAGATGCCTTCAGAGAGTCACTGTCTTACCCCCATCATCTCGGTGTATTCAGGTGTAGCAATAATAATGTAAGTAAACTAAAGCACTGATCACCCTTTTCTAAAATACCTTGGCACAATGGAGAAATAGATGGAAACTGTAACATAAGTTTTCGTATTTACCGGTCTTCTAAGCCTTTATCACATCAATAGAATTATTTCCTCATTGTACACGACACAGCTCAACACTCCAGAATACACAGCAGACAAAAATGCCTACCCCATCAGGATATACCTCCAAATTTTATGTCATTATCCCATTTCAAAGAGAGTTCGCTACTTTGTGTTTCTGATTATGAAGATTTACCCTTTATAAAACTCTGAAATATCAGGCCCAGGTGGAGAGCTTCCTTTTTCTCTCAGACAACATTAGTCCTAAAACATAAGTGCTGATACCCTTCCAATTTCTTTTTCTTTTTCTTTTTCTTTTTTTTTTTCAGTATTTCTGTCACAGCAGCCAAAGCTGCAGAGTTTGCAGGCATTACTTCTACTAGAGTTTGAGGTCACTTAGCAGTCAATGGAAAATTATCAAGTCTGCCTCCTTGGCCCTCAAAGCTGCCATAAGAAAAGATGCACAAACATACTGCTCTTAGATTGGTCTAGACATCTTTACACACACCAGCTGGCAACGTCTTGTCATTATTCATAAATATGGTGTAAGAAATAACTGTTTCCCAGATTCTGTATGAATCCCAAATAAAAGTGCCCACATTTAGCAGACAAGTTATTGTTTTATGTAACCTTCTGGAAAAGCAATGAGTCACTTAACTGGTGATTGTGCATTTTTTCTATGTGATTTCTGTTCAAGAAATAGTCCAATCGAATCTGAGAACAAAGAAAGCCCATTATGCTGAAGTGATGGTTGTACTTGATACTGGTCACAGTAATTTGGCTCAGTCAGGGAAGAGTCAAGAGTGGAATGTTGTTTCTTTATTTTATATTTCTCTCTGCATAATGCTTCATGACTCTAGGATGTGTACACACACACACATTAAGGATCTAACTTTTTCTCTAAAAGTCCTTGTAAATGTAGCAAATCATTCTGCCCTTGAAAAAATAAAAGCAGGCAACAAAAGAGGATGTTCTCATCCTATAACTAGGAAGTGGATTGTGCAGTGGCGAGTATACTTTACATTGAAACTCAATTTTAGTTTAAGCCTATTTCTTCTGTTTCTTTTTTAAAAATAAGAAACTCCAATACTAACATTGAATTCTACTTATTATGGTTAACAAAATTACTTTTCTTATATTTCCCCTCAAGCACATCCTTGTTTTAGAAAGCATTCCATCTGACATCTAAATCTTTCAAAGAGGCAAAGATGAGTTTGTGGTTTGGCTCTCACTTCAACTTCTGGAAGAAACAATTTATTTAGAATGTGTCATCTTGATTCCAATTGATATTACCCATTTGCAGGTTTCATAGAAATTAGTTTTGTCATGGTACAATCTTATTTGTAATGTGAAAAATAACTTATTTGATAGAATTTTCTATCTTTTTCTCTGGAGAGGAAGGGGGAATGTCAGAGGGGAGAAGAATTCAGCACTGGTAACTTTCAGCTTCCCATTCCAACAATCAAACATAATCTCCTACTAGATTTTATTTTCAAATGCAGTATAAAAACAGTACAAGCTGTTTCTGGTACTAAACAGATCTAAAAAGTTGCCTGAACCTTGGTCATGTGTTTCTATTGACAGGAATGTGTGTAAATCCCACAAAGGAAATGGTGCAATGTTGGATCTTCTTATTCAGAAAATCTTTACTATACGTAATAGTTCACCAGACATGAACATAGCTCCCTCCTTCCTGTCATGGTTTTGTGGTTTTTGTTGTGTTGTTGATATTCCACATCATGACATCATGTGGTGTGTTGGGAGTTGAAGAGTTTATGCTCCAGCTCTGTGGATCATCGATAGTTATGGATATGCCTGTCTCAGACGAGAAGAACTATGTTCCCCAGAGGACTGTGTGACGCTTTGTATTTTTACGTGTTTCTGCCCAGAGGGAAAGATAAAAACTGTCTGTGGTCACAGGACTCTCTCTTCCCTTTGGGATCGACTCAGCAGTGGGTGTTTGTTGCAGCCGTCCGCCTTCAGCGTTAGCGTAAGGCCTTCGGTTTACTGAACAATCTCTCTTGCTCATTTTATTTGATTCAATTTGCCTCAATTCCAATTATATTGTGTTATATTGTGTTATTTTTGCTTTCTGATATCTTATTTAGTAAATTAGCTTTCCTCCTCAGACCGTTGCCACTGTTTTGTTCCTAGGCCCATCTCCCTTCTCTTTTTTTCCCTTTCCCCCTTCCCCTGCCTCAATCGTCACGGTACCGGGTCAAACTGTCCCGCAAACCATTGACACTTCCTTTCATTCATTTTTTTACCTTTTTCTTTCCTCTCTGTGAATGACAGATTTGCCAGAAGGGGTAGCAATCCACTGAATGCTGGCACAAAATACATGTGCTAGTAACTCCACAATAGGCCTTCCATTGTAAATGTTGCCTTGAAATGTAAACATAACAAGAAAGATATCTTAGGTATATTTTTGGTATCAATAAAATTTACTCAGGAAGGTGGAAACAATAATTTAAGTTATTTTTGTTAAGATCTGTTAACTCTGGGAATCTTTGAAAACAAGAAGGAAAATCTACTTTGTTGAATCTTTGTGTGATGGCTTGATGGATCTGAATAGCAAAAGAATATGGGTCTTACAACAGAAGCAAGATACACCATTTTTCTGCCTGGAACAAAAGAATCTCAAATTTGCTAGCCATTGCTGTGATGGCCAATGTTAGTCACATATGATGGGGCTATAATTCAGGTCAAAGCTTTTTAGAGAAACATGGTCTCGCCACACGCTCTCTTTAGCTTACCCAGACAATAGCCTTTATCCTGTGGTGGTGGTAGTAAATACATGGTGCAGGGCAATCTGTGACATTTTCCACTCCCCAAACCATATACAGCACCAAAATCTGCTTTACCATGGTGTGGCTAGGTGGTAAGGAGGATGTGACCCAGCCACACAGACTTGAAGAGGGACTACCTTATTTGAATGCAACACAGAAAGATGATCAACCCCGTCTGAATAAAACCCTGTGTTTACAAAAGCCTTGTGCCAGACCTGTTATCAGCAACAATTTTGACTGCATGTAAAAGAATAGTCCTACATCAAAATTATTTGTTCTTCATCTATTGTGCAATGAAAAGATTAACTCCTTTAACAGATAGTTCTCTTTTTGGAGATGTACACCTTCTTTGTCTTACTTTTACTAATGAGAGATTTATAGTAGGTTTTACCTTAAGAATGATTGCTGATAGTGAAATGCAGTAATTACATGCCTTATGACAAGACAGGAAGGGGCACACGAGAACTGCATAAAATGCCAACTTAATCTCTCTCATACAAAAAGGAATACTTTACAAGCTGGCAGATCTTCAACTTTCAGTAACAAAATCCCATTCTTTTTCTCCCCAAAACAAGAGCAGGTTAACAAAAGCAAGAACTAAAATCTCTCTGTTTTCTCCTCTCTCTTGTTCACAAAATATAGTATTACAGGACTTAAGGAATTTGAAATTCCATGATGTGAAAAGCTATGTGAAGCAAGAGAAGCCTCATCTGATAATAAAAAAAAGTCCTGTTTGAAAGCAAGTTCATAAATAGTTCATAATAAAGGTCTTTGAGGTCCATCACACCCATTATATTAATTTAATTCAGAAGTAAAACAGAAATAGAAGGTAAAGGGCAAAAGGTGTCATGAGCCTATAAGTTAAACTGACAATGGATCCTGTTTTTTGTTTTAGTGTTTCTTTTTATAAAGGAAGAAATTAAAAAGAAGGAAGAGAGAGAAAAGAAGGAGCAGCAAAAAGCAGTAGGTAACTCAGTAGTGTTTGCAGTGTTTCTGCATGACTGCATTTTCTCATACGAGAGGTACTTCTGGACTATAATGAGACTGTGGTAAAGTATCTGCTTAGGGATTAAGAATCCAGCAACAGTGTGAATACTCAGTTCAACACAGGCTGGTCACTTACTTGACTCTGCATTCACCATTATCCCTCCAAAACATTCCTGAAGTACCAACTTTTAAAGTCTGGGAATAACCAGAGATTTAATTTCATCAGGGTGTTGAAAAAATGTTTGACGACAAAAATTATGTGGCCAGAAATTATAGATTACAATCAATTTGGAAGTGTTGGGCCCATGAGCTGGACAGCACCTGTTGGATTGAAGGGCCAGTTGGTGTGTGTCCAGATAGATATTGTTTGGCTGTTTGTTTGAAAAAGGAGATACATAGTACAGCGTAAACAATCTGAGAGCATAAGAACAAAATTTTAAAAATAGAATACTTCATTTAGATTTCAGGAAAATATTCATACCTGTGAAGCAGTTAGCATTAGTGCTGAGTCTTTTCTCAAAGCAGTGACATAACACTCCCTTACAGAACACAGAACAAGAAATCTTTGAGAGGTGCATTTCAGTGAAGTATTTGATAAGAAGGCAACTAGGTATTGAAGGTAGCAGTATCACCTACTTGTTGGTATTACAAACCCAAGGATTAGAACATGTATGTAATGGTATCATTTTATATCTCTAAAATTTACTATCTAACAAATGCAGTATATTTTAATCAAATACTTGGTATTGTTTTTTATTTACCTTGCAGGAGATATCACTGCATCATCTACAGCAGGACAAACATTTTTCCTACACATATTAAAAAAAAGGGCTTCAAAGATCCTCCAAAAGGGTAAATTATAAAGATTCTAGTATTGCTGTCTCACCCAAATACATCTTCCTTCCCACTTCGAGGTTTCTCAGCCTGCCTCTTTCCATTCGTTTTGTACTTTACACTTGCAGAAAGGCCAGCAAAGCCTTAGCTCTGAAAGTACCAGCACAACACAATTACAAAGTTTCCTGAAGACAAGTGAAAACACTTATTCAGCAAACTAAAATGCTTGCTCACTAAAGACAAAGTATACAAACTCCTGCTAAAAGGCAAAAGAAAACCACTAATTGCCTGAGCTTAGAAAGCTACTTCCCCTATGGGTAGGTTATTCTGCAACTGTCAATTAATGGGTTTCTTGCACATTCCAACGCTGCTATCAAACACGGTGTGCTGCAGCAAGCGCTGCATGCAGCATCCTAGCCCACTGTTCCGAACTGATACGGTAAAATTCCTGTGGTCACAACATAACATTATCTTATCATTTTACATACTTTCACACAGAAGTTGTGGCCTTTGCTTAATGACTGCCCTAATGACATGCTCTTTCTCTTCATTCAGGACATTTATGCAGATATTCAATTCAGCTTCTATGAGCTATGAGAATATGTTTAAGAGAGGAGAGGCAGTGCTGCTGAAGTGGTGACTACCTGTTCATGGTCTGCCAGTGGAGTCTGACTCCTTTGCCAGAAAAATGGTCCAAGAAAACTGGAAGGCAATGAAGGCAGATGAAGAACACAGCCATCCTGTGCCAACATAGGTAGTTTGCCTCTTTCAGGTAAGTTGTATGTTCAGTTTAGTTGACTCCAAGCAACTGAAATGTTCACATGAGGAAAGTATTGCTCAGCTTATCAGAAATGCAAGGGAAGAATAAAACTGTGTACTACTAACTTTAAGAACAGTTTTCTTGTGGAAATAAATCTGCTGAAGATGTTTCTCTGTAGGAGTGGGCATGCTAACTATGGACAGCGAATCAACAAATAAGGAAGTTAAGGGAGTCCAGCCCTAAATTATTCTGTGCTCAAGCCAGAACAATATTATTTCAGAAATTAATTTGACAGCATCTTTAACTCACAAGTTCAAGACTGTCACAAGACAGATGACTTGGCAAGGTTGCCAAATGCACCAGTGTTTTTGTTTGCATCTTAACCTCAATGAATGATGCTGAATGATGCATGTTTATCTAGCAGGACAAAGTAGTCACCACAGATTCCTAGAACTACGACCTCTCCCATGCTCTCACCCTGTGTTACACTCCTTCCTGGCACCAAATCTTGCAGCAGACCATGGACTCCTTAGGGTAGGTATTACATCTTTGCTGTTTTTTCACAGTGCTCAGCATGATGACATTTTGATCTCAGCTGTCATTTCTATAGATTTCTCAAATGTAAAAGAAGCAGGTAGGTTAAGGAGCAGCTTCATAGAACTGCACTGTTCTGTCAAATTTGTTCAAAGATATTGATGCCATTTCTTTTGATCTGAGACTTTCACTTCAGGTAATGAAGAATTGTGATGTAAAATATAACTAAAAATATTTAAATGTCTTTACTGACACTGTAAGAGAAATTACAGACACATTATCCTATTGTTTTTGCCTCCCTTTTGCATTTGTCAACTTCCTCTATACCCACAGCTTGTTCAGCAGAGATAGGAGCAGCATCTTCCTATTGTCCAGCTGATCTAAGTATTCCTTGTTGGATAAAACATAAATAAGTATTTTTGAATGCCTTACAATTGTTGCATGGGATGTGACAAAGACCAGTGCTTTCCAACTGTCAGTATTATATTTACTTTATTTTCTAAAATATCCGCGAAATCAAAAGAATATTTGGCTAGTTGTAGTTTATGTACCAACCTGTTTATTCTGATTTTAAACTTCAGCTCCCCAGAATTTTTCAAAGGATAGTGTCAGCTAGATAAAGCTAAGCAGGTCCAAGGCATGGCTTGGACAAGTACTTATGTTGGCTTGACTAGCAACAAAATAGTTTACTCCTAGGAATCTCAGCTTCAGAGCTGGAGCCCCTTCCAGAGTGTACGGGACTTCAGGAAGTTCACTCTTGCTGTTTTTATTTCAAGCTGAATAGCTACAGACCAATAAGGCAATTGGTTATGAACCATGCCTCATTTTAAAAGATATGCTCACAACTATAGCAGAAACAATTTTCTAACCATTCAGACTCAAAAACACTAATAAATAACATTTTCTGAAAAAAAGCAGAGCAATTATCAACTGAAGGACTGAGGGTACCTACATTTTAACTGACAAAACAAACAAAAACAAAACCACAGGAGCACAGTAGAAATAGTAATACTGAAGCTGTTACAAGGCTACAAGGCATCATCAGACAGACCCAAGCAATCTCTTTGCATGACAAGTCTTAAGATCTAAGTGTGGACAATTAAATACACCATGCTTTCAACTGGATTCAGAAAATCACTTCTACAAGAACAAGTAGGCAGTTTGCTGAAAGTGAGCAACAGTTTTTCTGCTTGTTGCCAAGGTCAGTCAAGGAGGATCCCAGGGCAGAATATACTGCCACTTCAAGAGAGCATCTCTACAGTGTGACAGAACTGCAGGTCCCCATGATGATTTATATGCACCATGAATGTTCTCCTGATGTCTGTTGCTGGCTGCACTTCCATCCCACCTCACGGTCCAGAACTCACAGCAGGCAGCGTATAATGATTTAAGCAGAAATCCACTTTCCTCTAAACCACAAGCAAAGAAACCTAATGAGCAGAATGTCAGCTTCTTTGGATGAGATCTAACGTATCAAAAGCAGTAGGTTCTTGAGGGTTCTGTGTAAGAAGATTCCTTTCTGTCTTTCTTTCACAATCTGCTTCTGTGGACTCTCCATTATCTCTTTATTTTCTGCCCAATGTGTTTAAAACAGCATGAGGTCTTGAAAATAGATCTTCCATTCTTCGTTCATCACTAACATTCATGCACAATGCTACTTTTGAGTAATTGGTGAATCATATGCCAACATAAGTATAAGTTCTTCCACGGATCAAAAATTTTGCAGACTGATTGAATTTGGCAGTCAGGAAGAGACAGACACAGCAGTTTGGTGCAGCTTCTTTACTGTCACACAGATAAGGCTTTTCTCCCAACATTTGTTGGTCATATAAGCAAAAGATCTGCATTTAAAACTTCTGCCATTGCTTCAATGATATGTAAGAGAAGTACTCCTAAAACTCACTTAGAAGGATGTACTGCTAACCTTAAATGGTAGTTAGAATTGATTATTTCTTTTCAGCAAGATGCGTGCCTTCCTAATTAACGTAAAGTCATGGCTACCCAAAGTGCACCAATCCACAGGAATTACAGAGGGAGCATAAAATAAAAGATGCAATATTCATTCAGTGTGCTTTTCTTGAGATTCAGTCCAGAATCATTCTTCTTATGTTATTATTTTTTCTTATTCTGGAGATACCACAAGATGGACATTGCTCTGCTATTGCTAAATTCCACAACATGTTTTTGGACTCTGTTTAATGAATAAGGGTGTATTTTCATGTAATGGCATTGTTTTACTACTTCCCATGTTTATTTGGACAGATTCATAGCACTGGGTAGGAAAAGTATTGGTTGGCAACTGCAGTTTTGGAAGGGAAAGTAAACACATGGTGATTAGCAAATAGTAAACTTAACTGTGTTTAATTTTGGCTCCACAAAAACTAAAAACTCACACACAGACAAATGCATGAACCAGGGACTACATTCTATTTCATTCCAAGCAAGAGCATTTGTCCATAGATAGTTTACTAACCCTGCTTTGGAGAGTTTCCAGGATTATGCTTTTTTCCAGTTTTTTAAAATGTGTTCTCTGACTGCAAATAACAATAAAGCCCTGTTGAAGAAGAGAATGCTAAGTCACCAATAAAAAGTTTGCATCTCTGAGATGCAAATTAAATCAGAAACCATACAGATTAAAAGAGTTAAGGAAAAATCACAGTTGTTTCTACTGCAAGAATGCAAGAGTCATTTACAGAAGAATCAAGAAAAAAATAATGGAAAGAGTCTCAATGAATTCCAAACCTAAGGATAAATACACGGCGACCACATACGTTTCCAATTGTCATTGTTTTTCTTTTAGTACTCCCATTGCTTCTTTTGTTGTTTCATTACTTATTCTGGGAGTTCTTTTTTTTTCTTTTTTTCAAGACATTCACTCTCACTATATGCAAATGTGATGCTTCTTCTGAGATTATGACACCCAAATTTAAGTGGAATTAGTGATCTGAGTAGAAGAACAGGAGCCAGAGTTGGCACCACATACTCCTTGTTCCAACCCAGAGTTCTCAGCATCAGACAAGACACATACTTTTTTTCCGTGCCTAATTTCATGTGGCCCTGTGATATTTCTCGATTCAAAGAAGTGTTGGCAGTGTTTAATTTGTATATGTAGAACAGCCTGAGCTCCTCAGAAAGCACTGTTCCAGCAGACCGTGCTCTTAGAATTCACTACCTACCTCGCCACCCTTTTCTAACCACCTTGCAACTACTGTTCCTGAAGTACATTTTAATCATATTAGAGCCTCAGGTGATTGCAGTGTATAGAAACACGCAGAAAAGCATTTTACACAATGCTTACCACATGCAATGTGCAAAGTAATTGCTAAATAGCACTCAGTACTCAATAAAGACGAAAAGCATTTCCTTCCATGAAGCCCTGCAGCTGAGGGCCTGCATCCGCCAGGCCTTGTCAGTTGATTTCTAAACAAAGATAGGAAATGGCTGTATCCTAATACTTCATTGTGACCATATGAGTCAGAGCTTTGGAACTCAGTATCTATTCTTCACTCTTTTT
>VXAB01000716.1:63894-81506 GCA_013399175.1 Odontophorus gujanensis
GAGGAGAGGAGAGGAGAGGAGAGGAGAGGAGAGAAAAAGGGATCTGGCTGACAAAGTAAGCATGTCAACGTGGATGAGTGAGAAATGAACATGGGGTTAAGTGCAACCACAAACCCATTTGGCTCACATGCCTGCCCTTGAAGATGTGTGCCAGTGTCTGACTGAAAAAATGCGGGACACCCTTTCATTTGGAGCATCACAGCCTATTTCCAAAGTAGGTCTAATAGTAACTTCTCTGCTTTAACTCATCTGTGTTCACCCTAGTGTGTTACTTCCTGGAATTATGAATTAGAGTCATACAGAAATTTAAACCTCAGCCAATAATCAGCAGAAGCACAGCACTCTGAAATAACAGCAGGTGTGCGTTTCTCAGATTTCTTTGGCATCAACAACACCTTACTCCCCTACAGCATTTGAGACTTCTGACAAGTTGACCCCCTTCCCTTTCCCCCTCCCCCTCACCCTGGCTCTTCCCTCCTGTAAGGGGAGGGGGTATTGGGTTCCACCTACAACAGCCGTTTGTAATAACTTGAAAAAGAAGCTACAGACTGTAAAAGGAAAACAATCTGTCAAATTCCAGAGTTAAAAAAGTAGCAGTGCAATAATAACCAATAGAGATAAGAACAGTAACTCATTTAATTTGCAGCACCTAAGAACAAAAGCAACACTTGGTTTGTTATGAGACGTGTGAATTCATAGAATGAAATCATAGAATCAGAATGGCTTGGGTTGGAAGGGACCTCAAGGATCATCAAGTTCCACCCCCCTACAGCAGGCAGGGCTGCCAACCACTAGATTAAGTACTAGATTAGGCTGCCCAAAGCCCCATCCAGCCTGGTCTTGAACACCTTCAGGGGGTTGGGACATCCACAGCCTCTCTGGCAACCTGTTCCAGCACCTCACCAGTGAAAAACTTACCCCTGACATCTAACTTAAATCTTCACTCCAGTAGTATAAAATAGTTCCTCCTCGTCCTATCACTATCTACAAGTATAAAAAGTTGATTTCCCTCATGTTTATAATCTCCCTTTAAATGCTGGAAGGCCATAATGAGGTCTCCCTGCGACCTTTTGTTCTCTAGACTGAACAAGCCCAGCTCCCTCAACCTTTTCATAGAAGAGGTGTTCTAGAACGCTGACCATCCTCCTCGCTCTCCTCTAGACCATCTCCAAAATTCCACATCCTTCCTCTGCTGGAGGGCCCAGATCTGGATGTGGTACTCCAGATGGGTTCTCATGACAACAGAGTAGAATTTTTCTTTTAAATCATGTTAACAAGGTGTAAACCACACAGTACCAGAGACTGACAGATTAAGGATGTTTTTCAGGGTAGTGTAGCATACTTGTGGGAGAAGCACAGTACAACAGCTACTCTACATTACAAAGGAAGTACATATATGATTGACAAAAGTTATGAATCAACTCATGAATGACAAGTTATATCCAAACACTTTGGCCTGATGTTTTTGATCAGTGAATGCCCAGCATTCAAAATATGAAGCTGGCATTTGTTATTTCATTGACTCAGCATTCTCTTAAATTCCACATAAACTGATTTTTGTTTACCTCCTATAAAAGAGAAATGGTAAAATTTCTATATTCTCCTATAGAAAAATGTGCATTTTCCATGCAATGTGATCTTCACTGCCACTAACTTTTGCCATTACTTCTTCTGCTCACATGTGTTATGAAATCTCCCAGTACTGAATACAATCTGTCATGCTGACACCTCTCTCTTTCTGAATATATCCACCACTGTCAATACTAAAGAGAAGACTAATTTAATTAGTGGTATAATTCTAAGGGTCAATTTCAGACTTCAGGGTCACTCTTCTTTTTAGTTCCTCTCATTGTTCATTCCTTGCAGAAAATCATAGAATAGTGGAATGTAGATCTTGCAGAGGATATCTGCCTTTACTAAATTCTTCTTAGTATTATTAATATTGTTATTATTGTTATCATATTATTCTCAATTATTGAATTAAAAAACATTGTATATACCACAGGACAGACACTGCATTTGATTCAGTTCTTCTTTACCAGCTTATTTTCCATAAAATTCCAATGTTAACCTTGCTAAACTGAAGTTATGATTCAGGAAAATGGGGGAAAACTTATTTTTGTTATTTTACATTATTTTTCTTAAAACATAGACCTACAAAGTGATTCACACAAACCTGTGCTGAACACCCTGGCCTTTAGTGCTGTAGTAAGCCAAGCAGCCCACTGGCACAAAACTTTTGGGGGTTGGGAAGAACCCACCATGGCCCATAACAGAAGGATACCAGAGTTAGCACAGAGAGCTCTGACATGCCCTGAGCCCATGCAGTCTGCAGAGTGAGGGCAGCAGGAGGACCAAGACTTCAGCACCTGCTGAGGAGCGCTGCAAGCAGCAGCAACTAAATAGCTGTTCCTGTCCACACCTGAAGGAAACCCCCTGATGTTTTAAACAATTCTGTGGCAGGCATTCACAGGGCTGCGGGAACAGCTCACCCAGAGGTGGAAGGTAGATGAGCTGCCTTGGAGCAGTGTATTTTTAAATCAGCTTTTCTTTTTAAGGCTACAGCAAGATGGTTTGAGAGCTGATGGAGGGCCAAGTTTTGTGGAAGGAATGAGGAAAGGGGCACAATTCAGCACTGTAAGTTTAATCTTACTGAGGCAAAAAGACAAAACCAAGGAGTAGACAAGTCTCTGAAATTCCTCTTTGAAAGTAAATGGATAACAAGCATATTAAATTACAGTCTTTAATGAGATGATTTAGTTAGAGGCTCTCAAGTTTGTCATTTTTCATTTGTCTGTGTGCTTTGTGGAGATGAGGCACCTGCCTCTACAGGAGCTGTGCTTCCTCCCCTTCCTTCCCCCATACACGTAGAACCGCAGCCCTGAAAGGATATTTCAATCACCACTTTGATAAAGGAGATCATTCTGGCATACAGGTGATCTCCTAGCAGATTAAGGATATTTACTTTCTTCCTGATGGATCATTCCCAGAGATATCAGCACAACACAACCTACACAATTAGTTTTCACAGGTGGCTGTTTTGCCTCCAGTAAAACTGCTTTCTTTCTCCTCCTGCAAGTCATAGCAGAGCAAATGTATATAAAAACATTTCAGATATGAAATAAACACTTTCATAAAAGCAGCTGTGATGCAATGCATCATGTCTGTCTGACCTGAGTTATGGAATGAACTTTTGTTGCCAGGATCAAAGATGGTACGGACTGAGAGTGCAGGACAGGGCTGGGAGAAGATCTGGCTCAGAATAGCATGGTGTAAAATAACCCCAAATACTCAAAGGGTAAATGCCAGCTTAGTGCTAATGCACACTCTCTGTATACTGAGCAGTACAATCAGCACGGCCAGGATCATGCTGAGCCTGCAATAAGCAGCAAGAGTCTAACAAGAATTGTTGCCGTCTAGAACTAATAATGCCAGGTTTGTCATTTAGACGAACAGTTATAAGATTTGAAAAAATATATATATATATTTATATGGGTACATACAAAGTCTATGAGGATAAAAGACTGTATGAAGCGTATTACATTACAATTACAAGAAAAAATGATAACAAATCCAAATCTATCACTCTTCTTCTTGCAAATTGTTTATGAAAGCCATCCTTCCATAGGTACTATTAACCAGGAAGGTTTTCATACACAAGGAGAAGTTGAATTGTCTGACAAAAATAGAGCTGTAAAAATGCAGTTTAACTTATATAAATATGAATATTTAGGAGTGTTTTTTTTCCTTAGGTTTTTTTTTTTTAGACTGTTAAGAAAGGTTTTGCTAAATAAATTGCAGAGTGATAAACATTGGTCAGGGAACTTCAGCTACAAAAATAAATAAAGGAATAACTCGTTAGAAAAAAAAAAGACTTTGAAAAGGCAAGTCTGAAAATTTGTAGAACAAAAGGTAGCTCCATTACTACTGCACCAACCATGTTCCTATCCACAGCCAACATACTCATTTTGGGAACTAAATAAGACTCTTACTTTGATTAGCTTTGAAGAAATTCCACAGTTAAGAGAGCATGAGAAATAGATTATAGCTCTTCAATTACAGCTACATTTGCTTAATAAAGTTGCACACCTGTGCAGATTGACTCAAGGCAAAAGTGCAATTGAGGACATAGTTTGGCCTCTGGAATATTTGTTACTGGTTACAGGCTAAGTTTGCAAGTTGATAGGGCAGAAACCAGACAAAGACATTTTACACTGTGTTGCTCAGACACAAGCAGAGAACTGTCCGTTCTCAGACTCAATAGTTTTTAGAGAAACAGCACACTATATCTACTGTCATACCAACCTCTGCACACCAATTAATAGTGCCAATCACAGCATGGTTCCTGAACATAAACTAAGCTAACTCAACTTTTGTGATGCGATCAAAACACTTTGAAGAAATTAGGGTTGGATTTTGTATTACTAGGAAGCATATCTTTCTTCGTATTTTTGCTTTAGAAATGCATTTGCCACAAAAAAAAGACCAACAGCCTGTGATTGTCTAATGACTAATGGCTGCTGACCACATCAATAACATTTCTGAAAAAACCTTCATAGCTTTGTGGCTTGTGGCTTCATTATCTTCTCCATTCAGAGAAGCAGCAGTAATGCCTAAGACAGCCAAAGAGAAATAGCAGAGTATTATCCGCTTCCTCCATTTACTACTGTCTTTTCAATAAACTATGAACGGATGCTCATCCCCTCACTCAAATTATTTTAAATAGACCCTCACCTTCTAAAGTTGTATCATATCCATTAATAAATCTGATATAATGACATTTTATCTTTGAGGAGAATAATAGATAAGCAATACTTTTTACCCTACTTTATTACCATTCTTCTACTCTTTGTCCCCAGTCTACTCAAATTTAAGGGGGTTTTCCTCACTGACAAACACAAAGACAAGAGGGAAAATGTTCTTATTAACTTCAAAAAGGACCTCAAGAGCTGGTAGCAAAAAATGCAGAGAAGTTCCAGAGCTAGACATGTTCAAAGCACATAGCTCCTTCTGAACAATTTATCTGACCAAGTCTGATGTGACTGCAAGTCATTGCAAAGGCTTATAATTTGGGTTCATCTGGACACTTTTTCACATGAAGAGCAACAGGCATCTCCTGATACTAGTATGACCTCTCTGACAAATTTCAAGACTTTAAAGCATGAGGCACCATAGCTTCTCAATAAAATGGCTATAAAATATATTTATACAAATTCAACACATTTTTGTTCAATCTCATTTTGGAAATCTCTAATCCAGTTTTGCTGACAATTCAGTTTAGGATGATGGTCTGCATGGAAAAGTAAAAGGTCAAAGAAATAAAGCTTCACCAAGTTGTAAGCAACTGGAAGCACTCTTTAAATGGGAAAATCGTGGCCGTCTCAACTCTTACAAGTGCTACCAACACTCCTTCATATATTTTCTTTTTCATGTGAAAAAAAAAAAAAAAAAGGAATTAACTGCACCTTTAATTCAGACATTTTAAAACTGTAGCAGCATAAATAGAGCAAAAGCCTTTATTTTGACAAGAGCTGAAAAGATATATCCCTGCCAAAGAGACAACAAATAGCAGCCAAGTTTGATATCCAGTATGGGTCTTCACTAGGTACAGTGACAGTGCTGAGCCTCTTAAGGGATTTGTCTTCAAAATTATCCTGGCTGACAAACTTTTGGATTCAAAAGAAGTTGAACAGTCTAATTTTCTGTCCAGCTGCTTGAAGCAGAAGCCTCAGCCACTTTTTTTTTTATCCCAAGAGGTACTTTTAATTCACTGCTTTTAAGGAGTGCTTGTGGATCAGAATGGTGCTTAGCTGACTTGTTTTTGCATTTCTCTTTTTCTGCCTACATTCTCCAAAGCAATACAAAAAATACAAGGCCAGATCATAAGATTTCCATGATGAATGGAGACTTTTCACCTCCAACATACTCAAAGAAGGCCTACAAGAGAAATGCACATACTTTTCTCTGCTTCTTAAAAAGAGGGCTCTTTCATGACTCCTCCAGCAGTGTTAGTAAGATGTTAGTAATGCTATTAAGACCTCCAATTCATTCTAATCAATACTGCACCAATTTAAAATTCCATGCAGAACCTCTGTTCTCATAATACTCAACCTGAAGCAGGCAGCACACTTGACCCATCATGAAAAGAGTTGCCTCTGCAAATGTACTTCTGAGAACGCTGGCAAGAAGCCAGCATGCATGGTATTAACACAATCTAAAATACGTATGAAGTGAATGATATATAGTAAAAAACAAGCTAAATCACACAAACCAATGATGCCACACACACTCCCATACACAGAACAGATGTTTCTTTAGTAAGTATAAGATAAACAATCAGTGCATTGAGGACTTACATTCTAAATACATAGAAATGAATTCCACCATTAAAGTACTGTCTCTATTGGAGGATTTCTATAACTATGTATTGCAGTCCATCTCAGAGGCACCTGCTTTCTGGAAAGACTGAAGACCACAGATATTCCAGCTCCACTCAGCACTTGTACATGAGGAAATGGAAGGCTGTGCAAAGACATTCAACTTGGCATGGTGCATCAAGGAATTTTTGCACATTTTCCTACTTTGTACAGTCAAACCCAGAAGTCTACCTCACATGTCGTTATGTTATTTTGTATAAGAATAACTACTAGAAAAACATTATGGGGAAGGACTGAGGCTAAGATTTCAAAAATATATGAACATTTTTAAATATCTTGTTATAAGTTATTTGCCTCACAGATTTCAAGAAATTAATGAAATCAGAATCTAACAAGCTGTGTAATACTATAAGGAGAAATAATTGCAAAACTACTGAAGAAAGTAGTACTCTCGTTAACTGGAAAGAGAGTACTATGAAGAGCAGTATCTTCATCTTTTGTCCAGCTTAAAGAAGTATAACAGAACACCAGACAAGTCAAATACGTTTCTGCATCTGAACTGAGCACAAACTACAGTTTCGGTGCAGTCCCAGCCTCAAACAAGCACTATTCAACTGGTAAAAGTTTATTTTGTAGATTAGTCCTTCACCTCATTTTTCAGGAAGTATTTCAGGAACTGTTGGACTAGGCATTTTACAAGGTCAAGCCAATATATTCCTTCTCCCAGTGGAGTAGAAATAGTGTAAAAAATGATTGACTGGCAGTATTTCAGCATTTCTGGTCCTAGATTGAAATACAAACAAGATAATAATGATAAAAATAAAATAGTGGAATCCCCTATTAATTATCTTGTTCATTTCAAAACGATGCCGACTACAGGTTGTCTTTAACTAGTTGGTAAACTGTTACCCAAGCAAAGGCATTTACAAACCATTCCTCTCGAAGCACAAATGTTGTAACTAACACTAGTATCAACAACTCCTTTAGGACCAGAGACAGCTAAAATGTTATCAGTCTCTTAGTCAGGATTTTTATGTCCACATATAACCTGTTAACACTTGTTGCCGCCTCCAGCTTGTTCTCTGTTATCATGTGTCAATTACTTTTCCAGGTCTCTGTTTATCATATTTGCAAATGACATGGTTATACTTTGCTCCATCTACTATATTCCATCTCTCCCACTGTATCATTTTATACTTGAAGAAAATTTTAAGTCTAATACGAAACTGATTAGCTCCGGAAACTGCTGAAAGAGACAAAGACAGAAAGATTAAAAATGTAGCACCTCCATTGATGACCATCTCAACATGCCACTATTCAAACAGCATTGAACTTCTTGTCCCAGTGAACAATCTGTGAAGAAAATACTGTTTTTTTTTAACAGGAAGAAAAAAGTGAATTGCTTGCCTTACAATCAGATTTTCTATTGGCAGTAGGATTTATTTATTTCTTTTTCTAATCAGGCCTGGATGGAAGACATGTCACTGTCCTACGCACACCCCTGAGTAAGTCAGAATGAGACATGAAACTAACACTACTATGGAACTCAGTTCAACAACCAGCATCTAGGTGTTCACATCTGATACCTGCCAATTAAGGGAGCCAAGCAGGTGGAAAAAAGGGAATTAATGCCTGAAGGTAAGAACTGATGTATGACTTACAACCTCAGCTTCCTGGACTGACATGAAAAGTGACAAACCAAATGCTTCTTCTGGGACAACCTGTTTGCAGCATGAACATGTATAGGAGAAACTGTGTCTTCCTGTTCTCTCATGAAAATATTTAGACTATTTAATTTTGAAACACAGCTGTATTTTTTTTCTCTCTCTTTTTTTTTTTTTCAGTTGTATTTTACCTGTCACTAGTTATATAAATCCTAAAGGGATAAGGTTTTCAACAAAGCTTCCATCAACTTGCTGAAGAAGCACATAGAAAAACAGCATTGTTCAAGGTTAACGGGGTTCTTGGACCACAGCATCAAGAGCTTTCCCTAGAAAAAAGAGGAGCTCCTGTCCCACAGTCAGGAATACCCTCCATGTACAACCATATTTAAATATAACTGTTTTTGAGGGAAATAACAACTTTCCTTTTCACCTTTCTTAAATCCAAATGAGAAATCAGAAGTTATAAAAGTGTTCTGGAGTTAAAGATAGAACAACATTAAAGGCAGCCATGACTTCAGGAGATTAAACTGTCGCTTAAACAATCTGTATTTCTGAATTCAAGTACACCCGTTAAACCAGCCTTTACTCTTTTAAATGTACTCTTTCAGATGTTTGCTGTAAAAGCAATCAACTGCAAATTCTTAAGAACTCACAGTATTGAAGCACTAATACTCATGCATTTTGGATGGTAATAAGGGATCAAATACAAATTCTAATGCACCAATTTGCAAATTGTGTAGCACATAGATTTCTGTATGTAAAAATTTATTAGATGAAAAATAACCCTACTGTGTTCAGACTAAAATCATATCTAAGACAGTAAAAAGAACATCCAGGTAAATAGACTCTTGCTTTAAACCTGTATGACTCTTATGTATTTACGGAAGATTATCAAAGTTTGCAAGTCAAACCCATCCTAAATCCATAAGTGTACATATTTGTACGGAATATGTGATTTAAGCTCTCTATCCTCTTAAAAGTGTTCTTAACAACATTTTAAATTGCAATTAAATGTTACATGACTTGTGTATTGTGTCATGTAGCAGTGAATTTTCGTGGCTGGGGAGACTTTACTTATCGGTCTGCAAAAAAAACAACAAAATATTATTTCATGTTACAAATAAAACATGGACGTAAAGGTCTCATAATGCCATTTTTTTATAGACTACATTCACCAGGGTCTTGTGATATTTTTAGGCCATACTTAGTTTAAACAGTATCTTTTAAGTCATTTATATTATACATACATACAATCCATTGATTTCTGCCAACTGAGGGATTTTTTTCTGTACAGAAAAACAACAGACTTGAAAGACAGGATGGAAGCTCCAAGTGTTTTAATAGCCCATTATCAAAAATTATCCCTCAGCAATAAAACCCCAGACCACTGGCTTGAGATCAAGTCAAAGAAAAATGGGATAATACAATGTAATCGAGAGAGAGAAACAGAGAGATTTGTTCTTAAAAGCCTGAGATCACAGAGGAAAAAAAATCGAGAGAGGGTAAACGACAGATCAAAAAGCCCCTTTTTCAGTCTAATACCCCTTACATAAAAATTCACTGGATTTTCAAAGTGCTTCCTCATGAAACAGAAAAACAGACTTGATTTGATAGATTTTAATGTTTAATTAAGAAAAAAAACCTCATGAGAAAGAAAAAAAAAAAAAAAAGAAGCCTATATTGAGAGGTGACAGGAAAGAAAACAGCATTTTGTCTTAAATTTGCACAGCCTAATTTATAGTAATAAAGCAGGGCCTAAGAGTTCTGGTAAATGTCAGTGCAGTCATGTTCATTACATATGTTGATAGGTATGAAGCAAATTCTCTGTAGGCCCTTCAAAAATTGCACACAGCCGATTTAATGCAAACCAGAAGTCACTGACATGAACATTCGGTTTCATTCCCATATGGATATTAAGACAAAGGGGGAGGAGGTCTCCTCCCCATTTATTTACAGTCAAAGGGTGGGACTTCAGGAACGAGCACAAGGCCAGCTAACTACGGATCTGGTTTATGGGAAGACACCTCCCTGCCAGCCTCCCATTCTTCAGCCACTGCAGAGAAAGTGCCTTGGCTGCATCTAACCTCCTCCCCCATCTCGCATCTGCCTTGCCCAATCTTGTCTGGGCCCACTCCAATAACAACATCTGCTTGGCAGCTTTTCAAACCCATGGATAGTTATCTAACTGAGGCTTTTGTGCTGCACTGTTTATTCTGTGTGAAGAAATGCCTCCTTAGTTGAAAGAGTACTTTAGAAAAGCTGTGCAGCTATTAGCAAGTGAAGCACAAGGCTAATAACCCCCACCTGCTCATCAAATTAATTATGACATCTGAGCCATTACAACTCAGAAAGAACACATGACTGCAGACTTGTCATACGTAGAAATAAACACACTCCACGTTCAGGGAGGGAAATGTAAAGCAAAAAGTTCCGGAATAAAAATATATAACCCTCCACCTTTCAGCTATTAAAAAAATAAAATAAAAAATAAATAAATAAGAACTTGCATTATTAACATCCCAAAGGAAAAATCCAGAAGATGGAAGCTGGGATTGGATAAGACATTCCTGCAGATCTCATCTCTTCACCTCTGTATGGGCTTTGTGAAGTAAAAGAAAAGAAAAACATATTAACACAGTGCTCTTCACAGCAGGATTGTAAATCAGCATACTCTTGCATGGGAAAATCTTACGTGTTTCCATAAGATTCCATATGAACCTGTGGGAGGGGTACATATATCATAATTTCTTTTTCTCCTAGAATTCCATTACTCCTAATACAATAACCAAGTCTGTAGTTAAGATATGCTTTCAGACTTGCTGAGAGCTAAGGTACCATTAAACTCTAAGATAAATTAACTCTGGCAATCATCAAATGAAGCAAAAAAAATTCAAAACAACAAAATATCTGCAAGTCTTATCCCACTAAGCTTTGATTGTTAAGGATAAAGCACTAGTATACTTCATATTCAGATGTTGCCCATTAATCCAGTTATCAAAGATAATCTCGGTGACACAACTCCAGTAATTGATAGTTTCATTCTCTAAATCACAAGTACAACTTCAGCAGAAAAGGTGACACCATGCATACATTTGTTGTACTTTTAGAGGTCTCCAGCATTTGTAGACATGGCATTTTCTCTACCTAATAGTACTTTTCTGGAACAAATAAAGATTTCTCACACTTTTCACTAAAAGATCCAGCAAAGCACCTCGCCATGCAATTTGCCTTTGAAAGTGTTTTTTTGATTGGAAGTGTAATATAAGAATAATCGGTTCTAAGTAATTCTCAGGCTATTTTGTTAACAAAAGCAGGTTATAGATAAACAAACTATTAATACATTCATGTATGTTGTTTAAGGTTCATCAACAAAAAACTTTGGGCACTAAATATATAAATAATGGAAAAATGTTTTTATTCTGGTAATTCCAACTTATTCTTGACAAAAGCACTTCCATAACAACACATGGAATAGCTGCATAACTTCTCTGTTACAAGAAATGCACCCTCTAGAAATGACTCTATTTTTTTTTATCAGTTAAAGGGACAGAAAATATTTTCTAAATAATCCATGATGTACAAAACTGTATTGCTTGCTAAGGTTGGCTTCACATACAACATTTTATTCATTGGTATCTGTTATGTGTTAGCAGCAACACAGTGAAATAAAGACCTCCATTATTATTTTGGATGAAAAAATGCTGTAAAGTTAACTTTCAGGCAAGACAATACTTGCCCTCTGCCCTCTTCATATTTTTTAAGTAATATGTATGCTAATTATTGAGAAAACCATCTTGGAATCTCATCTTACCTACCCAGCCCTATTTGTTTTTACATCAATTATTTATTTTTTCTATTCAGGAAAATAATTATTTTTATTTATTCATTTTTTTTTTCATTTAGCCTAAAGTTGAGATATGTAAAAAGAAAGTAAATATTTAATATTTTTTTTTGCCAAATAAGGAAAATAATACTTATTCTAGAAAATAAATAACTATCTCTTGAATGTGTCAGAGCTGCAGAGCCAAAATAAAGCAGAAAGAAGAGATACATTCATTGCACCAGCCAGCGGTTCTGCACTACTTCATATGCATGAGATGGTGAGTCTCACATTCAGTCTTCCCCTAAGTTCCACTTTCTGAGAAATCCTCCTCACTGCAGACTTGACATGTCGATATTGAAGCCTATGAAAAAAATCATCAGCAGGATCAAGCCATAGACAGAAAAACTACGCCTGCTCCTCCCTGCTGTATTCAAAATCTCTGTCTGCTTGTGCTGCCATCACTACAGCCTCCTCCTGCCCCATCTGTTCCACATGTTGTGAGCTTGGGTTTTTTCACAGATACCAACACAACCAGTTCAGTTTGCAGGAATGTTCTGCTTTCCTGATTGTAAGAACTCACAAATACACACTGCTGTAGGACATTACCTTTCAAAGGCATTTAAGCATAACTAGAAAATACACTTAATCTGGCCTTGAGTTAAAATGTTTGGAGTCTCTAACAGGATCGGGAAGGAAAGTTCATTCTTAATTGGTACAGTGTTAATTAAATTTACCACTATGCATAAAAGAGAAGACATTTGAGTGATACCACAAGATACAAAATATCTAGTGAATCTGGATTGCATCCTAACAACATTATTTTTCCCAATATATTATCCTATCAAACTAAGTAGAGGCACAGAATCTTTCTGCCCTTATTTAAAACTTACTGGACTACTACTTGCAAGCACAATGGCAGAGTGGGAAGAGTTAATGTTAAACTGGTCAAAATATTTTTAGTTATTTTTTAATAACTAGTTCCCACAGTTACAGGATTCCTTTATCATGATGCATAATAAATATGTATTCCAGAAAGCATGGATAGTGTATACGAAAGCTTGTGCACTCACACACAAGCACACACGTGCATATATTGTGTACACATTATATATGCTAAAGTTCAAGACAGGAACGGTATGCACCAAAAGTGTCATCTGTGACAACCACTCATGAAAAACAGTTTTACATGGAATTTTATGGAAGGTTACTAGATGGAGCAACATTGCCACTGAGCTCTTAAAAATGCCAAGAGTGTCTTTCTCAAAATCCTGCAGTTCCTAGATCTTTACAAAGTACACTGCCTCTTGTATCCACTTAATCTCTGCACACATCTCCACCCCTACTTCCTTCCCAATGGTATGTGGTCTTGAAAACACAAATGTTCAAGTTTCCTGGAGCTGAGCTAAAGAGGAAAAGTTCCACTCCCAAGAGGCAAAGCTGGAGGCTCTTGGCGCCCCTTAGGTTGTTAACTACAGTACAACATAATGTGGCACTTCACCATAATTAGCAAGAGGGAAACAGCCTTTTTTTCACCTTCAGTGGCATTAAAGAGATAAGCCAGTGAATTCCAGATTGTATCTAAAGGTACAAAGGTGTCAGATCAAGAAAGTGCTTATATGGACAGAGTGTCATTTTGTGTAAGAATCAGGAAACAAACAAACAAAAAAAATTCATAGCAATGCAAATGTGCTCAGAAGCAGCTATATATGCAGATTTTGTAGCAGCAATAATGTTAACATGGATCCAAGGGAAAAAGAAAGAAAAAGAAAAAGAAAAAGAAAAAGAAAANAAAAACAATTACTTGTTCCTCATAAAATTTAATTAAAAATCTGAGACAAGGCATAGAGTGCAAAAATAGGGTCCCATAATGTTCCACCAAGTTTCTCCTGATTTTTTACATGTTCACCTCCTTGTTTAATTGGATAGATCATTTTTAAAAGTGCCACTTTGGGTATTTGAAGTCATTTATGCTGAAAATTTTTAATTCTCCTATCTTTTGGGAATAACTGCTGTGAACAATGCTGAACTTTTTTTCTTTATCTATCCATCCAGCTGTTGCCCCTGTGCTACAAGAAATTTGTAAAGAATCAGGGACAGTACTGCAAATGTTTCCTTATGTGTTGCCATTCATTGTGAAAATGTAGATACCACTCCTGATATCTCACATTTCCTACAGAAGTTTTGATGTAATAGGAAAGGACCAAATGTGTTATGTATCCAATTTATTCTGATTTTGTGTGGGTTGAGAGGTGGGGAAAAGAAAAAAAAGTTAGCACATGGAACATGCCTGCTAATAGCTTCAATCCCCCAGCTACAGAGCGAATCATACATAAACAGGGGCAGTAGAGTTTCCTCCCACTGATCTGTCAGTGTGCCTTAGTGACTTTCTAAAGGAACCACATTAAAGGGGGAAGCAACTGTTCAGTTAGCCATGTCTACTCATTCTTGGGTTTCTGCTGAGATAATCGGCCAATTCAGCAGTGCTTTTCTGAAAAACAGATATCAGTTCACCAGAAACCAGACTAAACCCTCTTTTGGTGTAAACCATCTTCTAAATTACACCAGTGACTAAAGACTAAACCATCTTCTCTTTTACACCAGTGAGACCACACTCTTCTGCAGGCAGTTCGGACAGAAAAATACTACAAATTTTAACTGGTTAATAATAGTACTTGTGCCCAGTCTTCTGGAGGCAGTTTTCACCATTTTCAGACTCACACTTTGCCATGCTCAGTGTCATAAATTAGTGTGAACACCAACCACAACAGTGCTTGGAAGGAGCACTGCACAAGCAAGACCTCTACTGAACTACAAGACATCAGAAAAAGGGACATTCAGCACAGCCTTTTCACTGCAGAAGAAAGAGGAAAGTTTTCAAAGGGTCCATTTTTTTTTCGTTTTCATAAATTCTGCTTCCTTGAAACAGCTTCCATGCATAACAAAGATGAGGAGGATCCACCATGGGTAGACTGTTTTTTCTTGCCTGTAACTACACTTTCTATTTCTGTTCAGAACCATGCTCAACTACAGATTATACCAACAGGGTGTATGTTTCTGATGCTGGGTGCCAAAATTATTTTAAAAAGCAATGCAGCTCACTGTCACTAAGCCAAACCAAAACTCCGTCAGTGCCAAATGTGACACCACTGCCAACAGTTGTCTACTGTCAGACTATACCACCCATTGTGGGATAGTCCTTTCTCTCTGTGCAATAAAATGGCTGGGCTCAGGTTACCGGGGGTGACACATCGATGCTTTCCTCAGAACTGCAGATGCATTTTTGGATATGGCAGAGTCCCTTTCCCCTCCTCTCTGTGAGTCTTCTACTGACATAAAGGATTTTTAAATCACTTACAGGATTTTAGCCGTAACTGTGAACACTACGTGTACAAAGCTGCTGGAATTGTATTTTGAGAACAAAGCCCCTGAAAACAAATATGGTCCTAATTTACACAAGAACACAATCTCATCCTTTTTCCTAGTTGACCAGAATACCCAATTTTTATTTTAAAATTTGCAGATTTCAAGAAAAAAATACATTTTGGGGGGGTTGGACTCGATGATCTGGGGGTTGGACTCAATGACCTATGGAAGTCCCTTCCAACCCCTATGATTCTATGATTCTATGATTTTTCTCTCCATCTGATTAAAATTAATATTGTCAGGGTAAAACTTGAAAAACTCATGCCAAGTCAGGAAGCCAGAAGAGAGCACAGAACACCAGGAAAAACCTAGTCCATGGCTTCTGGACTCTTACATACCTTGCTATCAGGATTTATTGACAGTTCCAAATCTGCAGCCTCTGAAATACCACATTCATTTCCTATTTTAGTAACATAGTGATATTGCAATCTCCAAGGCAATGCAATACAATGCATTAACCATGGAGAAGTACAGATTTTATGCTGGTAACCACTGAAACATTTTTTGTCCATGTACTTCAAAGTGTCTTACAAGCATGTTTAAACCTTACCACAACTGGAAGATAAGCAAATATACTAACAGCCTTAGTCTAAGAGCTGAGAAGCTGAGGCATCTACTGATATCCAAAGGAGTTTTGCCTATGACCTCCCTTCAAGCAGGAATTAATGAGGAACATACCAATGAAACTAAAGTACCTGACTCAAGTTCTCAGAGAATTGTTTGTACGCAACCCAGATTCCTTACACGGACAGACAGGAGTTGGACAGACGCTTTACAATATGAATTAATGCGTGCAACATAAAAATAAATTGAGAATTTGGGAAATCTATATAGAATTCAAAAAAAAAAAAGTGTATTGTATTATTATCTGACACTGAAAATCAATAATTATTGAATAAACTAAAATTTAAAGTTAGACCAAGAGTTGGTCTTAAGACTTATTTTAATAGAAATTTAACTTAGGAGAATATTTTTCCTGGTTTGAAGTTATGGGTACATATAAAAGTTGTTTTTATGATATTCAATGCATTTTGTGATCTTATAACTGCTTAACAGAACTAAAAATAACATAAGCTTTCATGTAATTTCCTATGCACTTGTTCTGCAAATTCTTACTCCCAGTTCTGTTCGTGATTTATTGTTATACTCGCAAACATCACAATGGGGGAAATGATTTTTTCTTCTAGACACTCAAGGAAAAACATGCCTGAATTTTATTCTGGGTGTGTTCAATGGAATTTTAGATCAAATAAGTAAGTTTTTAGAAATCTAAGAAGTCTCAAAAATGGGTGGCATTTAAACAGCTATGTTCTCTCTTCAGCAGCACATTCACTGCATTTATACAGAAAAATTCTCAGGAATCTCAGACTCTGGAGGTAAGAGAGAGAGTCTAGGGAAAGGAAGACTTTCTGTTGTTTGAGGAGGATCTGGTCAGCAAGTTTTCTAGCCAAAATCAATGTGCACAGATTCATGGGCCCCAATGGGATGCATTCACCTGCGCTGAGGGAACTGGCACGTGTGACTGCTGAAATGTTCTCTATCATCTTTGAAAGGTCTTGGTGAACAGCAGAGGTGCCTGAAGACTGGAGGATAGTCAATGTCACTCCAGTCTTCAGAAAGGGAAAAGAGGAATCTGGGAATCTACAGGCCAGTCAGCCTCACCGCTGTCCCTGGAAAGGCGATGGAAAAACTTGTTCTGGATACCACCTCCATGCAATTGGAAGATAAGAACATTACCAGGAGTAGTCACCATGGATTTACCAAGGGGAAACCATGCTTGACCAACTTGGTAAACTTCTATGAGGCTTCTAAGTCTTTCTTCTCAACAGTGCCTGAGTAAATGCGGGGAGAGCAGTGGATGTTGTGATCCTTGAGTCCAGTAAGGCATTTGACACCAAGTCTCACAACATCCTTATTATGAAACTTAGCAGGTGTGGCATAGATGAGAGGATGGTGAAGTGGACTGAGAACTGACTGATTGGCAGAGCTTAGAGAACTGTCATGAGCAGTGCAGAGTCTGGTTGGAGGCCTGTAACTAGCAGTGCTACTCAGGGGTCAGTGCTGGGTCCAATCTCATTCAGCATTCACATCAGCTACTTGGATGAATGGAGAGAGACCACCTTCAGCAAGTTTGCTGATGATACAAATTTGGGAGAAGCGGCTGACACAGAAGAAGGCTGTGCTGCCATTCAACAAGACGTAGACAGACTGGAAAGTTGAGCAGGGAGAAACTTGATTAGGTTCAAGAAGAGCAAGTGTAGAGTCTTGCACCTGGGGAGGAATAAGCGCATACATCAGTACAGGTTGGGGGATGACCTGCTGGAG
>VXAB01000718.1:0-98441 GCA_013399175.1 Odontophorus gujanensis
GTCCACATCTCTCCTATACTGGGCACTCTACATCTGGATTCAGTGCTCCAGGTGAGCTCTCACAGAGCAGTGCAGAGGAGCAGGGTCACTCCCCTGGCCCTGCTGACCACGCTGCTTTGGATGCAGCCTGCTTACTGTTACTGGAGTTAGTGACCCTTTCAAGGATGCTGTGAGAGGTGCTGAAGTGAAAGCACTGAAATGTAGTGTCTGCCACGTAGTCTGATGACACAGTCGAGCATGCTACCTCTTCCTTTGCCTTATCATAGGTGGGAGCAAAGTACTGCATCCAGCTGCCTGCTTTTCTCTTTCCATAACTGGAAAGTGGTCATTAGAAATGGAGGGCACAAAGATTTTAAAAACAGTACAGCTCTCTCCCTGACCTTGTTTAGTTATAGCTGCGAGTTGGATTTGAACTAATGAAGAATTAAAAATGTTGGGTAAGCTGAGCTTCATGTTTTACCAAAGGACATCCAGGATTGATTCTGGGAGAGAACCATCCTAGTGCACAGCTGGGAAGATAAGGAGATATGAATGCTACTAGAATAAGTTCATGTTATTTCCAAATGAGGGCTCAGTCTCAAGATTCCATTAAATTATCAATCCATATGCAAGGACTCAGCCTGTGGCCATTAAAGTTGGCTTCACCCACAGAGAAGGAAGCTTTAAGTAATGAAAAGAATTGTGTTTTTCAGTTTGTTGAGAGCCAAATGCCCAGTGTATAACCCAGCTGAGTTCTGGTCACTTGTTAGACAAAACCAGCATCTCTTTCTTCAAGAGGAATCATTATACCAGCCCGTGGTAATACAGAATCATAGGATCACCAAGGTTGGAATAGACCTCCAAGATCACCCAGTCCAACCGTCCACCTACCACCAATATTTCCCACTAAACCATGTCCCTCAGAACAGTATGATTAGAGTGCTCTTGTTGGTAAATATTCTCAGTTCCAGAGGGATGAAAAGTACTTTTGAAGACCCTGAACCTCTTTAAAAGATGGGATTTCACATGTCAAACGTTATCTCCACTGGTTTTGATCTCTCATTTCCTTGCCTCTGTGCACTGGACTGCTGTGGTCCAAGAAAGGAACAGATCATGTGGTTCTGATGGTCACTGGGGAAAATGCAGGTTTCTACAGGCTGAGAATAAAGTCTTTTTGATCATAACTATCCTCAGGTTTGTTGTTAAACCATATTACTTTATTATGTCTCAGGGTTTGAGGACTTTGAACAATGCAAAGGCATTTGTTTGATTGATTTCTTTAGAAGAAACTCAAACATTGAAAACAGGCAAACAGTTTCAGAGACAAAGGAAGCTGGGTATGAATTCTGGTCCTAGAAACCCGTGTCAAGGATTGTGAAGGAGAAAATATACTTAGTCATTCTTTGTTGTTTATTCTGAGTCCACCTTGGCTTGAACACATCCCAGGAGAGACTGAGCCACTCAGTGCACTAAACACTCTGAGATTCAATTTCTGATAAAACCAGAAAATGACATTCTGTTCGTTATTTTCTGTTCAAATTAATGGAATTTTTTTATTGTTATTTTTTAGTGTTATTACTATGATATCTTTCCTTAGAATGGCATAACCAAGTTTTAATCATACGTCTGTCTGAAAGTAAAGAAGGAGTAAAGGGCTGGAAACGTGTGCCAGGGAATTGAATTTCAGCCTGAATTTATTAAGAAAAAAACATTACTTTCATGTAATTTTAAGTGTAATCCCTGTCAAAGAGTTGGTGAGCCATGAAAGCATGGCAAGACGGAGGAAGAACCTCAGCAAACAGGCTCCAGAGATGACGAACTGAGCTGTGTTTTTTCTCAGTAACTGCTGTTATGAACTGACCCGAGATGCAAACTACACTGTGGTGTTTCTTGAAGCTAAGACTATTAAATTTTCAGTTTTTCAAACAGGCAGGTCAAATATTTAGGCTTTTTTCAAACATCACATTGAACAGCTTCTTGCTTTTGAACAAGTTGTATTGCTGCTCTAGGTCTCAGATTCTCCAGCTATAAAGCAAACTTAATGACATTTCTCCTCCTTCTTTAAGTGCTTTGAGATCCCTGGATGCTGCAGAAGAGTGAAATGTCCTTTGAGAAAATGAGCTCACCCTTAGAATGATCTTGACCAGAAAACAGCTGATGTGGTCTTTGTGATGTGCTAATTAGCAATGATGTAGCATTTAGTGCTGAGGAAGCTGGAGCTGTTGGACCTGGAGAAGGGAAGGCTCTGCAGATACCTCATAGCAGCCTTGCAGTATTTAGAGGAGCTGGCAAGAAAACGAGCTTTGTCAGGGAGTGTAGTGATAGGACAAGGAGGAATGGTTTAAAACAAACAGAAAGTAGATTTAGATTAGGCATTAGGAAAACATTTGCTCCTTTGAAGTTGGTGAGGCACTGGGATTGGTACCCAGAGAGCTGTGGATGCCCATCCCTGGAGGTGCCCAAGGCCAGGCTGTGTGGGCTGTGGGCAACTTGTTCTGATGTGGAGCAACCAGCCCAAGGCAGGGGTTGGGACTGGATGGACTTTAGGGTCCCCTCCATCCCAAGCCATTCTGTGATTTTTGGGGATGTGATCAAATCTTGCCACAGTTCTCAACCACACCAATGGATTTTTGTAGCAGCATCATCTTCTCTGCTTTATTTTCATTCTTTCTTCCTATTTCCAAACAATTTTTTGTTTCTTTTCCTGAGTGCTACAGGGAACTGAGATGAGATTTTCAGAGAGTTAGCTCATTTCTTTCTTTAATTAAAATACCCAGAGCTCATAATTCTTCATGTAAAGTTAAGATTGCTTTACTTCCCCATTGCATTTAACTTTGTCATATGATTTCTTGTGTCACGATTCACTTAGCACTGTGAGTCCCTATCCAGCTCTTTGCAATCAGCTTTTATTTTTGCTGTCCTGAGTAGCTTAATATCTGGCCTGCTCCTGATTCCTTTTTGTAGGTCTGCATTGAATAGCACAAATCCGCTGCTAGCCTCTCTCCATTGAGAAAACAGATTATACACTCCTGCGTTTTCTTTCTTGTATATTTTTATGTGATGCTATTCCATCTAAACTTAGCCAGATTTCTACAGGAGCCTTCAGAGAAATTTTGAATTCCTTTCAGAACCCGACTACCAGTAGGATCTCCCTTGTCCCCACTCTAACTCTTTCAGAAAACTTCACAAACCAGGTCATTTCTCCCTTTTACATCTTATTTCTACAGGAGGAAATACACAAGAGGAAGAAGATTCTTATTTCTCTTCCTTCCAGTTTTAACAACCCGAGCTGTAAGAGCTCCAGCTCAGGCTGGAAGTTGGTGCAACAGAGCCTTTCTGCAGCTCCATCTCAATTTCATGTTATGCAACCAGGTTATGAGCCAATCACTGGCTGATGTTCTAGAAAACTATGCCACAGGGACAGTCTCAATAAATATCTGTTTCCTTAGCTTTCCAAAACACAGCTTGGAAAGATACGTTGTTCTTTTGTTTTCTTCTATTTTATTTTTGTTTGGTTGGTTGAAATGATTGTAAATTACCATTAATTTACCTGAGCTAGAATAACCAAGTTCATGACACACATGACCTGTCTTCCCATAGAAGTAAAGGAATAGGAACAATTTAAGCAATTTACTTGAGAGGATATTTCCCACTGGTGCAAAGGATGTTTCAAAACAACAGTTTATAACAGCTGTTTGATTTGACTCGATAATTTTTCCCATCCTGTGTCCTACTTGATCAATGTAATTGTAGCAGCACTGCACCTATGTGTGCATCTATATGCATTTCACGTTTTCTTTCACTGAAAAGCACCTCCTAGTTCTTTGCAAACATCTTTATTACTGACATAATTGCTCCTCTGAATATTTTATTAGTTTCCATTGACTTTTCTCACTTCTGCTTGCAATTGATGTTCTGGGACTGAAATTTTTTCTTCTATTTTTATTATTACTGATCTGTCTTTCATTTTCCCTTCTTACTGACTACTGTATGATTTTTCTCAGCCTCAGGATTGCTGATTAGTTTTCCTATTGATTTTTTATTTATTTATTTCCTTCTTACAGATTTCTCGTTCTTCCACTGCTAAGATGATTGTAGTTTATGCCTTACAAAGCTGCAAAATATTTGAGTTTCTCTTACAAGACATTTATCATCATTTTCACTGGTTTGCAAGCATGCTCTCATAGCTACATACCCTTAAGATGGAGATAATATGCTAATTTGATTGGAGGCCATCAAGAACTTATCACCAATCTTGTCTTTACTGCTATTTCTCTTTTTCTAAAGTTTAAGCTCTGCAGTTCTAGGGTCAGCAGTGTCCTCGGGACCAAAAAAGCAACACATGCAATTCCACATCCACTCTCACAGGGTCTCTCTCTATAATTTCCAATTCTGTCTGTGAGACGTGTTCCACATCTGATAAACTCATATGACCAGAAGCAGCTGCCCAGAAAAACCTATCTGAATTTCATCCTGTCAGGTCTCTCCCTGTATTCAGCATCCTTTCAAATTGGGAAATCACATTTCATTATCTGTGTTGGATGGTTACCCTTAGAAGAAAGACTCTCTCTTGAGTTTGTTCAGATAACACCTTGAACCTGTGCAGCCAGAGCAGGTGCCAGGTGAATAATTCACAGCAATATGCCAGTGTTTTAGGCTGTCATGTCATTTTGGTCATCTCTAATGTGACAGGGGGTGATTTGGTTTTTAAGGGGTTATCATTCCATCCAGGTCAGGGTGGAATTACCATTTAATATACAGAAACACTGCATCTATTTATGCATCTGTATGCATTTCATTTTTGCTTTCTCTAGAAAGCTGATTAATTTAGTTTTCCTATTGATGTTTTGTTTGTGTGCCATTGTTGTTTTACCATGATATTTATTTCCTGGTGTTACAACATTCATTGTGCTCCTGACTTGCCAGGTGAAACAGCTGGAGGGAAGCTTTGTTGAGTTACATGACTAGAGACCCTGTGGTGGGTGATTTGACTTGGAAGAGTCCCACAGAGTGTTTCTTTAATGAAGCATTTGAAAAAGAATATGAGATATTTCAGGAGAGATGGATGTCCTGGAAGAGTAGTGTGGGGATCACAGATGGGGGTTATAAGATTGGCAAAAAGGACGTGCTCATGTATGATGCAGGGCTGTTGCCATCTCAACTGCAACTAGAGTTGGATTTGATGCTTAGGTGAAAGCATGGACAAAGAGAGGGGTCTGTGTGCTCATGTGTAACACATACATTAGGCAGGGAATTAGCCATTCATCTACCACCTTCTCCTTTCCCCACCAAAACTCTGTTCTATCCCATATGATCTTCAGGATGCACACAGGCCTGCTGTGCTTGCCCAAAGCGTTGGTCTTTCACTGCTGTCCTAGGGAGACTCATCCATTCCTGTCATCCACTCTATTATGTCTTGCTCCTCTTAATCACATCTCATTATTCCTGATCAGAATGGATTTTGCATCACTTTGCTGCGTGCCAAAAGGTGACATTATAGTGCCTGTGACCTTCAGTAGGGAAACTCCAGTAATGAGACACCTCTGAAAATCACGTCAGGACCATATAATAGAACAATTAAAAAGAGGCATTAACTGGCAGACTATTCATTTGAGGTCAGGGTGGCAGCTCCAGCTAAGACAACTGCTTTGATGCCAATTTGGGTTACTTAATCCTGGGGGGGATTTTACCACATTGCATAAAAATGGAAAGGCTAAGCAGATTAATATTTACGTTTCCTGGGAGTGAGAAGGAGGAGGAGCAAGCATTCTGGGAAGCATAGAAATGCAAGCTTTCTGCGAAGCATAAAATAAGCCCAACAGAAATGAGGAAAATAAATGCTAGTTTCCCATTAAACTCTCAAAAGAGAAGAGCATAACGACTTTGCATTTAAGTTCTTGATTTTAATGAAAACTGCAAAGAAGCCTTTGTACTCTTTCGTGCTTCTTGGAATATTTTGGCTATTTCATCTCTCTGAGGGAGATGAATTTCCACTCAAAAGGAATTTGTTTCTTTCTTTTTTTTTTTCCGTAAAATTTTAATGACCAAAATCTTTCACTGGGAAGTTTATTTTGGTTCAAAAGGTCTCCCAGGTTTAAAAATTCAGATTAAAATTGATCTCTGCCAAAACAGGTGGTCCAAGTGCTTTCTGGATCACTGACTTACAGAACTAATTCTTGAGCTCTAAATTTTCATCCCAGTTTGGAAAAGGAAACAACAAACCTCCAAAGTCCTGGCAAGTAATGAAAGCTACTTCTTTCCCAGCTGTAACTAGAGAGGGTCTTATTCCAGCAATAAGGATATTCTTAGCACACCACAAATAACAATGAGAGAATACAAAAGAAGTTCTTTTATGCAATATTCAAGATCTTGCCTTTGGACTGATTTTATCTGCCAGTGCATATCAAGGGAAAAATCCCTAATTCTCTTTTTCGTTACGAAGCAGAAAATGTGTTATATAAACAGAACTGAATAAAAATATCAAATCAGATTAAAGATAAATAAAAAGGATGCACTGGCTGTCATCATTGCTTTTCTTAAATATCCATTCATCAGCCTTCATTAACGGAACTGATGTGTGGGTTTTGTTAGAGCTGCCTGGCTCTGAGAGAAACTAATGTGTTGACACAGAACTCCAACAACAACAGAAAAAAGTCCTGAACAGATAATTGTGTACTTTGCTGGATATAGTACAGAGGTTCTTCTCCAGGAAAACTCACTTTGCAGTGGAAAGCTCTTTTCTCCTTTAAGGTGCTACTGTGTGTATACATAAATATATACAGAATAAACACTAGAGGCTTGATGTTCTGTGCTTCTAAATCAGACTCATTCTGGTAGTCACTAGAAACGTGTGGTTCTGCTCCAGCTGTGAAAATAGCTCCAGTTTCCTTTCAAAGACTTCCATTGTAAGCTATGTGCAGCAGTCTGTTCCCTGTTTGATTCCCAGGTTGTCTTCTGTCCAGAATCATCTCAAACTATGCATTAACTTCATCCCTGTGAGCTGTGATATCAAAACCACCTCAGACAAATGGATCCTAAAATCCATCTGATTATGTGTTGAAAATTTATCTTCAGATTAGACTTCTGAGTGCTACTAATAGGTGCAAATGAGCCACATGTCTTTCTGTAATGGTCTTCTAAAAGAAATGATTAAAATGGAACACAATCAAGTGTGCTTCTGGTAGGCAAAACCTGGGAAAAAAAAAGTATTTCAGTGTTATCTACTTGCATCTTTTGACCTGCAATTTTCTGCTTGCTGAACTCTGCTGTTGAGATGTTGTCCTGTTCTAGCTCTTAAAGACCTCCAAAAGAAACTCAAATGGAGACAAAGAAGCCTTGGCGTTGGTGCCACTGAATATTTTAGAAACTTTCATATAGCATATTGTCACAGACTCTCAGGAGGTACAGCCACGTTCATTCCATTGAAACTCAGGTGGGATGCCCCTAAATGGTGTGAAAAAACACTTTGGGTGGATGACTTTGTGTGGATGACTCTTTCAAGCCCAAGCTCTATTTTTTTCCCAAAACCTGTTCAGGCCTCACTGTTCCTGTCTTCCCATAAATGTTAAAAAGGCCCTAGCAGACCTTCCTCTGACACCTGGGCAATATTTTACAGTGAGCACTGATGTATCTGCATTCCTTTTGCTGTTGCAGACATATTAGGTCTGTTAGCTGCTCTCTGTCACATGTACTAGTGCCATCCATAGCCCTCACCTATGCAAGAGCACCTTGGACAGTGTCATCATCTATGCCTGGGTAGCTGAGTTCCTTCCCTGATGAGGCCTCCACTGGGAGTCAGTATTAATGCTGCCAACCAGATGAGCAAGCCAGCTGTCACCAGGGATCAGGGCAAACGCACATGAAAATCTAGGTGAGAAGTGTTAATACATTTTTTCTGTGTGTCAGCATTGGTTTCTTTCAACAGCCCTTGAATGGGGAGCTCAGGGAAAAGAGTGAGGGAATAAAAATTTGATTTATACAGGAAGAGAGAATCCCTGAAGAAATAACTCCCCGAAACTTTCAGCTCACAGTTTTCCTTCTGGACTGACAAATCACACAACACAATTTAATTTCAAAGAAGATCAAAAATCCTAATCTTTCTGATGCAGCCTATGGCAATTTGGATTTCTGCTCCCTGCCGTAACATCAAGCTAGAACTCTTGAAACTTGAAATGCTTTCTCCAGTCCAGTTCATCATGTTAATCCCATGTAATTATTCCTCCTTATATATGAAACATACCCTTGCCTACGTCTATAATTCCATCTGACACCTTCCATTATGACTGCAAAAGTGGCAAGTTTTTGCTCAATGCCTATTCTTCCTCCTTGATAGAAGCCACCCAGACCTGACTCTGAGCTGATGGAGAACCACAAGGTTTAGTAGTTTAATTCCAGAGGCAAAGGCATTCTTTCTGTGGGTGAAGGAGACCCCCACCTCCTGCCCCTCAGTAGAGCCTGAACATTTTCTGCCACTGAAGGATGACGTGGCATGAATGTGAAGAGTTTAAGATTCACATCAAACCTGTGATTTGAGGCAGTTGTCTCTGATGACTGAAGTGAGAAGCAGTTGACTTCAAGTTCTGAAATACAACGAAGACAATTCTTGTAAGAACGTGTATACAAACTGCGCTGCTTTATTTATTTCTTAGACTCCCCATGGCCCTGCTCTGCTAAGAAAAGCATTTTTTAAAATGTCACATAACTCTTAGAGCAGCATTTTGCTCTTAGAGCAACATTTTGCTATCTCACGTAAGAAGCATTCACTGTACAAGATTCCCAACACTGCCAGTCTCCCATTGAGGGCTTCTTGCACTATTTGTTATAAATAATACAGTAACCACAGGGAACGCTCTGATGGATGCCAAGATATTGTAATCACCAAAATATATCACATTTCATTGGGGAAAATGAAGAGCATATTTTGAGAACACCTTTATATTAGCAGCTCTGCTACAGTGTTCATAAATAGTTGGAAGTCAGTCACAATTGTTCCTCTCACAGACTGCAGAATGCCAGGAGCCCTCGCACTCTGGAAATTGGAGATAAACATGTTGATAAATATCTTCTCTCACAAGCTTAGGTTGTGACCTCAGCAATCCAGAGATAACTGTTCTGCAGTTCTGACAGAATACATCGTCAACAAATTTGAGACAGATCAGTCTGTTGCAGGCTTCCCTACTTTGTGCTGAAAGCAACACAAAACTGGCTTCTAGGTGCCAAATTCAAATCACAGTTCAAAATTTTCTTTTCAGATGTTTTTTCCTATTTACACTGGAAGGAAATTTATATAAGAAACTCGCTAGCATATGCTAAAACAGCAATTAGGGCAAATCTCAATTCTCAGCAGTGATAATGTAATGGAAATAATCATTACCCAGCTCAGTAGATTAAAAAGGGAAATGATAAATCCATTGTCTCACCTTTGAAGACAGTGCAAAAAAACATCTATTTGCAAGTAGGATTCATCTGCTCTGTTTTAAATGTCTCTTGCAGAGAGGGGTGAGTAGACTCCATTGAATCTAAAGGGAGTCTGGTGTGACTAACTTGTATTTGGATTTCTGCTCTGCAGTCTTCTACTTTGGGTCTGGGGAGCCCTACCTAGCCATTACAGCCTGCCATGTCAGCACACTGCAGAGCTGCCCACTACTCCATCCAGGGAGCTTGGGTGAGCTAAGCCAGAGTCGGGTGCAAAGATCCAAACAGAGCCCACCCTTAGGTCCCTGTGGCACCCAGGGAAGGAGTAAAGGGGTGTGAAAATAAAGCTACTTGCTGGGACCATCCGTTTTGTTCTACATATTCATTTCTGTTTTGAAAGGATTAATAGCTGTTGGGTATTTGCTGCATTATCTGGTATTTCTGGTAACTGCTGCAATCAGTGATAAAGCCAGGAGGCTGCATTTGATCAGATTTCAACAGCAGAATGTGCCTTCTAAGGTGTGTATTATCCTTTAAGCCTCTGTTTGACTCACTGGTTTTACTTTTTCCTCTCTCTTCCTTCTTTTCCAGATCAATTTTGTATTTCTATTTAACATAGTTAGAATTTTAATGACAAAGCTGAGAGCTTCAACCACTTCAGAAACAATACAGTACAGGTAAGTCAGCTGGTGCTTCTTACTCTTGGTGGTGGTAGCAAAGAACTGCCTTGTCCATCCTGCTCTCACCTCATCTTTGTCTTTCCCAATGCCTGTGTAATCTTAGAGGATGTTCTTCTTGCCCCTTAAGCTCATGATTAGATCCACAGTATTTATTTTTACAGGCCAACTACAAAATGACACCTATGTTCTTTCTGCCCGCTCCATTTCAATGTCCAAAAAATGGAAACCTTGGAGGTTTAGAGGTGCTGAGACAGTGGTGTGCTGCCCAAGCCTCCTTTCCTTCAAGGCTCCATACACACGTGAATTTTCCCCCTTCCAATGAAATCAGAATGGTCTGGGAGAATAGGAACTTTATGAACCTCTTTATGTACTCAAGCATATGTATTATATTATATAAATAGGTCATAACAGTGAGGGCTAGACCATTCATCCAGCTAATCTGATGGATCAGTGGAAAAGTGTTCAGACCCTTCATCTCTTCTCTGTCCTTGTCTCCAGCTTTGTAGATACAGAACAATGCAATATCAAGACTTCCCAATAAATCATGTGTGTGTGCATATTATATCTACATTCATAAGTAAGATTCTAACAGAGCCAGGAGTTAAAAAAGGAACAGAGCCTGAGCTAAAGCATTCATATTATATCTGTAATCAGTAGCAATGTTACTGCTGATTACTGTGCACGTACTGTAGAAATTAATGATGTTTTTAGTGCAGAGTGTGGGACAAAAGGCTGTTCGTGCCTTTTTCCTTCAGCTAGCACCAGCATTAGTGTAACCACTCAGTATTGACTCATTATTACATGTTTATGGGGTTCCTTCTCAGGAAGAGCATTTCCCTGGGCTGACCATGCAACCTCCCAAACACAAGTGCTGCAGAAAGAGAGCAACAGGGATGTGCAGCCCAGAGCATCAGAAGGAAGGAGGCCTGGCCCCTCTGGCAGTGCAGGAAACTTAGAGCAGACCCAGACAGTCCCAAAGGAAAATTCTTAGAAATCAGGAGATGCTGAGTGCCTTTTCTCTATTACCATTTACAGTGCCTTGCCAAATGGTCCTGTGTTTTGGAGCATTTAGGGACAGTCAGGTCCTCACTCTGAGAAATAGCACCGTTTTTGTGAGGTAATATTGTCCATAATGCTCTAAGTCATTTCTAGATAAAATCTCAGTGTATCAAGCTGAGGCTTGAAGCCTGATGTCCTCAAATCAGCCTGCTCTTGACTTCAGAGGCAGTTGTCCTGCAGTAATGGAATTTTGTTTTTCTCCCTGGTTCCTTCCTCTCTTCCCATCTGGGGTCTGGGGACAAATGTGAAATTAATGCAGTGATCTGATTCCCTTGCTCAGATTCTTCTTTGCACATTTCACAAGAAATGAAAGGGAAAAAAATATCCTTTTCTCATGCTCCAAGCTGATGCTGTGAAACTAAATTTAGCATAAAAAAAAATAATAATACACCAAAAAGAAATACCCAGCACCAATTCAAATCTCATTATATTGTGCTCCCTGCTGCAGTTGGCAGGGATTAGAGATATTAGATTCAGAGGCAATCTAAAGTAACTGCCTTTGTCCTTGAACAGATGATGGTGATCTTATCCTCACTATAAGCTCTGTAGGTGAATCTTCTATTTCACAGCCGAAATAGAAACCCTTTGGATTCCTGGGACCTGGAGCAAGCCTTGCTGCTCTCAATACTCCAAACATTTGTTAAGCGAGTATTAAATAGTGTGGCAGGTAGTTTGTTAAGACCATTGCTGTCTCCTGATACTGGTAGTGTTTTGTGCTCCTCTGCTTGCTTGCCTGTCTCTTTCCATCTCTTACTGTGGAGATCTGTAGAGACTTAGGAAGTCTTGCTCTGGTGCAGGATTTACCACATTATCCTCCTGAGGTGTAAAGGGTCACTCACTGGGCATGCAAAGGGTCTCAATTTTTCAGCCTAATGCAAGCCTTGGAGATGGGACAGAAACTGTCTGGAGGAAGTAGAGAAAGAAAGATAGAAGGATGTAAAAAAAGTTTCAGTTTGTTCAGATTGTGGGGACAAAGAGGACTGCATGGCAAAGGCTTTCCCAGAAAATTTTTCTTCAAGTTGTCAAGCACTGATGAGGAACAGTTCACAAACTCACCCATGGTTTGGATGTGAAAGCTGACGTTTTTTCCCTTCTCCCTGCTAACTCGATCCAGACTCTTGGCCAACCCCTACAATTCTGTGATTCTGTGATTCTACGATCACTAACAGCATCCACGTCCAACCCCAACCCACCCACACCGTGCCCACTGGACACATTCCTCATTGCCACATCTTCACAGTTCTGGACTACCTCCAGTGTCAGTGACTCCACCACCTCCCTGGGCAGGCTGTGCCACTGCCTCACCACTCTTTCTGGCAGAAAATGGAGCTGCCTGTTGGGAGTACTTGTATTCCATAACTGCAAGCACCTGTGTTAGACACTGAGCAGAATTTTACACGTGAATTTCTATCTGAAAATGGTTCTCTTCTCCACTGACTATACGTATTATTTCCTTCTGAATTGCTCTGAGACATGCTTCTCCCCAGTAGAGGACTGATTTTTTTTTGTTCTGTCTCATTGTAGAGTGTTTCAGATAACAAACATAGTTCCCTCCTGTGTTCACTGGTGGTTTCTGTTTTCTCCCAACAGGAAGGCAGTCAAGGCAACTTTAGTTCTTCTGCCTCTGCTGGGCATCACGTATATGCTTTTCTTCGTTAACCCAGGTGAAGATGACATTTCCCAAATTGTCTTCATCTATTTCAATTCATTTCTGCAGTCTTTTCAGGTAGGAAGTCAATTTTATATTTGGGTATTGGCAGCTGCTAAAAAGATCCTTTGTGCTTTCCAGCCTTGAATCTTATGACAGTGAATTCCATGACACACCAGTATAGTTGAAAAGAGTCCAGCTTATTTATTTATGCTTACTTAATAGATATTTACATCATATCTCACGAAGTGGAGATCTTTCAGGTGTGTTCCAGAGGGATTCACCTCCCTTATCAGCACTATGTTCACTCTGTAGCTGCAGCCCCATCTAAAATCAGCAGAGAGGTAATGTTTCATCCCATCATAAATTGCCTGAGAGAGGGTGATGAATCATGCTTCCAAACTGCCTCTTTCTTCACAGATTGAGCTGAGATTTAAACTAGATGTTCCCAAACAAAGGAAAACAGCTCCTGCCTGTTGGGCATACTTGATTAAGACATTAACTGTGTCTTAAACATTACCCAGCTTCCCACTCGAGCTCTCCTGCAGTTGTGTGTATACTCAGCTTTAGACTAGCC
The DNA here is from genome assembly GCA_013399175.1 of Odontophorus gujanensis. Taxonomy (NCBI): domain Eukaryota; kingdom Metazoa; phylum Chordata; class Aves; order Galliformes; family Odontophoridae; genus Odontophorus; species Odontophorus gujanensis. The sequence goes on from VXAB01000718.1 coordinate 13,358, forward strand.
AAGTCTACAAGTAGTTGTACTCTATCTGCTCCTTCTGCTGAATTTTATAAGATTTCTGCCAGTATGTAAAACATAGTGGAAGGTCATTGTCCCACCTTTCTGAATCTGGGAAAAAAATATGATAAAAACAGCAAAGTGACTGAGGTCATTGAGTTATGTTTGGCCATTTACCTCTGCTTAGGTGTGTTCTGTAATCTTGCTTCTACTTGAAGATCCTCTTGGTCTGGAGTGGAATTATGTTTGATATTAATATTTTACTAAAGATAACTACAGGAACAGATACCCTGATGTCCAGGATATAAATCCAAATATACAGCACACTGACTGCCAAGCCAGTTTGGATTCTAAGACTCTGGAATCCAAATGCTTTGACCTTTGGATTACTGTATTTACTAATTGTGTGTTTAGCTTTGAGGCACAGAGCATCCTACTGGAATTGGAAAATCAAAAAGAAAAGTGACAGTTTTAATCAATGAACAAAGGAACTTTACACCTTCCCAGTGAACTAATTCACATTTTTCATTCTCTAAAATTAATTGTATTGCTCTGTGTCTCAGAAACTGCTACACTGCTTGTCTTATTGTTAGCATAACAAAGGCATACGTAAGAAAGGATGTGTGATGAATCTCTCCTTTATGGTGACAATAATTGCAGTCCATTGCTGAAAGCAGAATAAATGAGACTCTGCTCCTGGGTTTAAAAATGAAAGTGTCGTCATGGTGTCATCTAGGCTTATATTACAGTTATTACAATCTTTGCAGTCATTAGAGAGGCATAGTGTATGCAGTCAATAGTTTCCTCAGTGCACTGCAGCTCACTTGATTGTAAGCAACCTGATGATGCACTTACCCCCACAAGAGCATCTGAGGCCATTTGACATCCTCTGTGGTATGTAAGACATCTGCATTGAGCTGGCTGGCATGACCCAAGACCTGAAAAGGGCTCTGCCATTTTGGGGAGGCAGCTGGAAGCTGTAGAAAGACTTTAGCACAACTGTATTGGTAATTCACTCTATTAATAGTGTCTGGGTTGTAGCTGTCATGTTTTAGCATTTTGCTGCAAGGCACCTGGAATCTTCTTGTGAAATTGTAGGGTAAGGATTTTGTCTGGCTCTGAGAGGATGACATCAGCGAGGTTGTGTTTGTGTTCAGGGTGATACCAGAATAAAACACAGTCCCCAGTTCTGCGTGTTAAAATACCTAATAATTGACTGTTTTCTGTTCTTTCCAGGGTTTCTTTGTGTCAGTATTTTACTGCTTCTTGAATGGTGAGGTAAGTAGTGTCCTCTTCTGTCAGTGCCATTAGTTCTCAGGAGGTGGAAACTACTTCAGTGCTTGCTTATACAACTTGAAATGTTTTTACGTGGGGTTGTAGTCCCATCAGTCTGTTCTTCTTGGAGAAGTTTCTGTTAATGTGTATCTGAATTTTCTAACTCTCATAGTGAGTATCCTTTGTGCAGGATCCTTTATCCCACTCAGCTCCAACTGGAAGGGCAGAGGAAAAGAATTATTCTCAGATTACATATTTTTTCCTCATTTTAAGACTTATTTGAATTTTCCCAGTAATTCCAACTACGGTTTCTGGGTATAAATAAGCATTATTTCTCATCTGGGCTCTTGATAAGGGTATGCTACAGGTGACCTGTTATTATAAAGGGAATGCCATGCTGAGTTGAGTGAGTTTTTCTGTGAGGCTCTCTCTGAATGATCAATGCCTGTTGTACTCAAAGAAGAGTACTGACTACAGGGTCACTATGCTACTTTGGATTAGTTTTGGGGACTTATATTCACAAAAGAAATGTTTCACTAATACCTCTTAATGTTAGACTTAAACCTCAAAGTGTGAGAGAATTACATTTTTTCCCTGCTTGCATTGCCTGTGTCTAATTTACCTGCATTAACACAACTTCTTTGTCCAGTTATAGTTTGGGTCTTTGCAGAAGTTAATTTCTTTTCTTAGTTACTCCTGCTGTGTTGGTATATATTATATGTGTGCTGGTTTTTGTTTTCATTGTGGGTTCCCTGTATGGCAGTATGAGAAAGAGTGGCCATGTCTTCCCACCCTGCTGCTTTCAACATTTTCTATTTCTCAGCCATTGGAGCACCAATATTTTGGGTTGGTTTTGTTTGGCCTGTTTTTTTTTTTGCTTGGTTGTTTTTTTTTATCTACAACTAGAACCAGTACAAAATTCATACCAGGATTTCACTCTTTTTGGCTGTTCTTGGATTATTTCTTCTGTCCTGAAGTGGGAGCTCCTTCACTGCAGCATTCTGAACTTCTTTAAGTCCATGAGCCCACTTTCCATCTCTTATAACTTTAGGAAGTTCAGACATAATCGGACATGTTGAAAGGCAGGATGAATTACTTACGTTCTCCCTCTGTGCCTTGATAGCAACCTATCAGCAGATCTGAAAGAACTTCTGTACCAATGATTATATCACACTACCATTGCAGTTTAAAATTTTCACTTCTTTGGTAGTCAGTTCAAGGTTAAGACACCCAGCTTGAGTGATTTGAGGCTTCATTAGTTTCCCCAGATATGGGTATCTAGTGCCACTTCAGAAGCTGTCAGGTATTTGAGGCATCCACATGGCTCTGCTGTCTGTGATACATGACTTATAAGAAATCCACACCTTCTGGGTGGGCAGTGGCAAACCAAAGAGGGTACAGTGGGGTTTCTATGCAACTACTTCAAAATGGACAGTACAGTCTCTTTCTCATCACCATAGCCTACAACAGATTTGCTCACTTAAGCAATTTTAGACTTTGCTGACAGTATGGACTCTCTACTCTAATGCTTGCCTAGATATTTGGTTCACATGTAGACACCTACAGACAGCTGAATTTGTGAGCTGAAACTTCCCTGTATCCATATGTTTACATCTATTGTGCGAATTCCAGTTGACAGGATATACCACTGTATCTGCTTTTCTGAGATATTACTTAAGCCTGAGTTCCCTAAACATTTCAGCATTTTCTCTTCCAAAAGAGTAAAAGGAGTTTGGACTCATCTTATTGTACTATGGGTATGATTTTAAAGTATCATAAGGATTTGAAAGGGTGAAGTTACTTGCTCTGTTCTAGCTTCAGATCTGCAAAACTTAGAAACAAGTAGAAAAATCAGTGATATTTGAGAGACTTTTGAGTTTCCAGTGCCTCTGCCCAGAAAAAGATTGTATCTTATCACTGTTATAAAACCTCTCCCTTGTGATAACGCCTATCCTCCCCAGATCTCCACACACTCATAAACTGTTCTAAAAACAGATTATGTTTCCCACCTCACATTCTGAAGGCCACATCACATCCCATTGCAAAACTTTGCCATAGTAGTGTATCTTACCTCCTTCTGAAGGGAAAGGCCTTCACATAGCCAACAAAGGCACACATGAGGACCTTGGTTGTTATCGTAGCAAAACTGCATTTCCTTACTGTTAACTTCCATATCTCAGCGGTGAAAGTCATATTGATTTATTTATTGATCATTTTGATTTGCAGTGCTTTAAGTGTTCCTCAAATATCTGCTATTAAAAGATCTCTATTTCTCAGTCCATGTGTACAGTATCACTTTGGAAAAAAAGTGCCAAAATACCATTTGCATTCTTCTGACTTCAGCTGCCCTCAGACAGTCATCCCTAGTAAAAATGGTGATGAAGGGAATGCCACTCCAGCCCCCAGCACTATGAATAAAATCCACAGCAGATTTTGCTTACTGAATAGTTAATTGCATGTTCTGATGAGTGCCCTGCTACAAAGACTTCTGTTGAAGAAGTAAATCTGTATAAATATCCACATGGAATTGTAACTGCAGAACTTTCATCATGAGATCTTTATAAATATCACTGAAGCCTTGATGAATTATCATCTCTTCAATCAGCCTGGTATTCCTGTCTGTATGATAGATGGGCTGATGATTTGCTATCTCAGAAGTTTATAAATACTTTTAAGTTCTTCAGTTATGACAGACTTGGGTGCTTTAAATGCATGTAATAGTCTTTAACGGGTTATTCAGCCCACACAATGCCTGTCCTACTCTTAATTATGACACGAGCAAAAGGATAAAAAATACATTAATTTAAAGCTTTAATTACGCCATGATCTTAGCTGCATCTCTTCCATTTTGTATTTGACACTGATGCCAGTAACTGTCTATAGTAGAGCTAATAACCATCAGCAGTAAAACTCACACAATATGGATCAGAGATGACACCAAAGTTTCTGTCTTTTATTTTTTGTGTGTGTGTGTCAATATTCTGTCTGTTAAATTTGGCAAAAGAAAAAGCAAAAAGGAGTTTTTGCAGTGTAACATCATGTAGCCTCCCCAGGTTTAAACCAGTGTTCTCTTATGACTTAGCACAGAAATTTGTTTCTCCCCCTATGTGCTCTTTTGCTTCAAATCAGAGGAATGACACAGATGCATTACTTGAATAATTGTCATTTCCTAATGGAGAAGGCACCTCTAGCACTCCAACTGAAGCTGGTACATTTGTAATACAGGATTTCACCATGAAAGGTCTTGGTCTTGATTTTGTGATGCTTTGGTCTGACAGTTTTGAATCTGATCACTGAAAAAAAAAAAAAAAGGTAAAAAAACGCCAAAAAACTATGAAACTGAGCTCCATGCAAAACATTTCAAATGGGGCAAGTTTATTTCTTTGTGCTTTGAGGTGGGCATTCAACCTGGGTATACAAACATCTCTCTTTCTTTCAATTCCACAAGTTTCAGACCAGATCTGAAGGGAGTGTGTATTCATTCAAACCCCCTTATGGGAGATAAGACTTCAGATTGAGATAGAGATATTTTTGAGATTTCCAGATTTTATGAGAAATTTTGTGGTGAGAAAGGATGTATGCATTTACAGTACATATCACAAAAAGTATGAATGTTGTGGGCTCTTCTTTTCAATGACTTCAAAAATTAAAATGTTCCTCAAAAGTGTCCCCATCAATTCGCAGATCCCAATACTGAATTCAGTTTTACTGTTACACTGTTGTTGGCATGAAGCTATACTGAACAAAATACACTTTTGCAGAACAGTGGAAAATTTGTATTACAGTTCACTGAAAAACATCTAGGATTTTTGAGTTGATGAAATTCATTCTATCTAGATCATTTTGCTTGTAACTATATAATAGTGTGTAAGCAGTGTTATGCTTTCATGTTATTTCACCTTTATGTAAGTAGGGATGAGAGTATAGATTTACAAAAATCACCACATCATCTCTTCAGCCTCTGCAGTGGAAGATAGTGAATTCATCCAGTAACTGATAGTGTGTGCTTAATTAAAGTCTTTCAAAAGGATGTGTAGCATGGGAAGACTCTCACATGGCACATCTGACTTCCTGAATATAATCTTCAGAGAGGAATGTCGAAAAAACATCACTACCTATCAAGGTCACAGCCAGATCTGAAATTGGAAAAGGCTCAGTGAAGGTTCTAGTCATATGAGGAGGTTACTTAAAGTTGCTTACTTTTTATGATATGAAGTCCAGGAAAAATAGTTGTTATATCTTTATTACCAAAAAAAGCTCCATTAGGAAGCCTAACAACTGGTCAATGAGGACAATTTAATTGGGCTTCGTACCCCTTGGGCTTTCCACAGGAGAGCATTGGGGAAGCCATAGTGATGCTCTGTAGCAATTTAATCACTGTTCATCTCCAGGCTCACTGCTCATCTGGGGTTTCTTTGTACTTTTGTCTCCAGGACAAAAACTCCAGGACTAAGTTTTTTAGTACACAGCTTCTGCTCACAGGCAGAATTTCCATTATCTTATTAATTGATTCCAGATAAAATATCTTTAAAGGAAATGGGTCTTCCCTCCAGCTTTCTTTCCAGTGTGGTACCCAGACCTCCTTGCTAGCAATGATCTTCTCCTGAGGGAGAAAAGGGAAGGAAAAGAGTTCAAATTTTGTGTTGTACTCCAAATATATCTGTCTGCAGGGGTTGGGTTAGCCTTGGTCTTACAGCTGCTGCTGGTTGCAGTCTGAAGAGATCAGATCTCAGATGTTTCACCTTTTCCCAAAAAGGAAATAAATTATTTCTGGTCAGACACTGGTAGCCCTTCAGAGCAATGAGAACTTCACAATAGCCCTGTTACCTCAGCAAAGCCATGATGGAAACAAGAGGATTAAAGGGAAGGATTCTTGCCTCCAGAGAATACCTAATTGTTGCTGGATGCTCTGTGTAATTTCCAATAACCATCAGAGTTGACTCCTAAGAAAGTTCTGTGATCCTTGGAAAACCTAGCAACCATAATAGGAAATTATAACACCGTACTGTAATAAGATGCTTAGGAATGGAAGTGGCGATGTGTGAAAATGACCCACATTCATAAAGTGATAGGGCTTAATGAGTGAATAGATGTCCGTACTATCAAACATAATGAAGGAAATAAGAGAAATCCTGGTTAAACATTGTGGGAAAAACAATCTTACTGAGGATGTGTAAGCACTTGAAGAGAGGTCAAGAGGTATTTCGAGATGTTTATCTTTGGATATATTTGAAATGACTGGATAAGGCCTTGACAACGTTTTAAAACTGGATACAAATTCTGTGCTGGTCTTGCTTTGATCATAGTGTTAAACCAGAAACCTTCTGAGGTCCCTTCTAAACTTAATTTATAATTCATGAATCCTGTATCTGTAATAAGGCAGTTGCCCTTTATCTCCAGCCATTTCTGGTAGGGTGCAGAACTAGCAAGGGCTGTGTCAGAAATTATCGTGTGAAGAGTGAATTCTCAGCTCAAGCAGATTCTAATATTATCAGGTCAAAATCAACAGTCAGTTATAAATTAATATTTAAGAAAGAAAGCAATTATTTCTAGAGAGGAATAGAAGCTACTTCATTAGATGGCACTGTAAATTATTCTCATAACTAGATGCAAGGCAAGGATAAATATGTTTATTTATTTTTTTAATATATCGACCCTTTACCCAGAAACCATCTGTCTCTCAAAATCTATTAAGCTCAAAGTGGTTTACTTTGATCTGATCATCTTGGGAGGCTGTTCATTCTAATAGCCAGCTATGAATCATGACCTAAACAGTTAGTCATCCACCTGCCCATCAATCTAAGCAGACTTCACATTAATCATTCCCAACCCAAAGGACATGCATTAAGCATTCCTTTAAATCTCTGAATAAATATGAATATGGGGGTGGACTAGAGGGTTAAAATTTAATTCCATCTTCCAAAATTATTGCTTTTTCAGCAAAGAGCCCAACAATATGGATGTGAGTACTACTGCCAAATGTCCCTGAGGGTGACAGGTCAATAAAGAGTCAGGTGAAGGAATGAAGCCTTCCCTGTGGGACCATGAGGCCATAGTTCACTACAGGACCACAGTCTCTTTTCTGTATCATCTCCTTGCCTAGGTGTGTTCTGGTAGAAATTTACCTTCACAGAAAATCATCTTTGGCTCTGGTAGGTCTTCTTGGACTGGTGTCTTACAAGACAGAGAAGAATGAGTAGTAGCCAAGGCATGGGGAAGGATAGGAACTCTAGAATCTAAAGATCCTTCCACATCCTATTTTCCTGTATCTGCTGCCACGACAGTGACACCAGAGTACTCCACAACAAAAGCACACAGGCGTGGCTTGGATTCACAGAATCATAGAATCATAGGGGTTGGAAGGGACCTCTAGAGATCATCGAGTCCAACCCTCCTGCCAAAGCAGGTTCCCTACACCAGGTAATAGGTAGTTGATAGCAAGAATGGCCTTCCCCTCAAGTGTCTGCTTTTTAGCAGTCCCTTTGTGGCCCAGAAAAAGGGAGCAGGATTTACCTCCTGCACAAAATGTGCAATAAATCTTTTCAATTAGACAGAACTTTGATATCTTCTTGAACTGTTACATACATTAAAAAGAAATCACACTGTTGTGATCTTTAGAAATGAACTTCAATGTCCCAATCTGATAGGTGCTATAGAAGTATAACCCTGTTACAAGAATGTGCAGAATTGCTGCTAAAGATTCTTGGAAAAAAGAAAAATAGACGTGCAAATCACTTAAACTGAGTAATTTTGAGGAAGAACGAGAAACTTCAGTACATAAAATAGCAGTGTGATTCTGGCTATTTGAGAGAAAAAAAGAGTCCACCTTTTTGTGGAAAATAACAGGATTTATTGCCATGTTTCCTTTGAGTTTTGCAGGTTGTTTTGACTACATCTCCTCCACACCCTAAGAGGATTATTATGCTGGTAAGGGATTCTTTATTGAGATGTTTGGCTCCTTTGTATTTTGTTTGTTGGTAAAATGGCCATCTTTGGCCAAAACTTTTGGCTCTACTGGGGGCCTTGAAAAGCCATACCAATAGGGTAAGAGATTACTGTACAACATAGGTATAGTTGCTCAGTTATCTATCACAAATGTATGAAAACTGACTTCTGTCTCTCTGAGAGCATTAGCATTCCACATCAGCAGATCCCCAAGTCTGTCATTCAGGTGGGGTCTACACTTAGGCCATTCTGTTTCTTTGCATCCATTCGTGGTTACACTTAATCTTTACAGGGATCTCAACAAGCTTGACCTGTAGGCTTTCTCATAGCATTTGCTGTGAAGGCTTTTTAGCTTACATGCCCTCCTTCCCTCAGGAACAGCCTAGCCCTCTGGAAAACTTTCAAGATTTCATGTAAGGCATCACCTTACTATATGTTCTGACATGTAATGGATTAATTTATTAACCTAACATTGCACATCTATTACATACACATTTGCAGGTAAGCTGATCATCCTCAACTCCCTTTACAGGCAATAATTCACCCTGATGAGGTTAGAATTCATCTGACCTGTTTTGATTGTCTCTTTTAATGATCTGTTGCCAATATCTCATGGCTTTTCCTGATTGTGTCTCTGCTGGATGCTGGCAGAGAGGCTGTGGCTTTAGGAGCTCCATGTAAGTGGATTCCACAATGGGATCAGACACGAGACAGACCAGTGCCCTGAAATATAAAATCTACATAGCCATTTCCCTTTTTATAGACTTGTAGAATGGCTTGAGTTGGAAGAGACCTCAGACACCATCTAGTTTCAACTCCCTGCCATGTGCAGGGAAACCCACTAGATCAGGCACTTTTGTTCATGTGGACATTGCTTGAAAGTGACCATTCCTCATCCATCACTTACAATAGTATCAAATAAATCTTCATCAGCCTTTCCATCATTTGCACCACCATTTGCAGCCAAAGATAACAAGTCCAGTGTTATTCTCCCTTTACCTCCAACTGCAGAATAAGGATCTGCAGCGTGGCACAAAGCTGCTCAAGTACAAACTCATCACTGAAGCCCGTTTTCATGGTGCAAGAATTTGTTTATTTCAAAGATACTGAGGGCTCTATGAACTGCTTTCATCTATTCTGTTTGCTTTTGGATCGGGTTTTCTGGGAGTAAAAAGGCTGCATATGAACAAAACATGAACATAATTGAGGTTATATAGCCACAGAGTACTCAGCAGCACGATTTCAGTACTCAGAGAGTGCATGTCATCCCTCTGCCCCGACCTGCTCTCATCCTTGTGTGAGGTATGTCCTCTGGGGACAGAGTGTGGAGGTGTCCCAGTAGCCTTTCTTCCAGCTTCATTATTACAGCATTTCCTTTAATCCTATTCTCATTATCAGAGCCTTTTAACCTATGTTACTACTCTTCTACCTCAGTATTGTGTGAAGAAGCCTCTTTGTTCTGAGCAGTGTGTAAATGGTTCGAGTTGTCAAGTCTTGTTAGAGAGGAAGATATTTCCTCCAAAAACTGATTTTTAATGTCACTTAATGCTCCCTCCTCAATTCACCTGTAAGTGATGGCTTCAAGAAATTAGCCAGCACCTAGTGTATATCACATAAAATAGCAATGCTAAATTGATATCAATTTTATCAAAAGCAAAGCTTCTTTTCATCCTGAGAATGAGAAACCTTCTCATTCATTCTTTTTATTCTTCTACTAACAAGAGGCTCTTAATTTTTATCAGACCAGATGTGAATTTTAGTGATTTTCTTATGTGATCTCAAAGTTTGATTACTCCTCAGTTCGGTGATCCATCCTCTGGCATCTACTTCTCCATCAGATGAGTTCTTTCTCTTCAATGTCCAAAAGCAAGCCCATGGAGAACAGTGCCCACACTCCATAGGCACAAAAATGGTGGTAAATCTGGTTTGACTGCACATTCAGGAACTGTGATTGTTCATAGCAGGCAAAATGCAGAGAGATTTAAAGAAGTTACAAGGGAATAACTATCTGATGAAAAAAGACAGAGAGTCAAAAAGAAATGAGCTGTTTGCTGAGCAGCACGGAGAAACTTTGCCATGTCAAGCAACTAAAGGTGCACAGTGATGAAGCTTATGATTTTATTTGTGGGGCTGCTCAATAGGTTTTAACACTAATGATAATCTACGTACTCCTTTTGACTATTACTGGCTAACGCTGTTAATTTTGTGTCGTAGAGGAGCTAGTGCTGACTCTGGGATTTGATACTGTCTTTACAAATGCTTAATGAATTGGAGTAGTGCCTCTCACAGTTAACAACGGGCTTTAAAGGTGCTACTTTGCTTTATCTTTTTATACTCTTCTTCTCACCCTGTGTGATAGCTTTTTTCTTTTTTTTTTAACATGTTATTACAGCAGTCACAGCCATTTTCCTTTTTTCTTTTCTGACTTGAAGTTAAGCAATCATTTTGTCTCTGAGTTCAGCTGTAAGAGATAAATTGGAGCTTAACCATTTCTGCTTCTGCTTTGTTCACATTCTAATTGCAGTGAATTATTATCTCATTAAAAAATAGCTTTCACTCAGCCTTGTAAGTGCAGAGTGTATTTTCATATGCCCAGACCATTAGGAATAGCTCCAGCTGTACAAGACAGCACTTCTGTTACTACTTTTTATCATTTCTCAAAGCTCATAAACAAACCATATCATAAACAGCATTCAGACAACTGCTTGTTTAGACTCACATCTTTATCTCCAGGTGTCTCTTTATGACTTGATTGGTTTGAAGCTCAAATGATAAATCTAATCTGGCTTCACTGGCTGAGTAAGTACCTGTTCACACAAATTGCTCAGAAACACAAAACCCATGAAGTTGCTCCTCCTTTCCTTGGCCCCATTAAATGCCCCAGGAGGACCACTTCCTTGAAGGACTTAAGTGGGTCCCAGGCTCTCTGTACAAGGGTGAATTTCACTCCTACAGAACAGGAAGAAACTTTTTCCAACAAAATCTCAGTATTTGATTACATGTGGGTAGAAATGAGCATTCAAGAGCCAAAATCCCTCTGCAGACATTGTTCACAGGACATTTTCAAGACATTAGTTACTCCATGACACTTTACATATTACTTATAGCATTTGCCTTAGGTCCCCAACGTCTAGCTAAGCTTGTTTTGCACTCCGTGGAGCAAGCTGGACTAATTTAATTCCCCCTATCTAAGACACCTCCTTAGGGGGAACATCTTTCTTTCTGCACTGACTACATTGAAGGCATAAAAAATTGGCCAAGACTAAGTGTAAAGCTTTCAGATGATATGCATTCCCCTGACATTTTCATGGCAATGGTATTTGCCCTTCGGTATATATTATACACTGCCTTAAATCCAAAAGCAGAAAGAAGTACCCCATTGCCACTGCAGATAGAACAGAGTAAGCAGCACATCTCACACAGAACCAAGAAAGTAACCAAAGAAAGAGATCCTCAGGTCCTTTTTGCCCAGTCTGCACCTTTTAGAAGGACTGTGGTAGAAAATCCACATTTCCAGCTTCAGGATTCCCCTGACAATGCACCTGAGGGTGCAATTGCAAAACTGTTTTCCAGACTGATATTTGCCATCCAAAAAATGGGATGTATTTTATCCTTATAGGTCCCTTCTAGCTGGAGATATTCTATGATTCCATGATACACAGAGAAAGTTGGGGATGAGGGGTCAGAGTTTCTGAGTACTACAGGCAGTGTATAGGTACAAGTCTCTGAAGGCCCACCAGGAAATGGGAGGATTGTGATCAGCTGAGAAATGGAGTGCAGATCCTCCCTTCCTATTCCATGTTTATAGACTGTATGTTTTAACCATCAGGTCATCCATCATTCCTGTTCTAGGACACCTCACGCTTGCAGTGTGGGGTTTGGGTGGGAAATGCGCTTGTACTCGAGTTCATCAGCTCATTTGAGCACCCATTGCAGACAACACGTTGGAGCTGGTCTGAGGTGGGTCCTCATATTTCAGATAGGCTTCACACAGCACCTGAAGACAGGATACAAGCTTTAAATGAAACAAAGGAATCATAGAATCATCAAGGTTGGAAAGGACCCCCAAGATCATCCCGTCCAGCCATCCTTCTATCACCAATAGTTCCCCACTGAACCATGTCCCTCAGTACAACATATAATGTTTCTTGAACAAGAAACGGATGTCTGTGTAGCTTCAATACCATGTTTCAGTACCTGCAGTCCCAGTGAGGATTATGGATGAGGATGGCTTTGATCTACCTCAATGAGGTGTGCAGTGCTGAGAAATGTCGCTGTGGGTTTTTCACAGGCTGTGCATGCTCACCTCAGGCCTTGTATAGTTTCCATGGTAGCAGAACCATGTTGAGGTCTACTCTATGAAAACATCACTGCTATTAATACCCAAGCTTTAGCCTGCCAGTGGTAAAAAAGGGATAAAAGCACTCCTTAAATTTTGAGGGACGTGGTGGAGATAAGTACTTTAAAGATGGGAAAACATTCAAAATAAGATATCAATATTGCCTAAATTTTGCTGAATTCATAATCCAGACATCTAAAGCAGAGCTAGTTCTCTAGACTCACTTTATAACTAATGAAAAGAACTATGTATTTTTCATCTAATCACAGTATCTGCCTTGCTTGGGATATTTGCTTTAGGAGAAGATGATTCATGATTTTTGACCATATTGAGTGGTTCTCTCAGGAAGAGAACTGGGAGTTGGTAGCTGAGGCATAATGCCTACATTATATTATCAATAATTCTGTCTTCTCAACAATGTCTCTTTGGCTAAGGAGGACCTGGCTTGATACAGACCTTGAATTTATACTAAAAATATTCTTCCTTCAAAGCTGACTGGATTTCAGGTTGGCAGTAGAATGTCGACGCCCTTTCCAAGTGTTATAACTGTAACTACCAGTCCAATAAACTGAGCCCAGATTCATCTCACCTTAAACATAAGACTTACCTGGCTGCTTAGGTTAGGGATCTGAATTGCTCTCAAGACTCTGCAGTAATTGGAGATGGACAGGAGAATCCAGAAACTGATCTAACTATTTCAAGCTCTAACTTTGAGTCTTGTTTGCCAGTGCTTTGGCAGGAAAAAAGGTTACATTTGGTGTTAGGAGCATTTCCAGCCTTTCCTCCAGTTGTGTTTTAGGCATGGATTCCTGTTACCTGTCTCTTGCTTGTACACATGCATATTCCAGCTAGAGGCCCTGGGCTCCCTCTATGGTCTATGCAAAAAATATGCACTTAGGATTCATCCGGCCTGTTGGAAGTATCTGCTTGAGGATGATGCTTCCATTGGCTGCAGAGTATTTATCTACTGTACAGGGAGCCCACAGGCTCAGATATGTCTGCACTATAGATGCCAATGTTCAGTTAGATGATCTGAGATGCACCATCACATGCAAGGAAAGACAACTGCCTGGGACAGATCTCTTTAAGACATCCATCAGAACCATCCATTTTCAGGGCTTGATTAAAGTGTCTAAGCTCAGGCATTTCTTGCCATTTGAAATGCTCTGAAGTATTTGAGACATCAGGTATGTGAGGTGAGGTTTGGGAAACTCACTTACCTCAGAACACAGTCTCAGGAGAGTATCAACTGAACTAGATGCACATGTGTAGGAATCTTAATCAAGCCCCGTGTTTCGATTGCTCAACAGCTGTCACCGTTTCTCTCAGTGCTGTGTAGTGTCCTTTAACTGAGGACACCTGATTATTCCAAGTGTTCATATCCTTTCCTTTTTTTTTCCTTTTCACCAGGTCCGTTCTGCTGCCAGGAAGAGATGGCACCGCTGGCAGGACCATCACTCGCTCCGAGTGCGCGTGGCACGTGCCATGTCCATCCCCACGTCCCCAACACGGATCAGCTTCCATAGCATCAAACAGACTGCAGCTGTGTGATATGCCCTGCACATCTGTGCACCACCTGGTGGCCTTCAGGGTTCTTTCTTCAATCTCCCCAAACCCCTTTCTGCAAAACTTTCTTCCTTTACTCCGCACTGCGCTTGTTCGCAATGAGGTGCCCATCGTATTTTTGTGGACTCTCATCTTCCACGTTCATCACGCTGCTTTAAGACAGCCAGGCAAAAGCCTCTTGGAGTGAGGGGTGGCAAAGCAGATTCAAAGAGGAGAATTTACACCGACTGCACCTTGTGGAAGCCCACAGCACAGTCTAAAACAGCACAGTGGCAGGAACAATAATTTTTTTCTGTTTTTTTGTCTTGGTTTTTTCCTCCCATGGTGTGGTGAACAAAACTGTTTTTGACACACTGCCCATCTCACCCTGTACATCGGTTCCCAGTGATTTCAACAGATCTCGTGTGTAGATAGCCCATCTCATTGTTGGTCCTTTGTAAAAGTTTCTTCTCTGCAAGAAAAAGAGTATCTGAGAAATGCTGTGAAAAACCCAAGTTTATCTACCTTCCCCATTTCTCCCTTTGATAGACTGGGACTTGGCCTGGGCATCGCTGGACTGTTATACACGGGGTGTTCTGCCTTGCAAGAACCATGCCCTGTTCATGCAGAAGATGTTGAAAAGGACAGCAGTATCTCTAGATAGCACCTCTATAAAGTATCCTTAACCCTCTCACCCCCATGTTTTCCACACAATGTAAGTAGCCTTTGGGAAGTGTTTGGTTTTAGCTAAGATGATTGGGCTGGAGAAGGACAGCTGGACATGATTTCTGGGTTTAAGAAATATAAAAGGGAAGCACTGTAAAAAAAAACAATCAACCATGAGAAGAGGACGTTTGCATTATGAAGATAGTGCTATATGCTGCACAAAGATTATCTATTCAGCATTTTGAACTAGAGCAGTTGTATCTACTAGGCTTTTTATGTGATGTTCAAAAATACTGTATATTTTCAATAATAAACACTACTCTGGGTTGGTTTCAATAAAACCAGACATCATTTTCTTGACTCTGGGAAGGAAAAGGAGCCCTGACTACCTGTAGACTTGAGATTGTTCTTGTATCCAAGATCAAAAAAGAAATCCTGTTTGATAATAAGCCAGTGAGAAGAACAACTTCAGGATGGTATCTGAGGGGTTGAGGGACTAGAACAGGAACCGAAGAACTGCCAGATCTGAACCTAGATGCTGTTAGTTGTGCCTCTTTCTAGTCATGTAGTGTGGCTAAAGAAACAAGTCTTATCCAAACTCTGTGAGCTGAACAACCCAAGCTTTAGCAGGAGTGCAGTAATCAATATAGCTGACCTCAGATCCATACTGTGCAGACCAAACCCAGATGTCTGGCACCTGAAGAAGTGAACTAACGTCTCCATCAATAGACACTCAGCTTCCACGAGGTCCTTCAGAGCTTAGTCATTAACCTCACAGTAAACGACTGGAACGTGTCCGTGCTAAATTACTTAGGGCACCAACCTTGTACCAGTCTTCTCAGGACTGTTTCTAGAATGCCTTATTTTCACTCACAATAAATACTCACCGAGCAGTTATCAGCACGTAGATGAAGACACCTTCAAGCAGCTGGGTGGTGGCCCAGTGAGGGTGCTCCATCCCCATTTCTAAACATTTTCAACTCCCAGCTGGATAAAGCTCTCAGCAGTCAGGTCTGCAGCCATAACTGAGTCTACTGTGAACAGGGCATTGAACTAAAGACTTCCTGAAATCCCTCGTACCCTGAATTATTCTCATCCTAACTGTGCTATTGTTAAATGCTACAAGGGAATGAACACGAGCATGTTTTAGCTGCTGTCTTTCTTTCAGGTGCACCTCAGAGGAGTTTGGAAGTAGGCTCTGTCTTCAAAAGAAGTTTCTTCCATTGCTTTCTCCTGGTAAGGGTGCAAAGATGAGTCAAGTCCCATCTGCTTTAGTCAAGACTCTCTCCCTGATACTGTGATCCCTTTCAGTGCCCTCTCTCCTTTCGACAGAATGATCATTCAGCACATGGATTTGGGATGATTCAGATGTGCCTTCTGGATCCGTAGGAGAATTCTCAGCTCTGCTGGGAATATGGCTGTGGATATGAGGAGTGACAAACTCTGTGTGTTTGTATACCACCGTATGCATCGGTACACGCACATCTGCTTGCAAATGGGTGAATGTATGTCTGTGTATATGAACAAAAGCGGAAAATTTACATCAGATTTACAACTCATTGTTCAGGAAGAAAAGGAGGTTTCTTGGTTTCAGTGAGTTATTATGGAAATGAGCATCCGTGAATGCTGAAGGACTTGAAACAGAACTCGTAAGAGCTCTCCAGGAAAAACCTTGCAGTGCTGAGTGTTGCAGATAACACACATGCCAAATGCTGTGTGAGAGCAAGTGTAAGCTTACTTTGGATCTGGACTAATTGCTTCTTTCTGATGCTGTTTAAGCCTTTTCACCCCCCTTTGCAGCTCGCAGTGGAGAGAACGTACTGTGTCCTCCTGACTATGGCCTCTGGGAGTCAGCAATGCTGCACTGCAGTCCCATGGATGTGAGGCTGTCAGCGTAGGGATTGTGTCTGATACTGAGGAATCACTGTGGAGATTCGTGTCAGGTGGCAAACGCCATATGATGTGTACAGGACATGGTGGCCTTCTCTGATGTCTTTTACTTCCAGACTGAGCTCCAGCCCCCAGGGTGTACCAGAAAAAAACCCTCTGCATCTGGCACAGATGGTCATTAAGCATCAGTATCAGCTGTTCCAGAGGAGCACATATGGACCTGGCTGGCCACCAGATCACAGCAGAGAGGTTTTCAAAGGTCAAAGTGCCAAAAAAGAAGAAAACGAAAATCTGCTGTTCTGAACAGACACATAGCAAGCCTGGGAGCACTCTGTTAGACGATGAGGGAGAGGCATGAGACCATTCTGTGAGACCATGCCTGTACAGTGGGAGATGGAAGGATGTGCTTCCAGGGCACCAAGGTCAGTATGGCTTAAAAATCACAGGGAGAAAGAAAGAGCCACTGCTTTCTGCAGAGTGGCTCTGCAGTCAGGTGAAATAGGCAGTGTCCCCTGGAGAAGGTCTCAAGGATGAACACAGCAAATAGGCAGTGTCCTCAAGAGAAGTCTTCTTTGAATGGGGAAGGGGCTCTGAGAAGCGGCCATGCCAAGGCTCCTCTTCAGCATATGGATAAATTAACCTTCAGCACTCCCAGCGTCCTGACAGTAGTAGGTATGAGAAGAAGAGGTTTGGGGCAGCCTCGCATGTTCTGTGCTGAAAACAGAAGTTCACTTCTTCAGACAATCACCATAGACTTTCCTTTTAGTTCATGGAGAGAAGCAAGTACTTCGGAGATCACGGTCCAGAGTTCCCCACCCAGAAAGTGGTATTTACCCATGCAAAAAGAATGTTGTAGGCTCACGAGTATGAAGGCTTCACAGAAATCCTTCAGATGTTCATAGAGTAATTCATTTTATTCCTTTTCTCGTTTAATGCAGAGCAGCTGGAAGATAACTGGCATCTCTGGAGAAACTTCTGGAAAAGAAAGCACGCCTACAAATTGTGGACGGATGGCAAAAGATATGGTTAAAACAAAACACAAAACAAAACAAAAAAACCAAACACACACAGTGGGATTATTATTGTTTCTTACATTTCTCCACGTGCTCGTTAACATAGCAGGAGGAAAATGCTTCTGATTAGTACAGCTGCCACAGAGCACTGCCGTAGTGACCTTCAAGTATGAAAAGGCAGAGCTTTAAAAAAGGACTCATAAAACTTTAATGAGTTCCCCAGATGCTAACGAGCAGGCCAGCTTCCATTAAAGGTATCTGCTCTCAGCTGCCTCCCAAGGCTGTGAAATGAACCTCTGACCCTTCTGACACATCTTGCCTTAATGCTCCCAGGCTGTGCGGGGCCATGTCAGAGGCTGAACCCATTAATTGCACTCTGGATATCGCCGTGTGCCAAATGAGTGATTTCGTCTTCTGGGAGAGAAAACTGACAAATTAAAAGCTGCTGGCAAAGGTCATATGAAACAGCATCAACACTCTGCAGGGATGCTTTCCTCAGAATCCAGTAGTGTTTTCTTGGCATGGCTGTTAATGAGCTGCTTGATCCAGGCTGAGCAGAGCTAACCTGGCTCATCCTGGTGCTGACCAGCCACATCCAGCCTGAGAGCACGTTGAGATGCTAGAAACTTCTGAACGTCCTTCAGCTGTCTTGCCTGTGATTTAGGAGCTGACTCTGTTTGTCCTTGGCCATGCTCATTGACTGCTGGCTTACAGCTCAGCAGTTCACTACTGGTCAGCTAAGGGATTCACTGCTCCACATCCCTGCCCATCCGTGGGTCCTGAATCATTAGCTGATCCTCCCCGGGGTCTGAAGCAGCATTTGTTTCTCCCTAGTATAAGGCTGAGGCAGCACCTTAGCCGACTCAGCAGTAGCATGCAACCAAGGCAGTAAGGAGCCCTGGGTCACCCTGAGTGCTGCCTGGCTCCAGTTCTGTTTATGAGATCTGCTGATTGCTGTGATTTCATACCTCATGGGCATCGTTTTGGGAGATGAAAAAAAAACAAACCACATCTCCACCAGCTAGTCATCCTGTACTGTGCTGCCACAGTAGCAACACACGAGGGAAAGTTGGAGTTCGCTTTGAATAGCTAATGATGCCTTTTCTTGGCCCTCAGTTTGTTTGCATGTATATATAGAAGCACACTTTTTTTATAATCCTGTTGCTTACTTAAGAAGATGTTTTGTGGCTAGAGGATTACTCACAGTCCAAGAAACTCTCAGAAAGCAAATAAGTGCTAAATTGGGAATAGGACCCCTGTGCACTCTCTCCACCACTTCTGTAGACTTTTGGTGTCACTCCAAGGAAGTTTCTTTCCTTTTTTTTTTTTTTTTTCTTTTATCAGCTTCTTCCTGCATTTGTCTCGCTGAGCACTTTAGAAGTTCTCTGGGGCACAGACGTCTCTTGGTGGATGTCCATAAAACATCCAGCACCTAACACAGCATGGGCTCTTCTTCCAGTGTGCGATACTGAAATGCAAAAAAGAAACCAGAATATTCTTGAGAGGTGTACAGTTCAGTGCACATCTGAAACCTGGCATACAACTCTGGGTCGGAGCTGTGACTTAGCACAGGCAGCAGAGGTTTGGGTCGTATACATTGTGCTAACAACAAGCCCTGCTAGAGGTGGCTGATGAACATCCTGTTGCCAATAAATAATGGGAAAGACACTTTTCCAAGCTGTCCACCAGTGTTGGGGTCTAGGGGTGCAGACAGACATCTCATGGGATTTTCAGACACCTCTGTGTGGGCTAAGTACTGAATTCTCATTGATTCCTGGTGGAGCTGAGCACCTATCAGATTTAATTTCCTTTGGGATTAACAGTAGCTGTGTTCTTCGGTGCATAGATATCTTTCTGCAACAAGTAGAAATGTCCCATGAACTGGATGGCAAGGCTCTGCTGGGGCCTTCCACACCACAGAAAGCCCCATAGCTCCATTGCATGGATGTGAATAACTTATGGCAACCACAAATCTATTACTGTTCTGTTTTGATCAGTTCTATCTGACCCAGTGAGAGCTCTGAAGGTATGAACTGAAATTTTGAACCCACTATCTTACAGCTTGGGAAAAGAGCAAGGGACAGGACCAGCACAGTTCTTTTTCCCAAAGTCATTTTAGATTTCATTGACGGTGGTGTCTTATGAAAATACAACAACAACAAAGAAGATCTCTGTTATTTTTTACTTGGTTTTTTTTATTTCTGTGGGTGGGCTTTTATTTTCTCTCTTCAGATTTTTTGTAGGTAGGCAGTGTTTTGTTTTGCAAGAGCAGTTATGTGCAGGTGGTACCACTCATGTATCCAGATCCATCCCCAGATCAGTTTGTAGGGCTGAACCACAACAACATGACATTTTCCCAATAGTTAGCGAATTTGGGTCTCATTCCCAAAAGAGAATTTCATAGGAACTGAGGCTATTTGCAGTACTGGGTGAAATCGGGCAGTAATCTTGGCTGAAGGAGAACAGGTTGCTCAAAATGCAGTTGTTGATGACGAAGCACTCCATTTCACAGGTCAGTGTGAAATACTGGCTTTTCATTTACAAAAATGAACAAACAAACAAACAAAATAAACTATTTTAAATTTGACCAAAATTTAGAGAGGGAGAGAGAAAGAATTGTAAAATCAATGGGAAAATTCATCACCTGGTGCTTCCTTCTGTTTTTCCCAATTTCTCCAGCATTTGTGGGTTAGCAGGGAGGGCTGAGATTACTTCTGCAAATGTCTACTGACTTAATCCTTGTTTAAATACCTTGCAAAATGGACTTCTGGAAATGGGAAATTCTTACTGGTCTTTCCTTTCTGCCTTAGACATCAGAGATGAATGCTGTTCAACATGTTGCTTGGTCAGTCTGACTGCCATGCACTGCCTGTCCCCAACAGGACACTTTGTGGTGGCTTTCCTTTCAGGAGGGGACATCTTCCACTGCATTGGCCATGACTTTTACATCTCCTCCCCAGCCTGCCCAAACAGCATGTGACAAAATGTTTTTCAGGAAGAGGGTAGATGTGGCACTGAGGGATATGATTAGTGGGCATGGTGGGGATGGGTTGGGGCTGGAATAGAGGTCTTAGGGGTCTTTTCCAACCTTTATGACTCTGTGAAAACACAGACTTATTACAGAACCCAAAAGCTGCAACAGCTTTGGACATAGAGGTTTCGATTGAGGCAGATGCCTGGCTTATACATCTCACTCATAGGACACTGTCTTTTGTTAGAACCATTGGCACCACTAGAAAATGTCAGTAAGCTTTGGTCACATAATTCCTTCCTCATCATATACAATACAGTGTGGTTTTATTTGTCTTACATTCAAATTTCACCAGAGAAAATTGGCATTTAGCCTTTTACAGAATCCTTCTCCCTCCTACCAGACAGCACCTAGCACACACTCTCCTTAATACCGTCCAAGATTTTTTCTCCTGGGTTTTGTTACTTGTTGTCATCAGAAGAACAACTGATATAATCTTTCCCCACAGGAACTGAGGAGCTAGATAAAAACATGTCCTGCCTGAACTGCTAATTGAAACTTAGAAAGCAAAAACCACCACCAAAGAGAAGAGAACACACAGAGAGCTGGAGGAACTGGCTTGAAATGCCTGGTATCCAGTTAGCAGCTGTCCATTCCGTTCTGCTGGCTAAACCCTCTTCTGTCCAGAAGCAGAGCTTAATTGAAATACCAGAATGGATGCTATGATCTGAATTACAAACACAAGGATGGGTTGTGGTCTGCCTAGCAAAAGAGACTAAAAGCAGAACAGAGGCTGTTCATCTGAACCTTGAGCTGTACCTCAAGGAACAGGTAGCTCAGAGAGCTGGATGAGACCAAGAGCCTCTGTGTGATGGAGTGCTCAGTCAGGAGATTGGGGCAGGTATTCAAAGAATAACAGTCACCTGTATAACTTCTCAAAGGCACTCAGCCCTAATTCACTCAGTGCTCTGCCCTACAACTCATCCCCATGTGTTTCATGGATACTTTTGGACTCACCTTCACTTTGGGCTATGGATG
Source organism: Odontophorus gujanensis (assembly GCA_013399175.1). Classification (NCBI taxonomy): domain Eukaryota; kingdom Metazoa; phylum Chordata; class Aves; order Galliformes; family Odontophoridae; genus Odontophorus; species Odontophorus gujanensis. Next base: position 35,034 of record VXAB01000718.1, read on the forward strand.
TGTCCCTGGGAGAAATGTTTTACAAATTTCCCTTCTTGTACACAGCCTGCTAGCTTCAGGATGTGGCAAATGCTGAATGCTCTGAAGGCATAGGGAACTCCATGGAAAGTAGTCCTGGCACTGGAGTAGGCAGTGATGGTCTTGTGTTGGTCTTGGACAAGTAGCAGGGGACAATGGCACAAGCATCCAGTGCCATAACCAATAACATTGCTTGAAGGTTGTGATTCAGATCTATGTTTTTTCATCTTATAACTTTTGAGATCGTTCTCTTTGCTTGTTTTCCATACTCAGTGGTAAAAACCCGTGACTAGCAATATGTCTCCACAAGTGTGCTTCACCTTGTTAACAGCAGCTTGCTTGCTCACCCTCATTCATTTCCACCTCTCAGTGTATAAAAGTTTTCAAAGCGTTTTTGCTTCTGTCAGCATTGACAAATGTTGGGAAGTTGCTTGCAAAGCAATAAAGACAAAATGTTGCATAAAGCATTTTGTCAAAGTTACCAACTTCAAAAATCTAGGAAGGTTGTAGTCCCCCTCTTCCTGAACTCACGTGGGCAGACGTGAAATGAAACAGATTCAATCTGCCACCCCCTCCGCTGTACTCCAAAGGACTGAAAGGAAAACCTCAAGTCTGTGCAGACCTCAACCTCATCAAGCGACTCCTTCAATAAATCAGCCCTTCCCACACATTCTGAAATTGTATTAGCTCCTAGCCACAAGACATTTATGATTCATAGAGGACAGGCTCCTTGGGAAATGATTACAAGCAGTCCCATCTGCAGCATAACACCGAGAGTCTGTGCAGTCAAAGGCAATTAAAAAACAGATAAATCAGAACTCCCAAAACATGTTTCAGCAAGAAAGGATCACATGTTTTTCCTTTGTCAGTGACTCATCAGCACCATTTTGAGTGGTGTTATTTATTGGTTATTCCCATATGAAATAAAACCCAAACAATCAGACTGTCTCAACTTATAGACAATTTCTTTGAAAGACAGAGTCTTTGTACCCCTTGAGAATCCCAAATATCCCACCTGTGCCATGCTGAAAGGAGCACACCTTTTTCTTGGTCCAGATGAACATCTGTCTCTGGAACCATGCAAAAGATTTGCACTGTCCACATGTAGGTGTTGGCCATTGGTGATGGCATTCCTGCTGGTCATAAGAGGAGTCTGAAGGCTGACTCATAGACATGAGCAAAGATACATCTCCTGAGCTACATCTCAGAAACTGGTTGATTTGCCTACACATAGCTGCCAAGGACACCTGAGGTGGCCTATGGCATCTGAAACATCTACAGGGTGGGAAACCAGAAGCTGAGTCTCCAAAGGCAGTAGACACTAATGGGTGAACTGCTTGTTTAGGGCTTTTCTGTATCACAAGTACTACAAGACACTATCATTTTGTGTCAAGCCGAAGAAAACCACTTTGTATTTATTTAAGCTCTCTTGTACCTTCTGCTCTTCATTTGCAGTTGAAATGCTTTGATTACCCTGATTTAGTCACCCAATTTTCTTCCCTTTGTCATGTCCTACATGAAGACTTTTATTCATTTTGTTATTTTATCACAGCTTTGCTTGGCACTGGGGAAAGGAGCACTGTCACATGTACTCCCAGTTATGTCCCCCACAATGCTCCCATTTCTCCTGCACCCACCTACTGCCTGTTGTTCCCACTCATGTTTCCCCTGCTAGGAACCTGAAGCCCATTCTCTAACACATAGGACAGTCTATGTGTTTGTTCCCCTGCTGTGCTTGTTCCCCAGGAGCCAGCAAAGAATATCTCATTTGTAGTGTCATTACTGTCCCTCATTCAGAGCTCAGAGCGAAGAACAAAGTGAGCATCAAAGCACTTCCACTGGGAAGCAACAACCCTCATATCTGACCTCCTGTCATGTTCATTATCTCTCATTCTCTATATTTAAATTCCAGACCAAGCAGCAAGTACACTGAACATAATACTTTATTTACTTTCATAGAGGTGTCACACAGATTTCTCTTTCTGCATTACATCTCATGCGTTATTGGTGAATACCTGATTACTGATACTTGCAGAATACATACACATCACTGTTTTTGATAATTTCACCATAGCCTCACTGATGAAAACATAAAATTGCTTACGTCTCAGCTGAACTACAGAAATCTCTATCCTGGCAATTCTTTTCCCCAGGTAGACTAGGGATGCACCTGACTGTAGATGCCCTCACCCTAAAAGCTGTGTTAGAGCAAGTCAGACCAGGCTCTGGTCTGTAGGGTTAGTAGAGGCTGCAAGAATAAATGACTAATGGGTTCTGCTTGTGTAGAAAAGTCTAAAATTCAGGTCTCATCTGAGAATAAGTAAAGATTGACTCCATTCAAATATTCATGACTAAGCTGTACTGTGTTTGAGTGTAATGCTGTATCCTAAGGACTCTCTGACCTTCTGAATCCAATGAACTGTGCATGAATCTCTCATCCCCAGCTCTCTGCCTCCCCCTCTCCTATCATCTCAAACAATGCCCATGACAACCTCCATCTGACCTTGGTTTTCAGTGAACTTCTGTGCATTTAGCACGTGCAAGAAAGCAAACAAAACAGGGCTTCACAATATGCCCAACACAGGATTTGGCTGCAGTCTTCTGTGTTGGGTTTATTAACTAATCCAAACACAGCCTGGATCAAGAGTCATTATAGGTTCATGTTCTGCCAGCACACATTCACTGTAAGTAAAGAATAATTAGTTGGTCCAATTAGTGCTCAGCAGAAAATCGAAAGAATCTTGAAATTCAAGTTTTTATATGAATTAGTAAATACAGAGGCAGCAGTGTTTGATAGTCAGACACGTGGAAGTTAAAAAAAAAAACCTTTTCTTTCTCATGTGTGAATATTTTTCTCTTGGCTTTGTTGTCACCTTGTCTAACTTTATGCAGCTGGGAGCCTTCAGGGAGCACCCAGCTATCAACCAGAAAGGACCCAGGATCCTCTTGTCCACATGATACAGTTCTTACAATCACAGGATCATTAAGGTTGGAAAAGACCTCTGAGATCACCAAGTCCAACCCCAGCCCACCCCCACAGTGCCCACTGACCATGTCCCTCAGTGCCACATCTCCATGGTTCTGGAACACCTCCAGGGATGGTGACTGCACCACCTCTCTTGGCGGCCTATGCCAACAAATGACCACTCTTTCTGAGAATAAATTATTCCTAATATCCAACCAAATATCCAAGTCTGATTGCTGTGGGGTGAGCACAGGTGAATTCTTAATCTCACCTGCATTTGCCATATTCTTTTTAACTACTGCAAAAAAAAAGACATTGTCGTAATCATCAGCAGCACATTGCTGTGTTAATTGTCTCATCTGAGCTGATTCAGATTCAGTTCTGCCTGTGCTCATGTCTACTTTGCTGGAGAGCCATGTACCATCACAAATCTTCCTCTTTGAATTTTTCTCTAGGTCATGATCAGATGTCCTTTTATCATCTCCCTCTGATTAAGACAAGACTCAACATCCAGGCTGGCATTCCTCTGAGCACCTGTGGTTGTCTCTTTTACAGTGACAGAATTCACTGAACTTGATTTTGCCTTACTCTCCTTTCTCCACAGTGGTCATGTAGACCTCTCACGTGTGGATATCCACGCTGACAGACAGGGACATTCCAGGCTTTTTAGCTTTGCATAGTGCTCCCATCATATATCATAGAGAATAGAATCATAGAATGGCTTGGGTTGGAAAGGGCCTTAAAGATCATTGGGCTCCAACCCCTTCCATGGGTTGGTTACCCCCACCAGCTCAGGTTGCCAGGGCCCCATCCAGTTCAGACTTGAGCACCTCCAGGGATGGGGTACCCACAATCTCTCCAGGCAGCAGTGTCAGTCACTCACCACTCTCTGCTCTTCCAAGTCCACTTGTAAAACAATACAGAGCATCTCTAGTGTTTAAGAAATTGAATCGAGCACTGGGCATAATGTGACCCCTTCAGAGATTATTTGAACAGACAAACATTCCTGTAGTCCTGTCTCACCTTCTCCAAAATCTAGCTCAGGAGCAGTGACAGGTTTTTATGTGGACTTCATTTGTTGTAACTTCTTCAGATCATTTTGCATAGGAAGGCAGCACTGCCTTCACAGTGTAAGCTGTGTCATGAGCCAATAGCAAATAGGAAATAGCTCTCAGGAAAATATTTACTGCTTTGAATCACCAAGTCCTGAGCTCTACCCTTTTACCTAACCACAGGCTTGATTTGAAGCAAGGCGAATCAAGCCATGACAAATCTTACACTTGGTTTAAGAGAAAGCTGGCAAGTATCATGCCCTCAGTAGATATCCAATCCTCTCTGAGACTAAGGAGACAAAGGGATTCAGTTTCCCTTCATACTTTTCTGAGCTCTACACTTAATTCAATGAAAACCTGGCCTGAGAGAAATGTTGTTGTTTTTTTTCTAACATGAAGGTGGCATTGGCTATTTTTTGTCTAGGGGAACCATCAGCTGGGAACCATAACCAGGCTGATGCCAGCACTATTTGTGCACTTTTGCTTCCAATCACAACAGAGTTGGGGGGGATTTTCTTCTTTTGGGAGTCTTTCAGTTGGCTGGTTGGGTGGTTTTCAGTGGGAAGATCTGTTACAGGACATATGCCTTTATGTGAGTACCCATCCAATGAAGAACTTGTCCGTATTTCTAACTCAGCTGAAGCATAGGCTGCATAGAAAGTTTGCCTTTTTGAAACCTCCCTCCAGCAATTGCAGCTATCTCACTTGGCAGGCAGAAAATATCTTCTGTTTTATTAGGATGAGCAGTGTGCAAGAGCAGAATAAATCATGGTGGCATCTTCTCAGAGCTCAGGAGAGCAGGGAGAAACCTTGACCTAATGCCGTGGATATTTCAGACTTCATTCAAAAAGTCCTGGTGTCCCCAAGGGCCCCTTGATCTCCTCTTTGGCTTTGGCCCTCATGGGTATTGTAAACTTAAACCAATAACTTCCAATCAATTTTGTGTTGTTTTAGGATGGGTCCATGCCCTGTGGAAGACAGACTCAGCAGTTATTGCAGGTATGATGAAGACACCTGTCTTGTGTATGTCGGAGCTGTCAGACTGAAAGATTCATCTCACATCACATGGGATGTCCACGATGTGAAAATCTACCTTTGAGCTGCTCACTCAGTGCAGGGGAAAGGAGTGGGCACTCTGTGGCCTCAACTCAACTCATCCTCTTACACATCCTGCCTCAGATACCTATGGCTCCATGAACTACGCCATTGACTTCTCTGTTTACTACAAAAAGATTCTCAGTGAACAGTCAAGTAATTCGTCCTTTATTCCTCCACACAGAAACAGCCCATTTTCTGAACCTGTTTAAGCCCACTAGGATCATTTAATTGATGTATCATTTCATTTTTACATTAGTACGATGTAATGATGAATCACGTCTACTGTTTTCCACGGAGCTCCATTTGATCAAGAGTGGCAGAAGTGGGAGTAGAAACCGACTGATGAGATCATCATCCCTCTTGAGGAAACCATTCCCTCAATCAGTCTGTCGCTACAAATTTACTTTGTGAAGTGGAACGCTGAAATATTTATGTTATGCTATCAGCTGTATTCTTGAATGAGCATTTATTTGCACACACAAAAGCACACAGCAAAAATAAAGTAAAATAATAAATCTGTTCTCAAGGAGTAGAGACAAAACAACCTGCAACTGGAAAAAAGGAAAACCCAGATACTAAAAAAATACAGCCACACATTATTTACTGCCCCTTCTCCATTCCACGTTTACAAAAGCTGACAGCAGGAGTGCTGTTCTTTCTGTAAACGTAGTTTCCTCTTCCTGCCAAAATTTTTGCCCCTTCAGTGTGGAGATAGCAGCACGGGTGCAGCATTTCCATTTCCCATTGCATGGACTGCAGTAAAAATACAGAATCATCTTGGTGGGGAATTTCAAACAGGAATACCCCATGAAAAAGGAGACTTTCACTACGCCTCTATTTTTATGTTTAGCACCAGTACTAGGGCAATAAGTAGGCTATGGGGTTGAGTGAAAATCAGAAGTGCAGCATCAATAGTTGGTGATTTGACCAATACAGCCAGGATTGTTGTTGGATGTTCTTCTCATCCTCTGAGGTTGTACACTGTCACACCAGCTCATGGCACTTCCTTGGGTGGAAGCATCTCTTTTGAGTTAATTTCCCTGTGTGTGGGCAATCAGGAGTTTAGAGCATGTGTTACCTCTTAACACAGGCATCTGAAATCGATTTTTAGGCATCTACCATGTCTGTTCCTCCCTGCTGGCAGTGAAAGGATCTGAGGAGGACTGGCCCCACTCTAGACGTCTGTGAGGATGTCCAATAAATCATGCTGGTCTGGCTTTGGATGTGGTCGCACACAACCCACATGATACCTGCTCCACACAGCTGAGGTTTCAAGGCTAAACATTTTCAGTTGAACAGAGCATCAGAGCAGCCATGAAACCGGTCCTGAAAACCCATTTTTTTCCTGGAGCAGAAAAATACTGCAGTCTGAAGAAAAATAGCAAGAGCTCTCAGCAAAAATCCCAACCTTTTTAGGTATGTGCAATTTAAAATCCATTACCAACTGATAACACATGAGCTGTGTTCCACCACTTTTTCCAATGAAAACCTTGTCTCAAAGGCTGGCAGCTGTCACAATGCTTTGATCCGTCTTCAAATTGCCACTCTGGATTTAATATTAAATTTTTAGCTGAGTCAAAGCAAGAGAGGTTTCCCTAATGCCAGGCTTTGACAGGCTTCCTGTCTGCATCCATCTATGGATGAAGGAGCTGGGGAATTGTCATGCTGGAGTCTATTCTTGTATCTATGCTAGATGGAAGATACCAACCTAATCTTTGTGTTTCATAGAGGGAAGCAAACCCACACAATGAGCCTATCCCATCCTCCAGCACTGCACCCAGACATGTCATGTCTGAAATAAGCTACTTGCCACCAACATCCAGCATGAGGAGACCTATGGGTCAGTGTTAGTACTGGGTTAGTGGGTTTGGTGGGGATGGGTTAATGGTTAGATTAGGTGATCTTAGTGGTCTTTTCCCACTTTAGTGATTCCATGATTCTATGATTGCAAGTTCTGACACCAGCAGCAGCACAATAGTCAAGATTTGCAGATGTTTTCCATGTGGAAGAGGAATCAGAAGCCCAGAATTTAGTGTTACATAAGACTTTATAAAGTTAACAGTTTGGATATTAAGAGAAATTGCTTCTCAGAAAGAATGGTGATGCTCTGGCACAGCTGCCCAGGGAGGTGGTGGAGTCACTGTCCCTTGAGGTGTCCCAGAACTGTGGAGATGTGGCACTGAGGGTCAGTGGGCACGGTGGGGTTGGACCAGATGATCTTAGAGGTCCAATCTTAATGACTCTATGATTCTGTGATTCTACTATCTAAACATAACTTAATGCGCTTATGCATGCACACAAGTCCTGATATCAAATAATCCTATTGTTTGTAGGATGATCCCAACAGTTCTGTGATTCCCCAGAAATACTCAGAAGCCAAGCCCCAGAGAAGCACATTCAAGCCAGGGGAGTGAGAAAGTAACATGTCAAAGTTCAGGGTGTAGTTCTGTTTGATGTGTCACCACCAAGGGACAACAGGGGTTGCAGAGGGACAGACTCACTGGCTCCTCTCTGGTTTACACTGCTGACAAATGGACCCTTCCCCCACTTAGATGTGTGCTGTGAGAACTGAAACATCGAGATGGGACATAAATCAGTCTGACAAACCTCTAAAAGGAATCAAGGTTAAAGGACACAAATGAATGCATTAAATTCACTAAACTGCTGAGCACCAAGTGAAAACTGCAAATTGCTCAACACAGATTACAGCTACGTACAGAAACCAGCCATTCCTCTGTGAGCCTCAGAAATGTCTCTGTGGCAGTAGGGCATCCTCCATAAAAATCCTTTCCTGAGCTTCATCTGTCACAATCTTGACCCCTTACCTTCCAGGAGCCACTTATTGCTCCTGTGAAGGAAACAGAGCAAAGCAAGGCAAGCCTGGATTCCAAGATAAGCACGACTCCCATCTCCCAGTGATGAAGTTTTATCTCCTGATCCTCCTCTTATATCTCCTGGGAGTCTGTAGCCTGCTATAGGAAGATGACAAAGCTGAGAGAATCCCAGTCCTACCTAGGGAAGGTTCACACCACCAATGCTTTGAGAAGCCCCTCATGTTCTCTCTATCACTGAGCCCGTAGTCTTTGTAGGTGTTGCAGAGTTTAGTGTGTTGTGGGGTCTGCATCGGACTGGTGGGGATGGGAGTCCATTTCCTTGCCAGCATGGAAATTGAAGATCTGCAGTCTAGTTCCAGCAGGCTTCAGCCTTCCTGTTCCTGACATCTTCCCTTACAGCATTTACAAAAAGGCAGTTGTGAGGCCTCTGTCTGGATGGTCATAGTTGGTATCACCTCAAAATGCTTCTAAGGGTTCTTGAAGGGGCCCAAGGGTTAAGCTCCTGGGTCAGTTCTCTTCACACCAAGTAGAAACATGAGTGGTTTGCTGTCCTCCTGAGGGACCATTAGCCACACACCAGTGCTAGGAAACTCACTGTGCTCTTTGCAAACTGCTCCTGCTGGTCATGGGGAAGGGCAGCCCATCGCTCCCCAGCCCCGTGTCCCTGAACTATTCCAGCATGGCTGCAGTGTCACTGCTGAGTGCCTCTACTGCAGGACCCCTGAATCCTGGCATCTCCCTCTGTGTTTCCTTTTATAACCTAAGACCTTAGCAGCTCAAGCTGGCTCCATCTTTTCCCCTTTGTAGTGAATGATTCCCTTCTGTCACGTCCTCTAAGGCCTTCTGAGGAGCTCTCCAAGGAGTCTGTGATGTCAAAATACACTGTAAATCATTTATCTGCAGCTTTCCCAAGAAGGAGCCCACAAGCACCGCCGTGTCCCTCCGGGTCAATTCCCACCATTCTGTCGGAGCTGCTCAGTGGGTTCTCAGCCTCCAAAAATTCCTTCAGTTCTTTCTCACTGCATTATAGAGTACACAAGTGGGTGCCAAAAACTGAGCCCTGCACTCCCCACATCCTGACTCAAAACAGATATCAATGGAGAATTATACAAGCTGTGCAATGCATTATCCCTGCAGAAGCTTTTCCATGCCTCGTCCTATTAGAAGCCAGTTTTCCCCCTAAAAATGTAAAACCATCTCAGAAAAGATTGCATAGAAGTATCTCATCTCTTCACAGAATGTCATGCTGTTTGTAACTCTCTCCAATTTATTTTTTTTTACATCAACATATTGGCAGCTTCTATTCTAAAATGAAATGATTGCTTGAGTAGTCAGCTGTGAGGAAGAAGCATTTCTACACTCCTCGGTGTGCTGCCTCACTCCTACACATCTCAGTTCAGCTGATAATCTCCTGCTCGGCTGTTACTTTCTCAGAAGCAGTACTTGGGGTGGGAGAATTCTATCTGTCCTCTGTTGGAAGTTTTGACACCATCCCTGGAGGTTTTGAAGAAAAGGGTAGACGTGGCACTCAGGGATGTGCTCAGTGGGCATGGTGGAGATGGGTTCATGTTGGACTTGATGAACTTAGAGGTCTTCTCCAACAGTAACGATTCTGTGATTCTGTGACTTTACCATATAGAGTTCCTTGAGCAAAGCAATGGCATTAGGGAGAGGAAGGAAGGCTGATGAAAAGTTCACATCTGACATTGAAACTGTGCTGAGTCCTCTGTGTCATGCAAGGAAGCCAACTGACACTGGAAAAGACAAGGAGGGAGGGAAGGAGGAAGATAGGTCTTACCTCCAAGGACGCCAGCACATTTCGGACTCACTGACAAAACTGGTTCTTATTCAAGATGTTCCCTGGTGTCACATTTTTGCAAGATCTAGAGGGCACATCCTTACACTGACAGTGCCTGGCTGAGGGAGCATGAGATCCATGCTGACTCCACAGGCAGTACTAAAATGTTCTGAAGAAGTGGCTTGGAGTTGCTCTGGTAACAGAGTAACCCATATCTTTTGGGGTATTTCTTTTCTTTGTTAGTTGGGTTGCAAGGGACCTCAAAGATCACCCCACTGCCGTGGGCAGGGTTGGCAGCCACTAGAGCAACTTACCCAGGAGCAAACCCAGTCTGTGGAAACAGGCCAATACTTGACGTAATAGGGAATAAACCAAATCAATTCCCACCTGCTTTTGCTCCCACTTGGCTCTGCTTTTTTCCTCCTGTATCCCCTGTGTTACACAAACCTGATCTAGCAGCAGGTTGAGAGCTGGTTCTCAGGATCAATACACCAAGATGTTCCTAAGCAAAATCACATGAAGCCAGGCCAAGCATTGGCTCACTCTGTCCTTTCTCTTCTCCCTCTATGCAAAACCAGGAACCCTTGGTGCTCTCCAGTCGCTAAGAATATAAAGAAACAAATTTCCATCACCAAAAGTTCTTTTAAGCTTGTATTGTGCTAAGAAGTGCAAGTCACATTACCTGGATAGCATTAAGGTTCCCAAAAACCCTCAACTGGCCTTAAGATGATGCAGAGGTTTTCCTGAACCTCTTTTAGCACAGCCATAGACAGACACTCATATTAGCACCGTGAACCACAGAAGAACAGTCATGGTTAAAGTTCATAGCAAGAGAAGGGTGGTGAGTGGAAACCATACCTTTTGTTAATCTAGTTGGTGCATCTCAAGAAGGCAGACAAGTTACTGGGCACACAAGCTGTTTCTTTCTGCAGCAGATACCTTCGGCCTGCTATATGGCCTTCAAAATAATGTGATTTTGAGCAGTCGTGCAGAACATAATCAGTGGCTAAATCTGGCAGAAAAGCAGGGTTTTCTTGTTTTCTCAAGTCCATAATAAATGCAAGATGCTTGCCAGGGAGGAGCGTGCATATGTATATGAGTGTGATTCGCTGGAGGGAGAGGGAGAAGGCAAAATATTTCATGTTTATTTTTATCTGGGGTTAGTGGTGGCTCAGAAGGAATTCTAAAGGAACTTAGACCAACAAACAAACATAATTTGGGGTGGTGGGCTGGATTTGGTGTCTGCAAGTGTTGAGGGAACCTGGCATTCTTGTTGATCTCATCAGTCTCATGTAGAGTTTGGTGTCCTTGGCTCCTCTTCTCTGAGCCAGCACAGGGCTGGGAAACTCACTGCTCCTAGCACCCAAGGACTGAAGGGAAGACCTCTCATTACACTAGGGGAGGTTACTGCACGCTGGGTGAAATAGCTCAGTCAAAACAGACCAACATTTTTAGACTGAACTTTGTGTCACTGGAAAGTCTCCCAGAAGCTCTTAGATTGAGCAGCTACCTTAGAGGATCTTCTGCAAATGCTGAGGTCAGTGAAGGAGAAAAGACAAAGAAAATGCATGCCTATAGGGCCTCTAAGGCAATGTCTGTACAGCTCTGTGCAAACAGTTGGACTTTGTGACCTCAAGGTTTTTCCTAATCCTAATGATTCTGTGGTTTGAATGGGCATAGTGGGAGTGGGTTGGCAGTTGGACCAGGTGAAATTAGTGGTCTTCTCCAACCTTAATGATTCTATAATTCTGTGCCTGAGCTTCTCCTGGGACTTCAGTTTGCTTAATCAGACTCAGCTGGTCTCTCCCTTTCCTCCCCTGGAGCTATCAAGTTTTCAGGTCTGTTCCTCCACCTTCCAAATTACATCAGATTTCCTCTCCCAAGAGGCCCCAAAGAAGAAAAAGAATCTGTGTTCACCTGCCCATACATCTCCTTGGTAGGCAACCAGAAGTCCAAGGGTAACATTTAATCCCTAATGCAATTCTTCAATTAATCACTACATCTGCAATTAGGCTAAAACAAGCTTATCAGCTACCTGGGTCAGACCTCTCACTCCTATTTCCATCCACCAGTCATCATCTTAATCAGATAGAGGGAATGATAGGGCTTATACTCCAGTGAAGGGAATTCATTTCTATATGGTAATCAGAGGTATCAGCACTGAAAATGCAGTTGTACTTCCTCTCACAAGCTTATTGTTTTGAGTGACTCAATTCAAGTGTATCCAACACAACCTAATGTGTTCATTAGTTTTCGTGATGATTTTTCAGAGCTGTGACTGTGCATAAAACTATTCCATCTATGGAGTGTCCCATCTGCCCACTTAGTCTGTGTTTATCTGTGATGTGAAAGCATGTGAGAACAATGCATGTGGCACTGGGAGTTGGACTAGATGACCTTTGAAGATTGCTTCCACCTCAAATGATTCTGTGATTCTATGATGACTGCAGGATTGATGAGGGTTGAGAAGGGTACCATGGTTTTGTGTATTCATATTGGACCTTCAAAGTATGCTGGGGTCAGACCTGTGCTGTGCTAAGCATCACAGAGGAAAGCAGCTGTTACACAGGGGACTTCACCTGGTACACACTTCTCCATATTGGGAGGACGTGCTCTGAAAGAGAAGGGAGGAGGTCAGGGATGCACATCACACAGTCTGCTCTCACATCAGCATAAGGCACTGAACTCTGGTACCAAAGGGCAGATGATTCAGAGAGGCCAGCAGATCCTGTGTGTGATTATAGGATATCTCATCCAAGACAAGGGGTGATGAAGTGTTCGCTGTTACTAGCTGTATATGGGTTGGCCGGTGAGGGTTTGGTTCTCTAGTTCTCATATTCCTACAGGTGCATCCAGATAGTCCATTTCACATTTCCGAATGTAGAACTCTATATATTTTGGACATCTGTTTTACATGTACTCAGCACACCCAAATGTCAGCACAGCTCTAACACGAGAGCCCGTGGGTACCACAATTGGCACTGGCAGAGATGGTGAGCACTTTGTCATCAGTATCACTTTCCAGCTTTGTGCCACGGGCTTCCCTGAGTCATGTACTATTAATGATGAGTTTCTTGCTCTCTGAACTCTCTTCTGTAGTGTGTCCATGTTGGAAGCAGGAATGAGGTTAACACTGTCACTATTCAGGAGCAATCTGATCCAGCTGTGTCTGTCCCTGTTCATTGCAGGGAAGTAGGACCATAAGGCCTTTAAAGGTCCCTTCCAAATCAAACAATTCTATGATTCTATGACCAAAATTTCCCAGGTTTGATGAGAAGACAAGACGTGCCAGCTCTGTGATTGCTCTCCTGCTGTCACAATTAAACTTGTGTGGAAAGACATTGCTAAGATAATAACAGACTGAAGGAAACTGTTGAGAGTGGGCTAGTAAAGACCAAATTATTGCAATGGAAATATTCCCTGTAGAAATAGCCAAGAACATTAGGGTAATTTTCAGTCATACCTGCTGTAAACCTTTGTAAGAAGCAACACCAGCAAGAAATGTATCAGAGGAAGGAAACCAGGAAAAAATATCCTGGAAATCTTCATGTTACACTTCCCCGAAGTTTGCAGCGAGCACGGGTAGCATAACTATATATATAACTACATATAGCATAACTATATGTGAGTGCCACAGAGGATAGCAGGACATCCCTCTCTATTTCCAGTAATGCCAAACCATGAATAAGAATCACAGAATGGATTGGGTTGGAATGGACCTTTAAGATTATCTGGTTTGTAACACCCCCCACTGTTGCTCAAAGCCCCATCCAGCCTGGTCTTGAACACCTCAGTTCAAACTGTGTATTTTCTTGCAAGTTCCTAACTACTTCAGCAGACAGAAATAGTGCTTGAGAAAGCAAATCTCTGGATAGGCAGAGCTGGGCTGGGCTGGGTCCCAACAGAAACAAAAATATTCTGTCACCCCATGCCTGAGGACAGGCTGCATTGAGATAAGAAGACTCTGCTCTGTTAAGGACACTGTTGTAGAAAATGTCTTAGATTCCAAGCTGCACAGTATTTTGCTTTGATTCCAGCAATGAGCTTGAATTTTGTGCTCAAACATAAATGGAGGCATCAACTGCAAGTGATCCCTGGTCACCTCATCAGAGAAATGAGGTCTACCAGGCAGGCACAGTGCTTGTCTGGACATCCTAACAGAGGCTGTGTGCCACGATGATACAGCCCTTCTAGGCTTCCTCAGTTTAAAATCTGGAGAAGAGAAATCCTTTCTGTGAACTTACCAGGAAAAGGATAAAGCCTTTGAGTAAAGCACTCTAATTTAGTCCCGAATGCAGAAAAGGGAGTGCAAAATTTATTCTCTAGGGAGTTTTACTCTGGTGCAATAGGTACTGAATCTAACACATCCATCCCCTTCACAGAAATGTGGAAGATCTTTCTTTCAGGAGAAAATGAAGTTAGGAACCTGATTTTCTTTTCTTTCTTTTTTTTTTTCCCCGTTAAGATGTATCTTTTAAACACAAAGTATTTAATCATTAAATGATGCCTACAGTGATGTAGAACAATAGACCTCTTCTGTCAGTCAGAATTTTACACAGGAAGACTTATTGTTCAAGAAGGAAAATAATGATTCTCTGCCATGCCATCCTTAAAAATGTTCATTTAGGCTTTCATTGAGTGAAATTATTTTTTTAAAAAAAAAGAACACCTCTTGTTAAATGTAATCATGATAACTGGTTCATTTTAACTACTGTTAAGATTAAAGACTGAAGAGCTTGCCTCCTTCTTTCCTCATTTCTTCCTGTGCATTTATACTTTTGTCAAGGTCAAAGCAATTAAGCTTTCCTCTTCTGACATGGCCAGCTGCCTGGGAGCCCAGGGGAGCTGGGAAGACAGAGTGTGATGTTAAAGGCAGGATGCTCGTGGGGGGAGGGGGGGAGGGGAAGAAGCACTCGGGTGCCATTTCCTCAGACAAAATGATGTGCAAGGGAACATTTTGTCCATGTCACTGTAGAAGGGTGTACATACCCACACTGCTTCTGCCTCAAACAAGAGTCAAGTGCCAGCACCGGCTCGAGATAATGGAAAAATGGGCCTCATTTGAAAGATGCTTTGGAAATGAGTGATGTTATCTCGAGTGCTTTGGAGATGACTGAATTGGGCTGAAAATGCATGCAGCCCATGACCGTACCAAGCTTTGTCACCTCTCCTGCAACTCTGTGCACTACGTGCAGGCATCTGCTGAAGTTTCTTTCAGAAAGCACTTCACTGGTGCAAAGTCCATGGATTTGGAAAGTGTCTGGGCATTCAGTGACTTCAAGCACTCTGAACCCCCTGCTATAAAGTGGAAGTGTAAAAGCCCCATCCATCAGGCAGGGGCTGGAGCTCCCATCCTGGCTCTTAACTCCACTCAGTGTTACACTGCTGAGCCCTTCTCTGTTGATTTGCTTCCCTCCTTTCCATGCTGAGCTGTTCTTCCCCTGACATGACTGACTGTCTCTTGCTGAGGTCTCCAGAAACTAAATGTTGTAGCACTACAAGTAATAAAAACATGCTAGAAAGGCTCAGAAGTTTAATGCACCATCTAAGCTCCCAGATTCCTTAAAAGATAATGCAGAAACCCTCTGCAAGCAATTCCAGTTCATGCCCTCATCATCACTTCTTAATATCTCTATTTTTTTATTAAAGCCTTCCCTTTGCCTGAAACCACAGATCACATGTGTGGGTTAATTCTATACCAATGAATCTCATTTGTATGCAAAAATATGTCAAATGATGCACCACTGTTTTCCAAAGAAGCTTTTTCTGGTTTTATGATAACAATTGTTTTCCCCTCCCTCTGTTAGGCTGTTATTATTGTCACGGATTAATGTAAGAAATAAAACATACAGAGAAAGGGAAGAAAGCCCATGAAACAGAACCTTGCCAAAATCAAATCCTTTACGTTTTACCTTCCTCCCAAACTATTGCAAACCCAATCATTTCTCATATAACCATTA
Source organism: Odontophorus gujanensis (assembly GCA_013399175.1). NCBI lineage: Eukaryota > Metazoa > Chordata > Aves > Galliformes > Odontophoridae > Odontophorus > Odontophorus gujanensis. Next base: position 50,759 of record VXAB01000718.1, read on the forward strand.
CTTTTAAAGGGTTTGGTGAACCCAATTGCTCATTCCCATGGTGTAGGAGAGCAGCTGGGCAGCACAGGAACAGGCTTTTTCATTATCTGGCACCAATGAGAAGTTGTCTCACCTAACTACGGGCATCTGTGGTATGTGTCTGAGCATTATGTGACATACCTGCTCTCCCCTTTACAGTACCACTGAGACAAGAGGACATTTGTGGAGCATGTGTCTTTATCTTGAGGTCTACTTTCTGGCTAGATGAACCGTGTCTTAGAAACATTTGGAGGGAGTCACCATAAAGTGATTTATGTGTGCTCTGCGTAAAGGTTTCATTCTTATCCTGATATCTCATCTAGAATTATTGAATCAAGAATCACTAAAGTTAGAAAAGACCACTAAGATCATCTAGATATATACCTGAAGTGTCGCCATCCCTACCTAACAAATTTTGACCCGACCAGGTGAGTCTGACACACACTCAGGTCCTTCTCCATTCAGCAGAGAGGTCACTGCCAGCAGAGTGTTCCAGAGACATAAATCCATTGGGATCCCCATGGATCCCTGTAGATCCATAGTAAGTGACCACTCACCAGGGGCTCACAGGCACGTGGTGTCTGAAACCCTGCCCACTTCCACTAAATTAAGCACCTCAGTCACGCTGAAATGTCTTCAGCCATCCACCCCTTGAAATGTAAATGCTGTCGTAAGGCAAAGCATGCCTTCCTGCCCTAAAACCAATTGGTTTAAGTTTGGCCAACTTCCTACATGACTTACCTTAACTTTTCCTTTAAACAGATAGTTCCAAAATTACACATCATGATTCTTTTTTTTCTGAACCTCATTGTTTCTGGTAACAAACGGATACCTAGCAAAGCTCCATGATATGTGATGTCTTCTACTCTTAATGATAAATTTGGTGGTTCGCTGAACAGAACAGCACACACGCTTTTCACTGTAGATCCTTACGACATGCATGCAACAGTAAATATCCCAGAAATTCCCACGAATTCACCCTTTCAGCTTTTTCTGTATCTGTGAAATCTGATCCCTTGACACTGAGCTCATACAGGCCAATGGATGGCTCAAAAAAGGATGGCTAATAATGTGCTCCTGGGTGTTTAGGGGAGAGAGGTCGCAGGCTATGTCTTTCTCTGCTTTGTTCAACTCCAACTGCAAGGCAGACAGGATGACTACAATTTCTAGAAAGGATGGGTATATAACTTGATAAAATACTGATTAGAAGCATTTCTCAGTTAATGACCATCAATTAATGCTAATTGCCACTGTGTGACAAAGAAAATAATGGATTCCTGCTGCCTACACTGTGCTGTCCACACAGATCAGACAACCTTCCTGCATTGATGAATAAGGAGTGAAGAGCATCAGCACATAAAACAGACTGCAGCTGCTGAATGTGGAGCATCCTGTTGTGTCTGCCATGAAATACTTGGTGAGGATTTGGTCTCAACATGTGCTCATCCACTGATAATCACAGAATGGTTTGGGTTGGAAGGGACGTGAAAGATGATTCACTTCCAACCCCCTGCCATGAGCTGGTTGCCAATCTCCACATCAGGTACCAGATCAGCCTGCCCAGGGATACATCCAACCTGACCTCGAGTTCCCATCCCAGAGATGGGAATTAACACATCACTGGGAGTTCACAAATCAGTCTTCCCAAATCACTGGTAACTATGAAAAAATATCTTGGTGATACCTTCATCCTTGCAGCATGGAACATATTGCTGGTTATGATGTTCCCATCTCCAGGGATTGTAGATGTTAGATTTGCCCTTGACCAAAGATACTCAGATGCCAGGGCACTCACAGGTCCATGATATTCAAATATATCCCAGTGTATGACTCTGGGTCAGTACAGCAGTTCTCTACCAGACCAACAACCAGGTTTACACCTGTTTCACCGCCCTTTTTCCCTTCTGACAGGCAAAGTTTCAGGTAAAGAAATGTTCTCTGCCCTTGTGGCAGGCAATGGCATGGCTCTCCTGAGAACGAAATCACAGCACCACTACCTTTTTGACATCAGTTTAGTAGAGCTGGCACTGCTGAAGCAGTTGGCTTCAGAGGTGGCTCCAGATGGTCTTAGAGGTCCCTAAAGCAGGACACTGGCAGGAGACTTGATAACTGACATCCAATATCCTAAAGCCAGTGCAAGGGCAAAACCTGAATCCTCCAGGAGCATTTCTCCCTCTCTTTTGAAGTTATAATGGGCAAATGTTACTGTAAATGGGCCTTTGTCACTGCCCAGACTTTACAAAGGGAGGAGACGAGAGTTTGGCGTGTTTTCCCTCCAGAGTCACCTTCTCTGCAGAAATGATGTCACCAGCAATTAGAAATTTCCTTGGAGGTTTCCAGGGGAATCTCTGGAGCTTTTGGCTATTGTCTCAGGGAAGATGTATATTATAATGTCTTCTCCATCAGCACAGACAGCCCAGGCTCTGCTCACCAGGGTAGAGTACCATGCAGCATTAATCTACTCCAGGTAACCCAGCTGTGTTGCCTTTTCAGGAGCCAGCTTTCTCCAGGATCAGTTATCAGTTACCTTGTAATGCACTATCCCAGTTAGCATCACAGGAAACACAAGTTTCCTGTATGGACTACCTGACACTAATTGTGAAGCAATTATTCCTAATGACAGATTTTATGTTGGGTATGTCAGCAGTAATCACCACCTTTTTGGAGCTTGGGTCATAAAATCTCTGTAAGTTTAGCAGACAGAGTTAACAGACAACAAGGAGAATGGGGAAAAAACTTTTCTTGGTCATCACCAAGCAGACTCAGATGACTGGAATAGCTCGCCTGAGAAGACTAGCACTGTGCATCCCCATGTATTTTCATCCTACTAATTACCCCTTTTCTCCCTGACAGCTCATAAAAGCATTCACAACCATTGGAGGTGGCTTTTGTTGCATGGTGTTTGTACATGAATGCAGTCCAAGACAATGCAGGAAGAGTTGAGCTGGCAAGATCATGCTCTCCTCCCACAGTCCTGCAATTACTATGGATTGAATCAAGAAACAGAAGTAGCTGTTACATAGTTAAATGTGAGTTGCAAACAAAGAAGCAGAGATGTGGGACTTCTGTGCCAAACATCAGGTGCACAAAGGCTGAAGAAGATGGAGGGAGGAATATTTGGTTAAATGTAAGCATCTGGGAAGTAGCTGTCTCCATCTGAGCTAGTCACCTTCAGATCTGAAGTCAACAGGGATCGAGCCAATTTAGTCAATGGGATGTGAGGCACAGTTCAGATGTGTACTTTGGCATAAGCTAAAATAAGTCAGATGAATCACGCTGTGGAAGTGACTATTTTCTCCTTTGATGGAAGAAGAGTCTAGACTGATCAGCTCAGCTGTAGACATTCATAGGTTGGACAGCATCTTCTTGTATACTGGCACTGGTTCCTTTTGTGTCTGGATTATTCTCACTGGCTTAATCACTTGATATCTCTACACAGTGTGACCAAATGATTGTGATGTTCCTGAGAACTTCAGTTATTATTTCACTCCCTGCAACACTGCCCGAAGTCACATTATTGTGGGGAATCTCACATTACTTTGAAACAAAAGAAAAAATCATGGAAAAAAAATTAAAAAGAAATCTTTTTAGCAGGTTTCATAATCTTAGGAAGAAGAGGTTTAATTTGAGCTTTGTATTTTCAACAACTGTTTCTAAGGAGTGACTAAGACCTCTTCATCAGCACAACTGTACAGAGAAATTCTAAATCCTAACAAGTACCCTCATTCCTCACAGGTATTTATTTTTATTCTTTCAATAAGAGGTCAAAGTCTACAAGTTACCCAAACATCAGCTTGTTGAACTGTTCCTTCACATGGGTCATTCAATAATTTCCTTGGGAAAATTTTCTCTTTGTACCTCTGTCAGTGAGCAGAGAACTCTCTTGGATGTCCATGAATGTAAGAAGGCCCAAGTAATATTCTTCTACTGGAAGAATTCAACAGAGATGTACAGCACAAGTGGAATTCCTTGGCTGTGAGGACATTAGGAGCACACAAAAGTCATTGGCTTATATATGTGCACCAGCTCCTGTGTACTCACACAGGAGAAGATTCAAATTAGGAATCTAAATGTGGGTGTTTATTGCCATTTGGATGGCCTCAGGGTATTCCAGGTACCACACAAGGAAAAGAGATATGAAATAGAGCCTTTGAAGACTTGTACTTCAGGGTGATGGAGCAGTGGAATAGGCTGCACAGAGAGGTGGTGGAGTCTTCTTCTCTGGAGATGTTCAAGACCCACCTGGACAACTACATGTGCAACCTGGGCTAGGGAGCTGCTTTGGCAGGGGGGTTGGACTTGATGATCTGTAGAGGTCCCTTCCAATCCCTCCAATTCTGTGATTCTGTGAAAAGATGGAGCTGCTGGGACATGAGCATTTCCAAAGACATTAGATATTCATGGTTTATCCATTGAACAAAGGCTACTCTATTTTCCTACACCAGCCTCACAATGTAAGCAAAACCCTTTGCAGACCTCATCTCACCCCCCTTTGGTAGCCTACCTTAAACAGCCTTAGGTGTCTAACCTAAGCCAGATGGTCCCTGCTTGGTCAATAGAGGGAAAAAGGATGCTTTCTAGAAGATAACTCAACCCACTTACCTTCGACATGTTATCTTGGAATGGGCTGAATGATTATGTCTTTCCATTGATAATGGAGTGAGCCTGGTGACTTTTTAGAGCAAGACTGCCTCAGAAGTCTGAAGTTACTGCAGGTGATCTTCAACCTGACGTGTTGCTCAGGGTGAGCAAATGAGTGTTACCCTGCGCGCTTCACAAAAGGAAATTCTAGATCTTGTTACCAGACAACGTCCCCATCCTGGTGTTAGACAGCACAGTGAGATTCAAAACCCACCTGGATGCTTTCCTGTGCCACCTCCTGTAGGGAATGGCTTTAGCAGGGGGTTGGACTTGATGATCTCCAGAAGTCCCTTCCAACTCCTACAATTCTGTGATTCTGTGGTTATATAGAAGGCCTTCCTCATACACACACCTAGAAAAGTGGTCGCAAACTTGGCTTCATTATCTAGCACTGCATTCACATTTCACAGTGTGAAGAAAAATTACTTCCCCAAGCTTTGTCTTTCCTGACAGCAAAACTGGAGAAACTGGCACTTACCTTCAGTTCCCATTCCCTTGCCAGGGAACAGCAAGAGCAGGACACCCCTGCAGCAGATTTGAGGGACTGGAAGATCAGAGAATATATTCTGCCTAAATATGTGCTTCAAGATCAGTGTCAAGAGTCCAGCTCCACTCCAGCTGAAGTCAGTATTAAAGTTCTCATCAACTTCAATAGCAGAACAACAAAGCTCTGATGCTTCAAAGGTGTCTTTTGTGCTGCTTATCCTGCTAATATCTGCTCCTTTCAACAGGGGAAACTTCCACCGATTTCCTAATGTCTCCAGGGACATGGCCTGGATTATGTTTATCTAATCACAGCAGTTCTCCCACACCAGCAGGGAGAGGGCAAACAGCCTCCCCCCATACCAAAGGAGTGCTTGAGAATCACAAGGGGTTCACATCCATCAAAGGCATTGTGCTAGTGCTAAAAGTCCTCGCATTTTTCAGTTCTGTGGCACAAGATGCTAATTCAGTCCAAGTCCAGAGCACTTGGATTAACACTAATTGGGACCCGTTAATCAGATAATCATATAATCGCATTATACTCATATTAATGCACAGTTAATATTGGTTAAGGAGATGTAGGAGTCCTCTGTGGACATCAGAACAGCATGGCCTTAAGAGCATGCATTCTCATCATGGCTTAAGAACATCAAATCTCGGATGTTTTTAAAGCCGAGACAACTCTTGAGTAGAACAACTTCTATATATGTATATATGTTGCTTATAATCCTAGAAATTGGAGATCATAGAATCATAGAATGGTTTGGGTTGGAAGGGACAGTTAAGATCATCCAGTTCCAACCCCCTGCTATAGGCAGGAACACCTCCCCTTAGACCAGGTTGCTCCCAGCCCCATCCAGCCTGGCCTTGAGTGCTTCCAGGGATCTACATCCTCACTGGGTAACCTGTTCACTGTCTCACCACCCTCACAGTAAAGAATTTCTTCCTAATATCTAGTATAAATCTACCATCCACCCTATTCAAAGCTTTCTGAATACAGTCCAACTGGTTTGCTCAAGTAGGGGAGTTGGATGAGATGACCCCTGAGGTCCTTTCCAACCTCAACCCTTCCATGACTTTGTCAAATACCTTTAGGTACAGGAATGAACTGCCTGTTGAACCCCAGTCAAGAATGGACGTCTTTCTAGAAAACAGGCTATTCATCAGAGCTTCACTTTCAGATATGTTTCCATATAATCAGTTTTCACAGTGAGAGTTCGATAGCACAGTGGACAGTCCAGGGTTTTACATGCACAGACACAAAGTAAATCTGCATTTCCCCACACTTGGAGACATCCCCATTTTGGAGACACCCAAGGTCAGGCTGGACAGGGCTCAGAGCACCTGATGGAGCTGTGGGTGTCCCTGTTCATTGCAGGAGGGTTGGAGCAGATGGCCTTTAAGGGTCCCTTCCAACTCAAACAATTCTATGATTCTATGATTATAAAAACAAATCTTGCTTGGGATTCTCATCTCACCTCAATCATATCAGATTCCCAGAGAAACAAGATGCAACCAAACATCAACCATGTGCTCAGATGGAACACTGCTATAGAACATGACTTCTTTGCAGTCAGGAGAAAGAAATATCCTTATATTTACTGTCTCAGAGAGACAGGTCGCTTACCTTGAAACAATGCCAGCAAATGAGCTAAGTCTGGGAGCTTCAAATTAATTGCAGAGAGAAAGAAATCCCATGTCCAAAGAGCAATACTAGTCAGATTGTTTTCACATCCATTATGGGCTCGCAAAGAATCAGGGTTGGATGTCATTATTTTGTCAATTTTGAGAACCAGTGCTTGCTCAAGGTTTTGCTTCAAATAAAGGATATTTCAAAGAAAATAGAAGAAGAAACATGAGAGAGTGTGTTTCCAGCTTTGTTTTCTGACCTTTAATGCATCCTCTCCTTTGAAAGCATGCAAAGTACAAGAAATCAATGGCACTCATTTTCTCCACCTCCAAAAGAAGAGTAAGAAAGCAAGACAATAAAGCACGGAATGTCAAAAATCTTTTCTCCCTTCAGTCAGCACCCAACAAATCCTTGCAACACCATGAGCTCAGACTGGAAGCTCCTGCACTCTGGCAGTGAGAGCATTTTATCATGAAACCTGGGCAGGATGAAAACTATCTGTAATTAAATGTCAAGAAGTTTTGTCGATGGGTCTCTTTCCACAGGCAGCCAGTGGTGCCTGAAGCTCTGGGGACTCAAAAGAGCAAATAATGCCCCAGGTGCCTGAATCACTAGGAACATATGCACTTTAGAATCACAGAATCACTTAGGTTGGAAAAGACCTTCAGGATCATCAAGTCCAACCATCAACCTGACCTATCACATCCCATTCCTTAGCGTCACCTCTGCACATCTCTAAAATACACCCAGGGTTGGAGGTCCTACATGTCTTTGAGCAGAAGGGCTCCCAGACATTTTTCTTTGCACACTGGACTCCCTCTGTATCCTACTTTATGCTCATAAAGACCCCATTTCTTCCTCTCTAGGTTTTTAAGGCTGTTTTTTGGGACAGTATGGCTTGAATCCAAAGGGTTTTCTGACTGTGTTAGTTTGGAGCACACTCTAAACATGAATCATAAAATCAGAGAATGGTTCAGGTTGGAAGAGACCTCAAAGACCATCTAGTTCCAGCCCCTCTGCTGTGGTCAGGGTTGCCAACCACCAGATGAAGCTGCCCAGGGCTCCGTCCATTCAGCATGGCCTTGAATGCCTCCACGGATGGAGGCATTCTTGGTCTAGTCTTTGGAAGGCAATGCAAAAGTCTTTATTTCCACTGGATCTTCACGTTGTCTAAAATAGGTAAATTTGTCTGCTGTTCTCTAGGCATTTGAGGAAGCCAGAAGAGCTGAAATGTGGTCTTGCTTGAGTTCTCTCCTCTACCAGTCCCCTCTCCTCCTGCTCTGTAGATAAAAGCACCTGAGTATTTCCATCCCCTAAGAATGTTTCTATTACTCTTGTCTTGTAGACTTCCTGCTTGAGTAGACTTTATATATAGAAGTCCTGACTGCCCCTTCTCAACTGAGGGGGAGCCTGAGGCCATAGAGGGGTCAGAGAGATGACATCAAACTGCTGCTGAAAGAGGAAATACATAGGTTGCTCCAAAAGTATTGCCTCCTATTTATTTCCATGGAAACAACTACACTGATAGAGCAAATTCCCACTTAAACAACACTGCTTTTCAACATAGTCAATCTGCTCTGCATTTTGATCAGCAATGAACAAGGGCCTGCATGCCAATCTCATTACAATTTGCACCAGTGGGGCTGACCCACTGTTGCTGTCAACACTGCAGTGGACGGTATGTGTTGTGTTAGAAAGGCATTGGGAAGTGGCTCTGTTAAGTACAGGGAAGGTCTGCAAGTGGGCACACCAGAGCTCCTTACAGTCTGTTGCTGAAGGCTAGCACTGCTGAGCTTCTAAAACACAGGGATGGGTCAGCACGCAGCTGTAATGAGGTGTTTGAGCAAGAGCAAAGAAGATTCACTTTAGAGACAAGGAGCCCATATTTTGCATAACTTATGGGATGCCAAATAAACAGCCCCACAGGCCAGGGCAGGTTTGGATAGACAGGTTGTACAGAGGACAGACAGAAAAAAGGATGCAAAGCAAAGGATAGGAAACAGCTCCATGCAGCTTCCAGGCAACCAATGCCAAATTGATGGTAAAGCATCACTAAAATTCAAATCACTGAAGTCTGAGATGCTTCTCTGCTCTTCTTCTGGTGTGTGGTTAGACTTGGGGCATACCCCCTAATCCTGCCTGAATGTTCATTTTACAGTGGACATGTCATTTTGGGAAAGGGACATTGCAGCCAGGGTGAAGGGATTGTGATTCAGGGGACTGAGGGTGGCCAGTTCCCAGGGTCCTTGTAACATCCCAGCTCCCTGATCCACACATTGGACATCTGGAGCTGCTGGATCCCTCCCACCATGCTCACATGTAAGAAGTCCACCTGTGCACACACATCCATGCTGGTGCCACCATGCTGAGAGCTGCCTCACACTGAGAGCCCACTTCCAGCCCCGAACATGCTTGTACCCAGATAACAGGCATGGACAGGTAAGGGTGACCCGAACAGGTTGAAATCAGTGCTGGCACTATTTATGCTCAAGTCACTTTTTCATTTCAGGCCCTTATCAGCTGAGCATGGCAGATATGGAAGCAGCCACTGACTCTGTAATGATTCTCACGGCATCAGGATGGGAAGAGGTGGGCCTGGGCTGCACAATGAAGCTGTAAGAGCACCTGAATGAAGCTGCAGAAAACAAAAGAGCTTTTCCTTCTAATTCAGATGCTCAAAAGCAATCGGAGGAGGTAGGGTGGGGGAAAAATTTTATTCTCCTTTATCACATTTCCCTTGCCGTGAGAGCTGTTTCCTAAATTAATAACAACAATCCACGATGTACTGAGCCTCAGCTAGCACCAAACGTGTTTGCAATCTCAGGAACAATCGCAGTCTGAACAAATAATGGATGGGGCTCCCACCTCCCTTATCTCCCCTCGCCACATTGTCCAGCTCTCCTGCTCTGTGTGTACCCAGCACAGCAACCTCGCTCCTTTCATCCTCCTGATGTGATTAACTGTGGCACCTTTAATAAAACCTGCAGCAATATTCCCATTGTAAAGCGGGGAGAAGATTTCATTTTTCTTGCCCTTCTCCTTTACTTTGCCAAATTCCAGTTTTATTTCACTGTATAATTAATCAGCCACTGGAGCATGTGACAGCTCAGCTTATATTTAGTTCTCACTTCTCATGTGCAGCCTCATTGGATAAAGCTGGCCGGTCAAACACACCGTTGGATTTGTCTGAAAAAACACATTAATTGCCAAACTGTGTTGGACATTTCCTCCACCCAGCCTAACATTTTGTTTCCAACAGCAAATAGTATTCTGGTATTACAGCATCTACCAGTCATCCATTCATCCATCCAGCTTCATTCATCCATCAGGCTACACAAGCACAGGGCAGGGCTTGGACACACCATGCCAACACCTGTATGTATGAAGGGTCAGTGTGGAACTGAGGGACATGGGCTCATGGGCATGGTGGTGATGGGTCAACAGATGATCTTAGTGGTCTTTTCCAGTCTTAGTGATTCTGTGATTCAATACTTCTTGGATCCACTGTCCATGTCAGGACATCGGCCATGATGAGGAGTTGGCAGGTGAAGAGTCTGAGGAGTTGGGTGTTTGATGGGGAGTTGAGGAAAGGAGCATGAGGGTGAAATCCTTGTCTGTGGAGACACTGAGAAGGAGTTCCTATCTAAATAGTAGCTACATATATATATATATATACATTTAACAAACAGAGAGTGAAAAAGAGAGAGGGAGAAGATACATATAAGACACAAAAGACACATATATATTTTACATGTGTTACCCAAATTCCCAAATGCAAGGAGGCCTTATTAAATCAAAAGTGAAAGGTTAGCTTTTGGGAAACACAATAGAACAAACCAAATTGTCAGAAGTGTGAGATCCCCCTAGGCAGGAGCAGGTTGGGAAGTGCTTCCACTGGCATCTAGTGGCAAGTTGCAGAGGCAGTCACTGCAGTCAATGTGCAGCTTCACCTCCAAAATGGGTCACTGTGGGGTAGCAGAGATTTCATTCAGACTAGGAGGTCACTATTTCCAAACTGGGCATAGGAAGAGGCATTTTTGGACCCTAAACATACCCCAGAGACAGCCGTGAAGTCCTTTGAGGAATGAGAATGAAGGTCTCAGAATCCATTTTTTGACAGCATGAGCTAGGGCATGCCAGCGTGAGGTTGGTTTATGGGCTGGCACCATCCAAAGAGTGTGGTCCCATTGAATGGTAAGTCTGGGGGAATGTGTTATGGTAATGGGAAGGATGGGAAAGGGGGAATGTTGCCTAAGCTGTCCTGCCTGCCAGGGGTCTTGCTGCAACACACCTGTAGCCTTCTGTCCTGCCTAGGACCTGCTATGGTACAACCTCATGCATCAAAACAGAAGACCCAAGTAAGGCAAACTTGATGATGGTGGTTTGTGCTGTGGTAGAAAACACGTACCCTAACCAAGGCACATACAGTGCGTAGACAGCTTCTAAACTCCAGGGGCCCTACAACATAAAACTTCACCTCCCCTGCCTCAGCTTCCCTAAATCAAAGAGCAGCTTTATGCTTAAGACAGAGCTTCCTGCTCACCCTCAAAACCCCACTGCCAGGCAGATCCAGGAAGGGCTGAGTGATTTCTCTGAGCTCTTGCTGAACCTCAGCCTCTCCCAGGTGGTGCTCTTCACTGCTAAATCATTTAGGCTGGGAAGATCCCCAAGTCCAACTGTCAGTTTGTGAGACAGGAGAAGCAACTGCCAACTCCCAACTGCTGTTGATATATATCCATTTGAAATGTGCAGATCTAAGATGAACATCATTACCTTGCAATAATTATTGCTATAATTAAAAATATTTTTTGTGCAACTCAGAGTTACGTTAAAATATGTCCTGATACAGGTTCCTTCTCTGATATCATTACATTTTGTTTCATTTCTTTGTTAGATCACCCCTAAGCTTCAGGAAGATTCCTCAGGTTAAGTATTATAGAATCACAGAGTTATAGAATTGTTAAGGTTGGAAAACACCTTTAAGACCTTCTAGTACAACCCATCACTATCACTACTGTACACTTACTTCTAAAAGTTAAGAATATCTTGCTCTCAGGAGCCCATCTGGTGACACTGCAGTGATTTCTGTGTTGCTGCACCACGCACCACCTGCACGATTTCTTTGTGTTTCACTGAGCAACACGAGGGCTGCTACGCTGCTCTCAAGGCACGAGCATCCATCCGAGGGGCTGCGAGCTGCTGCGGACAGAGCACCACTCCAATAAATCCATCCTCCCTCACACAAAGCAAACGCTTTCACTCCAAAGCAGCCGCATCCTGACTGCAAAAGGGCAAGAACTACAATCCCCAGCAGGCAGCGCGGAGCAACAGCCCTCTGCTCCCCGCTGCATCGGGGGCAGCTCCCCTCCTTCCCCCCCAGTGCTGCAGCCAGCAGCGGGGCTCACGTGTGGGAATCCCACCCGTGGGAATCCCACCCGTTGGCATCTCATCCTTTTGCTCTCCTCCTTTGTTCACCCTTCCTCCGGTAGCTCTCCCTGCGCTGCCCGCAGACTTCCTTTCGGATGCGTGGAGGCAGCAGCACGCTGTGCCCTGGTTGCCCCCAGGGAGAGGGATGATGCCAGCCCCGACCTGACGGCTCGCCCAGGTAAGGTGCTTTTCGGACAGCTCATCTCCATGTGTCCGGGTGGGATAAATGGGCAAATGGGCTCTCGCTGGGATGTTTGATTGCTGAGCTGGAAGGAAAGGGGGGATTTGGATCGGTGGGATCTGGATGCTTGGAAATAAAGAGAAAGGAAGAAAGCAGACAGGGATTTCTTCTAAAACACCTATTGGGATGTGCTGCTTTTTTGCCAAAACCCAGAGGTAACAAGACCCAGCGAAGCGCTGCTGCGGGTTTCCCAATGGATGGTGGCCAGAGGCTGACTCTGCTGCCTGCCCAGGGGCTGAATGGACTTTCAGGGTAACCATGTGCTTTGAAACTTTTCGGAGCCCTCTTTGCAGCCTGGCCAGTGCTGAGGCTTTCCCTGACTGACTAAAGCCTTCTGTAGGGTCAGATATCAACTCCCCACCACCTAGGAGCTTCCACCCCCACTGGCAAGCTCTAGACCCATGTCCTGTTCCAAGTGTGTACGTTTTGTCTCTCCTCAGCCTAGAAAAGAATGTAGGTAGTTGCTTTTTTAATATATTTTACTTTTTCCATCGGTTCTTCTGTCCCATTATGGCAGCTTGGACAGGAGCACCACTGTGCTTCAGTGGGGATCCAGATGGGTTTGCCGAAGGGGACTAAATCCGAAAGAACTTTTCTCATTCTAAATGCCCTCTGAAATAGCTGTCCCTCTTCACTCACCACGCTGAGCGTTTCCTTTGAGGAGCATTCAGCTACGATCTCCTCACCACCGTTGTGTTGGGATGTCCATTTGCCCAAACTCCCATTAAACCTCTTGATCCATGTTACATCCCTGAATCCCTGTGCTTTGGTGGGCAGCTCTTCAGTGACCCATCTTGCCAGCCAGAGCTCCAGGGGAGGTCTCACTGGCAACTCATGTCCTTGCTGGCAGCCACACCATTACTGCTGGGTTTGGCAGCTGTACATCCAGTATAATTTTGGCCAGCCATGTGGTTTTGTCGACAGTCACCTCCAGCAACAATATTCCTCCCCTCAATCTTTCTTGATCTTTTCCCAGCTGAAATTCACAGTCTTGAGAGGAGATGCTGCTCACATCTGTTAGCCCTTCCTTTTTTCTAATGAAAACACATGGGACCCAGACCCCACAGCATACTGACCCCACTCTGAAGGAGACAAAGTCACTTTAGCTTTCTGCATCCCACTTCTCCAGATGGACACTGAAGGCATCACTGACCCAATTTCCCCTGCATACGGAGGTCTGTTAGCCCAAAGCAGCTCAGCTTGTTTTGCGGGTGGTGCCACGTTAGTTTTGTTCAGGGGTTTGGGGGAGAAAATGCAACAGTTGCATTGCAATAGTGCAAACTGCATTACATTATTAAGGTATTTCCTTGTAAGCCTTGGTGAAAGGATGGAGCCCCGAGTTCAGGAGCAATGAGGTGCCACCCATTGTGTTTCTGTACTGAACAAAGCTGCCGGTGAAGAAGAAATAATGCCTTAATTTTGCCTTTATTTTTTCAGTCTGGCAATCTCCAGGAATGCCAAGAAGCTTCTGCAGGAGATCAGAGAAGGCAGGAGATGGAGTTACAAACACCGCTTCTACAGCTGAGTGAAAGGAGGCTGAGAAATGAGGAAGACCACACACACCTTGCTGGCCTTTCCCTTATGGGGAATAAAACACGTCCATCATAGTACACCTCACTGCGTGTGTCCTGATGGTTTCTGTACCCTCCCTGACACTCCGTCCCCACAACATCGTGGCCCTTTGGCAGCCCCATCACGCAGAGCACCGCTGCCATGCGGGCCGTGGTGAAGCGCGTGGTGCTGAAGGCACACGTGTGCCAGGAGTGTGGCAAGTCCTTCAGCAAGAAGGGCAACCTGAAGAGGCACCAACGCATCCACACGGCAGAGGAGCTCTTCGCATGCGGGGAATGCGGGCGCCGTTTCACCACCCGGGGCCACCTCAACACCCACCAGAGCATCCACACCGGGGAGAGGCCCTTCCGCTGCGGGCAGTGCGGGCGTTCCTTCCGCCTGGAGATATGCCTGGCGGCCCACCAGAAGACACACACCAAGGGTGGGCCCTACGTCTGCGCCCACTGCGGCAAGAGGCTGAGCACAAAGATCTACTTCAACATCCACATGCGGACGCACACGGAGAAGAGGCTGTTCGCCTGCAGCGAGTGCGGGAAGAGCTTTGTGAAGAAGGGGACGCTCACGGCCCACAAGGAGGTCCATAAGAGGGAGAAGCCCTTCAAGTGCCCCGAGTGCAGCAGATGCTTTGGGCAGAGTGCCACGCTGTTGGCCCACCAGAATATCCACCTTCGTGGAGGGCCTTTCATATGCACCGAGTGCGGGAAGAGCTTGAGCACCAAGAGGTATTTCAATGTCCACCAGAGGAACCACGCTAAGCAAAAGGCACTCAAGGGGCACATCGAAGATGAGTCTCCCCAGATCATACAGATTAAAGAGGAAATTGCCTTTCAGTCAGAAGACAACGTGTTGGAGTGTGTGTTCAACGAAGGAGGTGCAGTCCTACCTAAAAACCCATATGATCCAAAAAGCCCTCCTTGGAAAATCCAAATGAAAGAGGAATCAGGACCACTCACCTATGACACAGAAAACATTACTGCAATAGCCTGCCAGAAACTTCACATCAAGGAAGAACCACAAGAAAACCTGGACTATGGAAAGCTCTTTGAACCAGACTTCTCATTGACGGTTTTACAGGGAAGACAGGTTAAGAAAGAAGGAGATTCTGATGGGCAACATGATCAGAAAGTTCCCATAACAGGTAACAGGGTGCTCCATGTGAAGGAAGAGCACCGGGAATGTACCGAGTGTGAGATTTACTGTGGTCAGAAGCCAAACCTGAGTGCCACCCAAAGGATCCAGGTTAAAGAGAAAGCCGGTGTGGAGAGTGACCAGCAGGAGAGCCAGAGCCCAAGGAGGAAGCAGAAGTGCAGTCAACCCAACAAAGAGGGGAGACTGGAGAACCAGGAGAAATCCGCATCTAAGAAAGATCTCTCGACAAAACGACCTCCCAAAGGTGAACGGATATTCCCCTGTCCCGAGTGTGGGAAGAGTTTCAATCAGAAGTCAAACCTGACCAGACACCAGAAGATCCACACGAGTGAGGGGCCCTACAAGTGCAGCGAGTGCGGGGAGAGCTTCCGCATGAACCGCAAACTGGTCCGGCACCAGCGAGCCCACGTGAGCGAGCCTTTCAAATGCACCGAGTGCGGGAAGAGTTTCACCCAACGCTCCAACCTGGTTCGGCATCAGAGGATTCACACCAAGGAGGAGCCCTACCAGTGCCCTGAGTGCGAGAAGACCTTCAACCAGAAGGCCAATCTCTACCGGCACCAAACGATCCACGTCCGCATGGGGCCTTGCAAGTGCACCAAGTGTGGGAAATGCTTCCCCCAGAAGCGTCATCTCATTAAACACCAGCTGCTCCACTCCCGAGGTGGGGCCCACAAGTGTGGGGTCTGTGGGAAGCGCTACCGGCTGAAGAAGTATCTGAGGAGGCACCAGAAAATCCATGCACGGGAAGGAACTGTCCCCAACACAAAATGTGGGGAGGACACAAGGTCTGGTGGTGGGCCTCACCCCACCAAGCAGAGAGCACTGGACCCCGTGATGAGTGAAGAGGAGAGCTGAGAGGATCTGGTTCCCGTTCCTGAAGGATAATTCTTTGGGAAACGGAGATGGAGACAAACTGATGTATGTGGGTTGGGTGAGGTTTGAGGGGGCAAAGCACTGACGGAAACTGGTCCCATCCTATTGCTTTCTGGGACAACCCTCAGTGTATCCTTTGCTCTCAGCTGTGGGATGGGGCTGGAGAACCCAACTCTTCAGAGCACTTAGAGGTGAAGAGATGAGCCCTTGGCACCCTTGGTAATGGGATTATCATGCCTCTTAAGCCAGCCAAAATGGCGGAGGCCAACAATGTTTTGTGTGGGAAACGTGTGGCCACGATTGATGGGAGGGATTCATTTGTACTATATCCTGGTACTCCTGAGAAAGCTGCTTCTCAGCTGCCTGCTACTCTGACTGCCACTGTAAAGCTTGTGGTAGGATATTGATTTTACTGGGCAGTATTTCGGGAATTCAAGTCAAGCAGCAGGAGTAGTTGAACAGGTCTTCAGACTTTATGGGCTAGAAAACTGGAAAATATTTCCCTGTTGGGATGCTTTCCCTTCCTTTCCCTGGTGTAATGTGGACTGTGCAGCTACTCCAAAGTCTGGTCAGTTTAAGAGTTTTTATTGCTCACTGCCAATGATTTTGAGATGGTGAGTACCCTGACCTAGCTGTAGGTGTCCCTGTTCATTGCAGGGAAGTTGGACTGGATGACCTTTCAGGGTCCCTTCCAATTCAAATTATTCTGATTCCCTCATCATAGTGTTCTTTGCATCTGGAAAGTCCCTGATAAAGTGGAAAAGTAGAGTGAGCCCACAGATCTTATGAACCATTCCCCAAGATGTCTTTGCAGCACTCCAACCTGGCCACATGGGCACTGACAGATTGAAAACACTTACTAGGGTGTGTCCTGTTGCTGTAATATGTAGAGTACAAAGGAACAGAAGAATATTCCATGGTGAGGTAGTATCTCTACCTCGGGTTTTATGCAGGTAGAGAAGCCCCTTACCCATTCCTGAGGCACATACTTCCTCCTTCTCTCAGGGTGTGTTGCAGATGGCATCCCCTTGAAAGCACTGAAAATCATGAACATGACTTGAGAAACTACCTGCTGTGACACTTCAGACCCAAACTGTTGGTTGTCTGCTCTGGAACAACTGCTTCCAGAAAGGAAAATGGAGGCGTGAAGTTGGAAAGGGAACAGGACAAATGGTGCTTGAACTTTGCCTTTCCCAACTGCTTGGACACCACTGTGTTGAGGTGCTCTGTTGTGGTGACTCAAGGCCAACACTGAGTACAGCTGCCAAATCCCAAAAGCACAGAGTAACTTCCATGTTTAGAGTGTTCAGTCATGCAGAGGACATGATTTCAAAAAACAAAACAAGCTCTGACAGCCTCTGAGGAAGCCTCTGAGGGTTTGCCAGTCATACTGTTGAGACCTTTGATAAAGACAAAGGAGTGAGTCAGTGTCAGTGGCCTTCCTGGACATTCCTGGATCTTGCACCATTCTAGGTGTTCTAATTTCTGGGGAAAATCAGGCCTGATAGTTTGTATTATCTTCTCAATAAATTAAGTAAGTAAAGAACAAAGGAAAACTGTTTTCTGTTTGTGGTTTTCATTTCATCAGCTATCACCAAGAGAACCATGCTACTGCTACCCACAATGCAAAAGGTAAAAATGCCAGAGCAAAATGTGGAAAAGTGATAACCAGATGGACATGGTTGATGAAAAGCCCTCCGGGCTATGCTGACCATATTGACCAGCCCTCACCTATTAGCTGGGAGCTCAGACCCCCGTGTACAGACCTGGGGATACAGACAGTGATCCACACACAGGGAATGTGTGAAATGCTCTAAGGCATCTGTGCATTTATGCCCCAAATATAGTTGTTTTCATTTGTGAGCCAAACTCCATCCTTAGTGTCCCACTTATGGGATCGCAATGCTGGAAGCAGAGACTTCCCCGGGTGCCACCAGGATCCGTTCATTGTAGGGACATGACAGTACAGATTCCTCAAAGGATCTATCCACAGACATGCCCTGCAGACAGTTTGGATTGCCAGGCCTAGTGTCTACTGCTGACTGTCATGTTGGGTGCTTGGATCAAGTCCATGGAAGAATTAAAGCTCTTTGAGGGAAAACGGATTTATTATTGGACAATGCCAAATCCTTACCCATCCGGGTAGCAAAATCACCTTCATTCTCTTCTCCCTGAACTCATTAAAAGAGCTCCTGGATCATAATAAACTGCTTAAAATCCAAATCGTTGCCTCATTCTCCACTCCATGGATTTTATGCAGAAAACCACATTTGTGAATGCTTATTCACTGAGCAATCTCAATCACCACGTGAAAAGGACACTCACAAGCTGTGATTTTGCCACTGTGGCCAGGCTGAAGCCAGAAGAGTGAGATCACAGTTGTGTTAACTGACAAGAGATCCAAGCTCTGATAAAAAGAACTTTTCCAGTGTTGCACAGTGGGACAGGAGATCTTGTCTTGAGATACTCACTACAATTTTTCTATCCATGTACATTTTTTAATGTGGTTTTTAGGAGGAATTTAGCATCAAGAACTTTCTGAACTTTACAGTGATTCACTATCTGTGCCTATCATCTCAGCATCTCCTTGACTCCAGCCTGCCCGGAGGAGAGATGGAGACAGGCTGAGATGGAGAGCACTTCCATTAGCGTGTGTATTTCGTGCTTTGATGGGATGCACAGAGCTGATTGGTGCTCAGCATGTTATGATGTGGTAGGAATGAGAGGGTCTTTGGGGCCAGAGCAAACAACTGCATGGACATAAGTATCCTGGGATGTTTACTTGTCTTTTGAGGACATGACGGTTCCCGTGAGAACTTCCTCAAGAGTCTCAGGCTGCAGGAAGCCTGGTGTCCCCTGCTAACAGAGATTGAGAAGAGGAAAAGGATCAGAGTGAAAACTGGGTGAGCAACGGGACATTCAGCATTACAAATTTCCACAAATCCCTTCTCTGCTCACAAAGCAAACAGCCTCCATGAGGGCATGGTCATCGGGCATGGTGGTGATGGGATGATGGTTGGACTAGATGATCTTAGTGGTCTTTTCCAACCTTAATGATTCTATGATTCTATAATATTTACTTCCCATCGGCACCTTGGCCACCTCTCATCCCATCCAGGCACAGAGTGGGGCAGCCAGGTGCTGCCATATGGGACTGTGTTATCAAACTGAACTGCCCACAGCCAAGGCCCATCTGGAGCCACCATCTCCACTCCCTGACCAAAAGCACAACTCCTCCCTCAAAAGAGGTTTCTTGTGCTGGAACAAGGAGACATTGAGAGGTCTGTATTAAAGCACCAAAGCAGGTATGGAGACGATGAGAAGTCCCCACCCACAAGCTTTCTGAATCACGTCATGGAAGAAGCCATGATCTCCTTTTCTAAGGTCAGCATTAGTCTGAAAACAAAAGCAAATCTAGTATGGGATGGATGGGAATAGTCACAGACCAGCCTCCCTTTGCTCACTCTGTAGGCAGCTGATCTCAAGGACAAAAGTAGGGCTAAGCTGACCTCTATGAGACCTTCCTCCTGTCCATAAACCAATGTATGCTTGAAATACCCAAGACCATATACCTGTTCCTTTTGCTTGATGGTCTTATCCTATCCTTTCCTGGGATTCATCCCCGGCCCCAGCTCTGTTCAGGTGAAGAGTTCCAGGTAAAGATGTGAGAGTGGAGAAAATGGTGCTCAGATGCCCAAGAACATCACCTTGAAGACACGGCTTTGATTTTCCATCACCCTGAATTAGAGCACGTTCAACAACCACCAAAAGCTCCAGGACCTACAGTGTGACCCAGACTGGCAGAGAACAGTTTCCACTGTGAGTTCTGCACTATCATCACTGCTGGTCCTACCCATAGCCTAATCCACAGGCATGATAACTGCAGGAGCTGGGGGCTCACAGTAAGACTCACAGCCACATCCAGAAAACAATTTTCTTGGACTCATTGGGTGGAGTTGGGGACCCCTACATCATGTCTGGGAGAGGATGCAGAACTGAGCTCTGCTACCTCCTCAGCAAATTACACGGAATCATGGAATGGTTGGGTTGGAAGGGACATTAAAGCCCACCCTGTCCCAACCCCTGCCATGGACTGAGTATCTTTGCAGCCCTTCTCTGGACTGTGGGAGGGGATCAGCCCACATACTACTAAGAGTCATTCTCTGGGAGAAGAAGGAAAGGGTTTGCTCAGCAATCAGTTGCAATGTTGTTTCGGACACATCAGGGGTGCCCAGATGCTTCTGCATCCTGGATGTCACTATTGAGCTTGTTATAGAAACACGAAGTAGATGAGAGCAGCACCCTCCATCCATCCTTTCCTCTGTGCTTTTGGCTGCTTGGATTCAGCACGTGCCCTGCACTCCATCCCCAACGCACCCCCTGCTACTCTGTGTCCTGCCCAACAAATTAGCATCCTGCCCTTAACATGACAAAGTACTCTGACACCACAAAGTGATGGCACAAATTGAAAGAAGGCTCTGTGTACTATCAGCTTGCAGAAATCGGGTCAGCCCGTCTGCAGAATCCACATGGCTTTTGGGAGAGCATAACAGACAGCTGCAACAACTAAGGACCAGTTTCATTTTGTTCTTTTTTTCTTTTTCTTTTTTTCTGATGCCTTTTTTTCTCTTCCCTAGTAGGTCTGTTTGATTTTGAAGATTTCTCTCAACATTTTAACTCCTTTAATCCTGCATTTCTGTTGCACTGGCGGTAAATTTATTATCCCTAAATAAGAGGACAGAGAACAGACCGTGATCACAGCACACTAAATAAGCACGTGAAAGGCAGGGAATTAAATAATTTCACTGGGAAACAGACCATGGTGGAAGACCGTTGTTTCCTGACAGCTTTCTATCCTTTCAAGCTTGGTTTTCTGTTGTGTTTGTTGGTGGTGGTGGTTTGTTTTTTGTGCAAGATGATCTTGCTTCAGCAATTTTTGCACAGCTCTGCCCTATTTCTGCAAGCTATGAGACAGGGACCTGGTGCCTGTGCTCAGCCCCAGAGCCTTGCTGTATCACTATCCCTTATTCGGGGATTTTCTCTCTAGAATGAAGTAAGAGAAGAAGAAAGTTGCCTTTTTCCTAACTCACATGATGTCTTGCTAACAATCCCATTGCATATAAACAAATTGGAGATGGAGATGATCTGGAAGAGGCAATGTACATCACAGGGCAAAAGTGCCCTGATTAGACGAGTGCTTTTCCAGCTGAGGCTTTATGAGCAATGACTAATAGACCATGTCACTACAGCACAGTGGTTGAGCTGTGGCTCCTGGAGAAGTCATAGAATCATAGAATCAAGAAGGTTGGAAAAGATCTCTGAGATCACCAAGTCCAACCCCAACCCACTCCCACCGTACCCACTGACCACATCCTTCAGTGCTACATCCCCACAGTTCTGGAATACCTCCAGTGACAGTGACCCCACCGCCTCCCCGGGCAGCCTGTCCCACTGCATCACCACTCTGTCTGAGAAGAAATTGTTCCTAATATCCAACCTAATACTCAAGTCTGACTGCTGTGAGTGCAGATGAATTCTTAATCTCACCTGCAGATGTTCCCAGCATCAAGTAAGAACAGGGAGCTGCATCTATTTTAAACTACCTATGTTCGCTATTATCCCAGTGCTTGTAGGTGCTCCACAGGCTGCTGGGGCTGCCTGTATATCCCCTGAATTCAGGTGCCTATAGCATAGATGTAAACACCTGAGGTGGATGACCCAATTTGTGTAAATCAGGTGGTTATGTAAATAAAATCAAAGGACAGAAAGGGAATTATCTGCCCTACTTACATGTCCAGTCTAGGGTGAGACTTTGTTATTAAGTATTGGTAGGCAGAAGATGACTGCGTAGGAGGTGACAGAACTAGAAGTAGTGGCCACTCACAGAAATATCATGTATGACCTGATGTTACTGTTCCTCACTGGGTTCCTTTTTAAAAAGCAAAATATCTACATTTTGCAACTGTCCCTCCTTCTAAAACCACACACCAGCACAATTTTGCTGAGTAGGATCCTCCAGCTATGAGTCACCTAATTCTCCTTGACTTTTACTGTGTTTTCTCTGTATCTGCAGATAATCAGCTTCTATCATTGTAATAAAAACCTGGGTTAAACAAAGCCATGGCTCAGAGCTCTTCAGCTCCATCCCAAATGGGACGACCACATGCGGTGACCCGGTGGGATGACTAATTGGAATGAACAAATGGGATAACCCAGTGGGATGGCTCAATGGGATGAACAAATGAGATGGACAAATGTGATGACCCAATGGGATGAACAAAAGGGACTATCCAATGGCATGGACAAATGGGATGACCGAATGGGGTGACCCAAAGAGATGAATAAATGAGCGTGAGCCTGGGGCAGGAGCACCCTGTGAGGAGCAGGACACCGACATCCTCATCCCACAGTAGGTGTGAGACCGAGGTTTCTGTACATGAAATGGTAACTGTGAATTGCCAGACCGTTCAGCCATCAGCACCATCCATCCCTATTTCTCTTTCCTCCAAAACCCAGTCGAGTCGCCCTCCTACACAGGGACATTTGTTATTCAGAACAAAATATTATGTTGCCACGTTATTTAATCATGTCAAAATTCATAGGCAGCATCTGTGCAGAAGATAAAATGTTTCGGGACAGTTTAGTCCTTTTCTTATCTGAGTGATTACGGTTATGTAAAGACTTCTCTTTCAAACACGGAGATGGAATTTCATAAGCAAGAGACCAAAATAGTGCCAAGTAGCCAAGCATCTCCCCTTGATCATGCTGGATTAGTACAATTAATCTGTAGGCATTAGTGGCTAGCAGGATTTTGCCTGAAGGATATCATATATATTTATTACTTCATATCTGATTTCCTACAAGAGGCAGAAAAATCAATTGTGAGCTTTCCTTTTCACCACTGTATTTCTGCAGATGGGGTTGTGGGATTTGGAAAATTACCGAGGGGCTCCTGATGGCAGTGGGGACAGATGGCAAAGGGGAGGAACATGAACCCTGCTCATATGTACATCTCCTGAGGTGGTGGGGTCACCATCCCTGGAGGTGCTCAAGGAATGAGGAGATGTGGCACTTGGGGACATGGTCAGTGGGCATGGTGGGTGTAGGATGAGGTTGGACTTGGTAATCTTAAGAGGTCTTTTCCAACTGTAATCATTTTGTGAAATTACAGCTTAGAGAGGACTGACCAGCTCTGTCAGAGCTCTTCATTTCCTACAGCTTCATGAAATGAACGAGCGGTGTTCTCCCACCCTCTCACAGAGAAGAGCTGCAGATTACAGCAGAAAGCAGAGTGTTACCTGATCAGCTCAGATAGGAACATGGAAACGAGGGCAGCAGAGCGATGCGCAGTTAGATTGAGAATCAGCAGTGCCCGCTTATAAATACTTAACTCTGCCTATCTGGTGCAGAGGGTGAACCACAGGTCACAGCCATGATAGGAATCAGAAAGGTTTAAGCTGAATTTCCAAAGTACACCTGTAGGATCTGCCTCTGCCAGGATGAGCCCTTCCCCTTCAGCATGTTTGACCAAAGGGTTTTTTGCAAGGTGTGGGCTGCACTGCCCTCCCCAGTGTCCCATCCACCAGAAATGGTCACACAGAACGGGCTCCCACCTCACAATTCCTGCCTAAAACTAAGCCACATCGTGTCTGAGAGCCCGCTGATCTCAGGGGTTGCCCACAGTGCTACAGCAATCCCTGTTGTGAATTAACTGCCTTTAATCGGGCAGATCCCCCTCTGCTCCACGAGCTGATGGGGACAGGAGTGGTACCAACTTCACTGCTGTGTGCTCCCCTAAAGATAAGCCACAACACGCCCTATTTCCAGGGCTTTCTTCTCGCATCAATACCCGGGGCTAGGCAGCATTTTCAACCTCTGAATGAACAAAGAGCACCAGAGCAGTGCTGTGCTGGAGGAGCAGGGCTGCAGCGCAATGGAACGAGTTAACAAACAACTCCACAGTTCCAGCTGCTCAACACCTTCCTGGCACTTGCCATTTTCTGCCTGACAGCACCCTCTTCTGGGAGGTGGGTGCTGCAGGCTGAAGGCTGCATCCTTGCTCAGCTGCAGTGTGTTTGCTGTTCCTCCTTCCATGCAGTTATATGGCATCTGCAGCCAGGAAGCAGCACGAGCACCAGGAAAGCCTGGAAGTGGCTGATGTGCATAGCTGGAGGTAACAGCTCAGACCCCACAATTAGTTTTGGGTTTCGCCTCCAAAACAGCCCTCTCATCCTTTGCCCACTGAAGCCTCAGGGCCTTCTGAAATGGGGACAGCCCAAAGCACTGCTCGCTTTCAGAAGCTCTGACACCCACTGTACATCTCAAGGAAGCAGTCTGGAGGAGAAAAGGACAACTAGAAGTGGGGAACATGTGCCTGCTGTCACTACCAGGATGCACACGAGCAGCCAAGCCCAGTACAGCAGAACGAAAGCAGCAGCATAATTTTTAGGATCCTCTCAAGTGTCACCTTTTTTTTCTTTCCCCCACTAGATCCATTTGACATGTTTAGGGCTAAAGACAGGCAGTCTGTATGGCAGAATGCTGTTTTCCTTAAAGCTATGCAAGAGTTTTACCAAAGTGACAGGCCTTAGTGACAGAATCAAACAACCAGGCAGTTCAGGGTCATTTGTCCTGCTCCATCAGACCCAACTACTTTGTCAATAACCCCAAGAGTGAAGCTTGGAGCAGGATGCTTCCCTACTCTCTGGTTTCCAGCCCAGGGATGGAAATCCCTGCTACAGCAGGATGAGAGCCCTCTCCAAGGGCTGGAGAACACATAAGTAGGCTAAGAAATGATGTAGAGAGACAAGACTTTGCCCCTCTTAGTGTGATCAGAGACTGACACACAAGTAGGTGTTGGTATCTCTTAACTGGTGAGGGTCACAGAGGGCTTAGTGCTACCCAAACACAGAGCTACCATCTCCACCTCCAGCTACAGGAAGGAACATGGGTTGGAAGTCCTCTACTGCTCACAGAAATCAGGGGGTACCGGTCTCTCACCTCACCTGCTTGAGGCAGTCCTTGGTTTCACCCTTTATTTTGCCAGATGACATTTAATGGAAAAGGGATCCTGCTAGCACTCTTGCTCTCCACATTCACAGAACTACAGAAACCTTAGAGATGGAAAAGCATCTTTCAAGATCATCTAATCCAACTCCTCCGCAAAGAACAGGGATGTTCACAACTCCATCAGGTCACTCACAGCCCAGCCTTGAACATCTGTGGGGATAGGGCTTCCACCACATCTCTGGTCAACCTGTTCCAGTGCCTCACCACCTCACTGCAGACAACTTATTTTCCTTATCTACAACCCCCCCCTTTTAGTCTGAAAGCATTTCCCTGTGTCCTCTCACCACAAATCCCGCTGAAGCCCGTCCCCTTCTTTCTTGTCTCCCCCCTTTACATACTGAAAGGCTATTATCAGGTCACCTCAGGGCATTCCCTTGTCCATGCTGAACTGCCCCAGCTGTCTCAGCCTACAGTTCATTCCCTCAGCCAAGCAAACCCAAGAACAAGAACTGGATTTCCCACTCCTGTTGCTCACCTGCAGGCAAATGCTCCTAATCCTGCAGAATATCATTGAACACCTGCAACAGAAAGAAAGCACTGAGCCCCATCTCTTATGGCAGCTGCAAGAAGCACCAAAAGGTGGTGAGGACTGATACCTTGATCTTATGAGTGAGGCCAGACAGCATGCAGCATCTTGCACGGGCATCCAAGGCAATGTGAACTGATGACGGGGTGGTGCAGCCTTGAGGGACTGTCATAATCCTGTAACACCCACAGCCACAATCAGCATGAGGAAAAAAAAAAATGAACCAACCACAAGACATTTCTGAAGAAAGCACAAGGCTGCACCAACACAGAGAAGCAGGCATATATAATGGCGTTTTTATTTGTAACACCTTTTACTCCAACTGCAGTTACTACTGAAGTTAAATTCAGGCAGTGATTGAAGGAGGGGGGAAAAAAAAAACAGAACCCAAACAAATAATCCCTGTGTGCACAAACAATGCAGCTTCGAATAATACACGATCAGTTTATTTCATATTAACATGAACAGTAAAAAGTGGACATGTGATGGGGTTTTATTTCAGTTCCTTTTCTTTATTCCTCTATTGTGTCCTTTTTGCCAGTCTCTTGTCCCTCAAATTGTGGATACTTGGCCTCCACGTCAGCCCAAGTTAGATAACCGTTCGCCAGGTCACGGATTATGGCAGGAAGTTCAGAGACCTGTAGACAAATCACAAACACGTATGGAACATGAACCTATCAGATCTATTTGTTCTGCTGGATACCTGGGGAATGTGGGTAATTTAAAAAGAAAAAAAACAGCTAATAGGATGACTTAAATCACAGTCGTTGTCATCTCAGCAGACTGCTCAGTTACTCAGGGTAACACATGAGGAAAATGAAACTGTCACTGCTGTGGGCCATAGCAGGATTAATCCCTCTTAGTGATATATTTTTTCAAGGGGAAGAAAGCAATACACACATCCAAAAGATGCTGAAAGCCAAGGGTTAGCCAGGCTCTATTTACTCTAAGATCAGTTGTTGGCTGGCTCCTCACTGTACACTGTCAATGATGGGAAGAGTCACCTGAAGAAACCAGAAAATTTGCAGAAAATTGGAGATGACAACACTATACAGCAGCAAGGGTTATGCAGGGGATACAGAGGCAAAAAGGTGCTCTGAGGAGGCTCTCAGGAGCAGACCACGCCTGTTACACTGATCTGAACTCACATCCTGCTCAGTCCAGGTGCTTTTGCACTGAGCAGAGCCGGAAGAGCTCAGCCTGGCAGCTCAGCACTGCCTCCCACTGCTATGGCAGGCAAACTGCATTACTGGTGGGAGCCAGGGTGAGAAGGGCACAGCAGAGGTTTGGCGCACAGGCAGTGAGACTGCTGTAAGAGATCTGCTATTGCAGACTCTGCATTACAACTACCCTAGCAGAGTGTGCTTAAGGCAGGCATGGCTTGAAGGCATCATTTCACCAGCTTGACTGCTGCTGAAGAAGCAAAACCAGCAGGAAACAAGCTTTGAGGAACTATGCTTGCACTCAGTGTAACCAGGCCGAAGCACAGCTTTCTAAGAACACCAACTCTGCATCCCAGGAAAACAAAAGCTTCTCCTGACTTTAGAAGCAGTGCCAGCATCTTCTGTTTGAATGTCTTCCCTGGGAGATTTCTCACAACAGCTACATCAGCTAAAAGAGTTTGAGACAGCTCCTACGTAGACCAGAGATACTGGTAGATCAGAAACAGTACCTCCTTTACCCCCTTAAGAAACTGATTTGGCTCAGCCAGCAGCAAAACCCATCTGCCTGCCCTTTACCTCAGCTCGGATCTGGCGCATCGAGTCCCGGTCTCTCAGCGTGGCACTGTGGGGCGTTCGGTTTACGGTGTCAAAGTCAATTGTGATCCCAAAGGCCACGCCAACCTCATCAGTCCTGGCATAGCGTCGGCCGATGGATCCGGAGGAATCATCCACCTTGTGAGAAATGCCATTCCTGGTGAGTGCCTCAGCTGCAATAAGCACAGAAGGTGGAAATCAGTGGGACTGGTTACACACTCAGCAGGCAACGTTTGTAGCAGAGGCTTCCCACACCCCTGTGGCACAACGTGAAGTAAGGCACTGCGTGTCCCCTGGTCTAAAGCATTATCACAGGTCCTCATTTTGATTTGGACAGGAGAATTCAAGTTCCAGTCCCTGCCCACTCCACAACTACGCTGCTACTCACACAGTATCACTCAACCCTCACCCAAAGGGCAATACAGACAGGAAGGTCACTGCCTTCAACTGTCATTACAGTCCCACAGCTTTGCTCTAACACAAGAACAAGCCAGCCTAACACATGTGCAGGGGCATGCTTGGCATGGGGAGGCAAGGTTCAGAGCAAAGTCTGATACAGACAGCAAAAAAACACACTATCTGATAGGTAGCCTATGTTTCTATCCGTCATGTATTTACTTTTAGATGGTACAAAGTGGAAATTTTGACAGAACGCTTGGAGGCTCAGCAGATTTGGGATTGATTCAGAAATCAGCTGGCCAACACAAACAGATTAAAAAACTCGATTTAAAAACAATTAACACACAAAACATCACTTCTGAAAGGTTTTCCCAAACCAAAGATTTGTTTTTGACACAAAAGAAATAAAAGGAATTGGCTTCTATGCTGTAAACCAACACAGGAAGCCAAGGAGCTGATTACTTTTGAGGCTAATCTGAAAATCTCACAGATAACTAAAGCTAACACCAACTGTTTGCGTTCAATGGTTCTCCCTTTGCACGTGTGAGAGCCACATGATCCCAATGCTATTTTTTCCCCCTCCAGCACTGAGGAATAAACCCCTCTCCTCAGTGCACATCTCCACTGGGCCCACAGTCTTGTTCATCACTTACATAACTCCTTGACAAAAGGCATGAATTCCTGATTCTGGCTTAGAGGAAGGACGGAGCACTTGAATGGTGCTACAACAGCTGGGAAGCTGAAGAACTAAGGGGAAAAAAGGAAAAAGCACAAATAAATACAAGTTTAACAGTTAGAGCAGATTCTTAAGAGGCAGAATAAGTTGACTGAGGTTACAGGCAGAGCAACTGGGAGTAGCTGTCCTTCTGTAAGCTATTAGCATCCAGGGTTGCAGCACTAACACCTCAGACCACTAGAGAATGACTGATTTCCTCCAGCTGTCCTCCACTCCTCCTTCCCTCCTGACAGCTAAACGCTACCTCCCCCCAAAGAGAAATCCACTAGAGAATCACTTCCTCCAGAGAGGACTCATCTGAATTACAGAAAAATGAAGGGTAGAGGATTCTTTCCAGGAGATTCAGTCTTCACTACAGTCTAATGCAAAGAATTCTCACAACAACCATCTCACTCTCTGGTTCCAATTCCTACAGAAGCGTAGTATGCACAGGGAATATATGCAGCTCAAAGGTTTTCATAACCATCCAAACACAGCCTCAGAAACAAAGTGCCAGAAGGACCAAAAAGTCTTTTCTGGCTTTCCTTTCAGTCAGCAGGACCTTAGAGGGTACAGGAGGAATGCAAACACAACATAGTAACACAGAGCAGCCCAGGCTCTTCAGAAAGTAAATGGATACTAGAAGGGAAAGAAGTTACAGTCCAATATCCTGTACATCATGAGCAGATTCTGACAGAAACTTAGCTGTGTCCTAATCCTGAGCTCCTGAATCTTGTTTCTGCACTCACATCAGAGATACAAAGGAACACAGTTATTCCAGGGTGCCCAAAATTACAGGAGGCTGCAAATCTCAGGGGACTGAGGAAATGGCCAGTCTACTGTCCATGCTGCTGCACAGAAGTATGATTCCAGGAAAAGCAGCAAAGACAGAGGAAATAAAATCCCAAAGAGGTGCTTTCTCTAAATGATGGGACACTGCCAGCCAAGTGTGAATCAATGAAGAACAATTTCCCACCCTCTTGCCAGCAATATATGAAGAGCCTCACACACACAGCCCCAGATGTTCCCACAGTACACGTGTATAAATGACACGTACACTGGCAAAAACAGCAATTCAACAGCGTGCCTGGGTTTTCCTCATCTCTATTGTGTATTAATGCAGCCTTATTTTAGCCCTCTCCCTGGATAGGAAGGTGAATGCCTGCATTTGCTTTTAAGCTGAAGCCCAGACAAAGGAAAGCTCACCGTTCTCTGCTCGTCTCCTTCCCGAATGCGGAATGTGTGCTCAAATACTGTGTACATGATCCTCCCAATACCAAAGGAGGGCTCAATTACATTTGGGACAATTTCTTCCACTGGAACAAAAACAAACAAACAAAAAAAGCACATAATCATTAAAGAATTTATACCACTGGAGAATTTATACCAAAAAAAAAAAGCATTTACTGAAGCTGCCTTTCTGCTCAGAGGTTTTGATTACGTGTAGCGGAGCACATGAAGAAGGTTAAAGATTTCTGCTCTAAAAACACACACCTGAAGAAAAAAATCTGGACTTGCTCCATGTGTAGAATGTGTTTAGGCTGTAATAAGCTTGCCTCCCTTCCCTGTCCCTAAAAATAAAGAGCATGGCACAACGTACATCCACGCAGATGAAAGCTCTCCCACTCCACAAGAGCAAAGCCTTCTCCAAATGGAGAGGCCACCACCTACCACCACCACTTCACTTCCCAGCAGCTGAGCAGAGAAGCATAGAGTTCCAGATCCAACTCAAATCCCAATAGACACTTCCTCTGCATTCCTGAGTTTCTCAGCTGCCTGCTTCGTTGCTGTTCTGCTCCCTATTCTCCACTGTATCCAGAGAGGGGAGGACAAATGAAGATCAACACTACTTAGTGTTTGCAAAAATTCTCAGAAATTGTGATGTGCTTCTTCATGACACGTTTGTCATCCTCTCCAGCTCTCGCCACACATCACTCAGAGAGACTTCTTCCTCCTTCTTCCCTCTGAGTAAGAAAGGAGCTCAGCAGGCAGCTGCACTGCTCAGACAGTGCAGTTACACAGACAGCAATTGGAGGAGAAACAACGGGCATTACAGGCATCAGCTGCTTTTGAAAATTAAGTATGGAATGCAATTTCTCAGCACTGCATTCTGACTTGCTCTGTGCACCCCAGTGAGCCAACCCTCAATTAAGCACCTAACTCAGGGGAGGACTTAACCTTCCAAAACGCAGTCCCATTTTATTTGTGCACTGACTTCAAACATTGGTGGGAAAAAAAAAAACAACAGTAAGATGACAGCTGAAAAATGGAGAACAAAGTAGTAAAACAGCCCTGGCAGAGCAACAGGCCCACCCCACATTTGCCACCAGTACTGCAAGGTCTGCTCCACTTCACTTGACACCTGTAAGTTAAGAGTTATAGACCTGTCAATGCAAATGGATACAAAGAGATAAGAGGAAATGCAAAAGCTTTGCCTCCTGCTGCAGACAAACTGACAAAACGTTGCAATTTCAAGTAAAACCAATCACTGCAGTTCTATTTGCTGAACCCCAGCAACACTGAGATCTAATGCAACTCTTTGAAGTTACAAGAGGCAAGGCTTGGCACAGCATCAGCATTTGCAGACTGAAAGACACCTGGACACTTCAACAGCTCAGCAGCTGTAAAGAATCTGTAGGTGCTATGAGTTGCTCTGCTCTTTCCTAGGAGCACATACCACACTCCCAGACAAGGGCAAGATGATCCACCACTTACAGCACAAGCTGGGGAAACACCTCCCTCAGCCTCCAACTCTGCCAAAGACTTCCAAATAATAACCATAGGTGAGGCACTTACAGAGCTGGCTAGAAAGACAAGACTTCTTTGAGGAGCTAAATCCACATATATTTTGCTAGTTCAACTCCTAGCCCCATTTCCCATATCAAAGCTCTGTGGAGATCCAGTCTCTGATCAAAACAGATATGATTTTCAACTGTCCCAGGATATGACCAAGCTTATCAACTGACAGAGCCTGGCAGCCTGGTGAGCTGGCAGGTGCCAGAAACGTGGCCGCAGGAAAAGGAATGAAAACAGGAGCTCTAAGCAGAGAGCTCTGCCCCCAGCCCCACCACCAGATTGCCATAACCCATCTGTTACACTGAAATGGATTTGGAGATCAAGGCTCCCAAAGTTGGTGCACCCTCCCTGGCTCCTCCATCAGCACAGCAGCTGGTTCTAACACCCCCTTACAAACCCTAACATAAGCAAATAAAACAGCAGGAATATAATACACAGCCTGAAATCTATGAAACAGGTTACTGAGCAGGACCAGGCAAAAGGCCTGTGGGTACTGAAATCCCACTGCTGCATGAAAGTTTTCCAACTCCCTTAAACTAATGAATTTCAAGGAAATAACATTTGATGTTCTTCCTGTGCCATGGAAAAACACTACCAGGACTCTGCAAATAGTCAAGTCCACATTCAAAGCATATCCTGATCTGCCTCTTACATCTGATGATCAAACTACAAGACAAACATTTACCATGTAATGTTTTCTGAAATCTCTTCACAGTAACCATGTCCTTTGTTAACGTGAAAGTTTTCCCTTCAGTTTCAACAGTGAATTCCCTGCAAAGGAAATAAGTCATTTAAAAGCTACAGCAAGGAATAAACAGGTTATATTTCCTTAATTGCATCACTTGGTTTACTTTGAGAGGAAGACCATAGAAGCCAGAGCAAATCCCAGAGAGATCCAAGAAATGCATGGCATATCCATTCAAATAAATTCACACTAGTAATAAAAAGGGCTCCATATATAAATTAAAAGCAACCATTCTTACAATCACAGGGAACTTAGTTGTGGTTAAGAGCCCGAAGCAAACTCAATTAGGAAAGGGAAGAATCTCAGAACAGGCACTCACTTCAGACTGTACATCTTGTGGAATGCATGCTTATCAAAAAAGAAGTTATGCCAGTTATGCCTTTTTTCTTATTCAACCATTAGACATACACAGCTGTGGGACTGCTTCAGTTCATTTGACAACTGTCAAGATCTTACATGTTCAGTTCTTGCTGGTGTGAGGAATGCAGGTAGACAGGTTGAGGAAAGATATACAAATTGGTGCCTCAATGAACATAAGACCATAACAAGGGCAAAAGCATGTCACTAAACGCTGGGGAACACTCACATCAACTCTGTTTCTCCTTTAACTAAACCTTTAGCTCCATTACTCTCAGAACTATTCAGTTTTAGAACTATCTGCCAGCCCTGCCCAATTCTGAGATCAGAGTAGGGAAGACAGTGAACACATCCATTTCACTGAGCTGTGTCTCTTTCTGGGTTAATTCCACTGCTGCCAGAAGCTCACTCCCAGGCAAATAAACAGATGCTTAAATACCAGGAATACACAGTTGCATGCATGCATTGGATACACATTGCTGGATGACTTGCAGTGACTTAGTGGAAAGAATAGCACTAAAACATTTCAGGTGACCCAGCTAGCCTATTCTCATGAGAAAGCTGGCTACAGGAGGTTCAACCAACAGCACTTTGGTGAAGTGTCAGAGAGGAATACCACACACACACACACACACACACACACACACACACACACACACACAGCCAGCTCACCCTTTGTCGTTCAGCAGCTGCTCCATCTCAGTGACATAACACTCATCACACATGGAGAGGTACTCCATCACCACCTTCGCATCCTTCTTATAAGCTTTGCCAATGGCTCCCTTGTTTGCCTCAAACTGAACAATGTTGACTGTTTTGTATGATGCAGTTAAGGAGTCTCTGATCACAGGCTCTTGTAAAAGCACGGCTAACAGCAGATCCATGGAATGTGACACAGTAACTTCACGTTCATAATTAAGCCACATTTCACCATCAAAGCAGAGCCCAGCATTAAGCAAGAAAAAAGGCAAGCAGGACAGTAAACCCCCTTTGCCCATAGGTGACATCACCCACACACTCAGTTCTCTGCAGGTTATTTCCCAAACCTATGCTGATCTGTAACTGTTAAATCTGTTCCCTGACAAATTTACAGCTTTAACTTTAAAAAGAGTTGCATGGTTCTCCAGGACATCCCATTGTCAAATTGCTTTACAAGAGAATCTGGTTTAATCTGAAAGGATATAGGTTCTTTGAGAAGTTTCTCAGCTACAAGAGGAACTTTGGTGGCACGAGCATGGCAGGAGAGGTCATAGCAGGAACGATCAGCACAGCCTACAATCTCAATCCAGCCCTGAAAAAACAAGAGTGAGAGCTTTCACTAACACACTTTTTTGTCCACTTAACCGTCAAATTTGTTTGTTTTCCCTTAAGCCCTCCCTTCTTCCCCAACTGTTATTTTCCACATAGTTAGCTCTATTACAACAAGCAGCCATTGCTCACTAGTTGCTCCTTCGTTGGAACGATTCCGTTTGTTTCCAGAGGAAATGATCAGTTATCTAACCAGTGTCTGTGTTCAAGGGCAGGTTTTCCACATGACTTGGCAGAGCACAGCACTGTGCTAACAGCTGGAGACTGGGGCCAGAGTATACAGTCCTCTCACTCAGATACTACAGGGACACAAAGACATGACCCCAGTTCTGACAGAGGCTGTGCTTGGGGTCCACTCACATAATGGTTACTGCAATGACACAGATTAACTCCACAGACCTGAGCACAACCCCTTCAGTCCTTTGGTTCTTGACTAGAATTAAAGCACATAGTTCTCTAGGTACTTCCAAAAATCTGCACATATTCTAAACAATCTGGAAAGGCAAACTGTGACAAACATACGCTTCACCACATATGAAGAATAAAATAGAGATCAGTTCTTCTCTTCCTAAATCAGAAAAATAGATTATGTACTCTTGAAGAGAAGAATGACTTCACTGTTCATAATAGATACTGTCTAATTACTGTGTCTTCTGAGGCATTTCTTCTGAAACTACCATTTCAAGTGATACACTTTGGCTTACACTTACTGAAAGAGCTGAAAGCTCTCCAAAAGAATTTAAAATGAATTTAAGTCTGCTCCCTAACTGCTCACTGCTGGTTCACCTAAAACAACAATATGCCACCCTTCAAAACCCAGTCAACAAAACAAAGGACTCAAAGAGGTCTGAGCTGAAGAACGCTTGGTGACTCAGCTGGAAGGTAAGTGCTCTTTGGAAACCTTTCAGTCAGCACCAGCTCCTTGAGCTGGCAGGAATAAACTAATTTCTCACACCTTGGAAGTGGGAAAGGAAGAGAAAGATTTCTAGCAGGAAGAAATCTGCCCTGGAATAATGCCTCTATGGAAACAAATCCTTGCCCACCACTCTTATAGGGGGTTGCATTTTTTTGGAAAGCACCAGGACTTGGTTTCACTTCGTGATTCAGATTATTTATACAGTGGTATCTGGGTTTGCAACATGGGGCTGGACAGACTCACCAGCCTTAGTTTTAAAACATAAGTGCAACGGAGCCCCTTCCCACACTGGTAACAGAACTAACAGGGAGTACTATTTGCTGTTCCAATTTTCCACTTACATAGGATGTTTTGGACTCTGCATCCCAGCAGTCACATGCATAATGAGCCATCTCATTCTCCATATGCTGTCGGAAGCGCAGCTTGTCAGGGGACACACCGACCTTTGTCAGGAAGAGGTAGATTCTACCGATGAAGTAACCAAGAACGGAGTTATTGATCACACCCTGAAAGAACCAAAAGCAGGAAGAAAAATCACACAGATATTCATTCCCAGGGAAGTAAAACCATGATTTATCATAACACAATAAGAATGTTACAGACAGAAGTTCTTGGAGCTGCCTGTGACCAAGTACTCTGTGCTCTCTGAAACTCATTACTACATCTTTTCAAATTCAGCTAGTGACACTGCCAGAAGCTCCCCCTGAAGAAAACAATAAGCTGTTTACACTCTAGGACTCATTCCCAATTCCTGATGAAGATCACCTACTTGAAGAGACCTCACTATGGGCACTGGTATTACAACATGTGAATTCCAGTTAAGGCTCAGGACCCCACAACAGCTCTTCTCTGCTGTTGACAGTCTCAATACAGTAGGGCTTTTTTGTGGCCTGGGATTTTTGTTTTGTAAGCCCACTCACCGTTTGCATGCATGGAGAATGACACAGCGAAGCCTCAACATACCTCAACAACTGAGATTCCCAGCCACTACTGATCTTTTGGCAAATCTTAGTACTCCTTACTGTTCTACTCCAAATAGATAAGTGATAGATACCACTATCCTAGCACTACCTGCAGCCTTTTATTCACTGTTAACCCACCCCAGAGGTGTTCTAGGCAGGCTTGGATGGAGGTTTTGAGCAGCCTGATCCAGTGGAAAGTGTCCCTGCCCACAGTGGGGGGTTGGAACTGGATGGTCTCTAAGGTCCTTTGCAACTCAAGCTGTTCAATGACCCTATGGCAACAAAGGGTCATGATCAGACCTCAGTCACTCCGACGCACCTGAGAGTACTGAGTCTTAAATCTGGGGGCAAACCCCAACTGGCATCAACACCACAGTTTGTAACTCAGCCTCCAGAGCACCCCTCACAAGAGCAGGCTCTACATACTCACAAGAGGAACGTTACCTGTTGAACAGCATCTCCCAGCCTCATTAAGTGGGCAGACTGCCCGCTGACCTGGGCCTTGGAAGAATACAGGAGGATGTTGAGATCTGCCACGCTCTGAAACTTGGGATGATTTTTTTCACTGGGATCCACAAAGTGCTCTATTTCTGCCATGGTGAATTCCCTA
This sequence comes from Odontophorus gujanensis, assembly GCA_013399175.1. NCBI lineage: Eukaryota > Metazoa > Chordata > Aves > Galliformes > Odontophoridae > Odontophorus > Odontophorus gujanensis. The sequence continues at coordinate 86,956 of VXAB01000718.1, forward strand.
ATGGAGACATCAACAACCATTTCTATAAAGTATTTGGTACAACTGCCACAACCCTTCTAATAAATGACAGTGCTTTTGCTTCTCACAAGAACATCAGAGGTTTAAAAAACATAAATAAATCCACAGTCAAGGCAATGGATAGACTGGAACATGTACCAGTCTTGACACTGGCTTTACTTTCATCTCCAAACTCCCAGTAAAACTTCCCACAGTGTCATTTAGAAATATCTAGGCTGTGTTCATCACCACTGTAATTCAAACCAAAGAATACCACCTTTGTAAATCCTTCCCAAAACTGTTGGAAGTTTTTCCAAACTATTGTGTAGGGTCAATGAAGAGAAATCCACCGTCTAGTTCAGCAGCCTTAACTCATAGCAGAGGTGCCTAAGAGAGTCAGGTTAAGTGATCATGTCTTAAAAATAATGATACTGTCACATTCAGCAACAGTGCACATCCCATCCTGTTTGAGGAACTTGTATTTAAAATGTCCACACTCACACATTGACTCTTAGCCTTCTTGACTGAAATCACTTCACACTGAATTAGTTTGTTACCAGAAACCTTAAAAAAAAAAAAAACACCCTCTGTGTGATCATTAACTTTAAATGACAAGCATCAGAGTGTGATCTGCCACAACAGTCCTATAAATGTGCCACAAGCACGTAATTGCTATGTGACTGAAAATGACAAAAGTTGCTCATTTCCAGATGTGCAGGAGGGAATAGGAGATCTGAGAATATTCTCAAGCATTCCTTCAGTGCTAATGATGCCACTGCATGTCAGTGGCATTTATGGACCATATCAATCAGTTACTGAGTTTACAACACACACTGCCTGTGCGTACAGCAGAACCACACTAACAGTACATCAGAGTTCTCATTCCAAATTAGACAGGAGACATCTGCTCAGAACCATTCAGTTAAGATACTGTGATTACCCTTAAAGAAGTGCAGTAATCACTTCCACTCTGAGATAGAAAGCTTCAGAAATAATTCTCAGTAACAATCCTGAGCTCTCCCTGCTGGACTGAGGCTGGGACACAAAGACAGGTCTTGAGTCAGGCTATCTCCTCACTTCCTCTCTGTAATAAGCTTCAGAATTGCAGCATCTGCAGAACTGAGACAAGCAAATACTGCTGCAAGGCCAATCACATTTTGATTCCAGATTTTAGTCTAAAAGTAAACAGCACAAACATAATTAAACAAAGCTGTACAACCCATAAAGAATGTAACTAGTTTTAATATATTTTTGTGGTCACAGTGAACACAAAATTTTCATGATAAAACTGAGTTTAATCTAGGTGTTTCTAATCGAACAGCTATTTCACAGATCTGAGACAGAACTCTACTGTTAAAACCTTAAGCAAATGGGTTCTTTGCCCATGAACCCTAAGACTCACAAGGCACGTTATCAGGAACCTTCTGAAGTGAAACAGTCACAGTACAAACAATGGAACAAAAGGGAAGTGCCACCCACTCCAAAGCACCCTGCTGCTGAAGGAGGAAATCTGCAGTACCTCACTCTGATAAGGCCGGATCGGGGCGAGATCTCATTCCTGAAGGAATTTCCAATCTGAGCAGCAGCAAATGGAAGTTTGCCCTGGTTGAACTCAAGAAGACGTTTGAAGTTGAGGAATATTCCCTGTGCAGTTTCTGGCCGCAGATAGCTGAAAGGAGATGGAAGGCAGAGGGGTATGCAGACATCAGGGTGACAAACATGCAGAGAAAGTAGTGAGAAAAAAAATAACATCAGTTAATACAAAACTTGAAGGCACTTTTTCTTTTGTTTTGTAGTCTTAACTACGGAACACTGAAGCAACCAGCTGTGGGGAAACCAAGTGGCCAGTACCACAGAGGTCAGAGAGACTGTGTGCTCCTTGCCTGCCTTACTTGGGCCTAAGCTGTGCCACACTACTTACAAATGTGGATTTGGCAGGTAAACCACGACTGCACCTCTGCTATTTCTCAAACTGAAGAGGTTTTAGTTTAATGCCCTTCAAACCCCAACAGTGATTTGAGACTCTCCCACAGGGAGCATCATTTACACAGACTACTTCCTGTAGTCATGGAAAGCACAGCATCTATCTTGGATCCCATTGCAGGGTATACTTGAGTAAAGCATTTTCCACTTTTCAGCAGGGATTTCAGTTTTGCAGTTGGTTCCCAAATGAAGCCTGCATTATCACACTAACTGCAAGCACCTAGTATCCTTATGCTGGTGAAAGTACACAGTGAAACAGCTTCTCTACAGCCAAGAGATCACTGACAAATGGGGACCCAATGTTAAATGGCTTCTTGGAAATGACAATGCCAACCAGCATAGCTGGTATAGCTGTGAACCACACAGCCTGGCTGCTTCAAGTATTCTTGTGACTGTGCAACAGCTCCTTCTCCCTCTTGTCAAGGGTAAGAGGAATGCTAAACTGCCAGAGAAGGCTGGGAGTGAACAACAGGGGAAGGTTACTCAAGAGCAAATTGCATACTTCAGTCCGACTGTGACCTCAATGTTAATTCCAGATGATCTATGAAGAAGAGTGAGCAGAATGAGATTAGTACCAACCCAGGCATATTCCCTCCAGGACCAATGGAGGTCTTGAACATCAGATTGAAAGAAACAGGAGGGGAAAGGTCATTCCCTGTGATAGGTGACTTCACGTTGTAGTTCACAAAGAGATCTGCAAGCTCTTGCTGGCCATAATTGTCCAACTAATATCAAAACAAGAGAGCATTATTTTAATTAGTAAACAAGATAATAGATAATTATATCCCCTTTCCCTGCTACTGAGTATGATCCACAGCACTGAAACGCAAGCCCAGAGTAGTCACTTTAAGCCTTCATGCAAGCTGAAGTCTGAACCAATGAAAGAAGGATACCCTGGACATCTGCAAACCCATTTTAGCAACGTCAGTCCACAACTCAGCTACACAGAGATGGAAGTATTAAGCATGAGTGGGTGCAAACCAGAAGAAAAATCGCTGAGACTGCATCACCACCCACCAGTAGCTGAAACTATTCAGATGAAGCTAGAACACTGGGAACAGCATGTTGGGAAGGAAAAAAATACAGCAGTGAGGGAGATGAAAGCTAAAATTTCTGCAGTGCTTCCTCTGCATTCACTTCCCTACTTCTCTTCCTTCTTCACTACATTCAAGGCACACATTTGATACTCAATTTTCTCAAATAGAGAAGATCTGCAGCACAGGGCTCCTTGGTGAAAACAACCTAACTGCACAAAAGCAGCAATTTCTGTCATTATTTCTGAGCAGTTAAGTACTAGTATTTTGCATATGCACATTTTAATTAAATTGGTAGTTTTTATAATCTAAGAACCACAAAGGACCTACATTGTACAGTACAAGAATGATTTCATGCTCAAATTTACAACCAAATGACCTGTGTCTAGCTCTGTCAGGATCCTTAACATATCAGAGAAGCCTCAAAACAGGATATAAAAAGAGTTTATTAACAGAGGGATTCTCCCAATGGATAGTAAAGGTTCAAAGTTGCAGTGTGAAAGCTAATGATTGCAGTTCAGTGATGCAATGCACAAGAGTTGCTCCTCCTTATTGAAGTAAACATCTGCTCTCAAAGCATTTACCCTAAAGTCCTGAGAACAAACATCCAAAACAAGCAAACACTGCAGCACAGTGGAAGAAGAGACACAAATCTGAGGTGCTTCAAAGTCAAAGCAACTTTAAAACATATCAATTCAGTGCTAAGTGGTTCATTACCCTGTCAAATCTCATCTGTCTCAGTTCCTTTGCATCATAATCCTGCAGTGAGGTTCTGACAAAGGCAAAGGGGGTCTCAGAAGAAATAGGCCTTTTACAGTATGTGGAATGCAGCAGAGCAGACCACCTTCAAGGACTGAGCTTCAGCCCTACCAATACAGCATTCAAAAGACAGATACAACAGCAGTAACTCCCCAAATAAGCAGGAAGGAGATGTCACTAGCCAGTAAGTTTCCAGTATTTAGGAACACACTTGCATCTCTGAGCTGCAGAGCTCTAAGCATCCTTAGAGAAAAACAGAAACTCCTACACATTGCACTTCCCTTACAGTCCATACACCCCTGTAGCATTCACCTCCTCATGCAGGTACCTACCTGTGTTAGAACATTTTCCATTTCTGCCTTTTTCTCTGCTGTGCACTTCTTGTCAGACATAAGCTTTTGAAGATGAGCTGTGAGTGAGAAAAGCCCATACTGAGTTTATATTGCAACCCTGTAACTGACCCCAGACTAAAGGTAGACAAACCAGGAGGATCCTCCAGCATAAGTATGCATCCACCACCAGCTAACTTGCTCAGGTTAATTCCACTCCTGTCACTGGGGCAATGCTAATCTACAGCTGAGGAGCTGCACTAGTTTGCTGTATCAATGTGCAAAACCAGGGCCTTCTCTTGTTTCTTTCTGATACTCCTTCCGACAAACCCAAGCAATGACTTTGTAGTCCCTTTCTCCTTATTCTCATTCTATGAAGACCTGAAATTGAAAGCAGCATCAAATCCCAAGGTAGCAAGGCTAATTTTATCCGAGGCACTAAGAGGCATACACTGACTTGGTACAGTAGGGTTAGACTACGTTCCTCTTTAAAAGCAAAACACCCTCCCTGAGACACAAAAGTAGACATTGAGGTCAAGAATTCCCAATCTCATTTGAGAAAAGTATTTTGGCTTTTTAGTGGCAGTTCCAGCATGTGTCTGTACTGTGCTTTTTTCTTTAAGCGAGTTTTAATCAATAACCAGAAAAAAATAAAAAAATGAGAGGACTACAAACTTAAGAAATGCCTAAAGTCTATTACAAATTCCCAAAAGCCAACTGAGAGCCAGGGCACACAAAGGTCAGCAGCTGCCTTGTAAGTGAACCTCTCAAAGTGAAAACGTATTCTGCCCCTCCTATCTTCCCTAAATTATTTCTTAGTTCTGAACAAAAAGCAGCTAAACACAAGAGGAGTTAATTCCAGAACATGGCAGAGAATAGCAGCCTTGTCATACAGGGAATCCTCAGCTTAGACAATACAGTAATTTGTTATGTCCTGAAGACACAGGGTTCTATGCTTATGATAGAGATCCTACGTCTCCCTTAAAACACTAACACAACATTTAGGTGAGACTGAGAACTTTGGTAAGGATAAGCAAGTAATGACTGATCTGTGAACACAACTACAAAAGACCAGATACACCAACTGGCTTCCCTTGAGAAAGATATTTTCCCATGTTTGTACCACTGCAAGAAATCCCCAAAGCCTTATAAGAAAAACAAACCTTTCAAGAGATGATCAGCACGAAAACATTCCCCATTCTTCACATCCTTCACCATAAAGTCAGCAAACTTGTCTACATGGCCAGAAGTCCTAGAACAGAGGATACAGAAAAAACTGCTACTGCCCAGCCCTGGGTATGGTGTGATGTTTGTGCTGCGACCCACAGAAAGCAATGCTCTTCACTCAGCTCAAACTCATTCCAAAAGCACCTGACATATTTAGCAAATCTGCTGGCAATCATGGAGATGAAGTGGTCTAGATCCTCACTCTCGAGGATCATCCCTACACCCAGGTGTGGCAAAAAGAAAAGAAGGCTTCCAATTCCCAGGCTACAGAAGGACCGTTTGCATTCAGAGCTCAGTTAACACATTGCATGTTGCCACCAGTCCATCAAGAAAGGAAAGATGGCCAAACAACTGGGGCACTGCTCTAAACAACAACTCAAGTGTCCCAGTTTTAGGCAGGTCATTTAAATCCTTTTTCTTGTCTTCTTGACCTGCTAAAAGAAGGGATGATGGCAATTTTGTACCTAATTGGACAGTTAGTAAACATTAAGACATAAGATGCCCTGTTGGATCCCACTGCTCTCCCACATTTATGCAACAGCTTCTCACCCTGATCTGTGCACTGATACATAATTACCCTGCATTGAAAAAAATGTGGAATTGGGTGACCCAACCCCAAGATCCCTGTGGGTGATTTTACAGAAGACTGCAAAAAGCAGTCATGACCAGAAATTACGTGCTGTAGAAAGAAAGATTCGTATTTACTTCAAAACTGGCTCTGGTGTGAGCATGGTACAGTCAATCTCCAGGATTTGCTCCTCCTGTATAAAGTGCTGTCTCCATGCCTGGATGATATTGTTCTTCAAAGCACATCCAACAGGCCCAAAGTCATACAGACCACTGACACCTGCAAAGAAGAACAGGAAAGGAATGTGCTAGGTGCAAGATGGTATCAACTTGCAATATCTGGGAGGAAAAGTCCTCCCTTCTCAGTGTTCCCAACAGCAGGTTTAAACCTGAGGTCATTTACTGAGTACAAACTGCTCTGCGCTAGCAGAATAAGAAACATGGCTCACTGCTCTGCAGTGAAGAACCATGATAGAAGAAAACTGGAAAGCACCTGGGGATAATACTTTATGCTATTTAGTACAGTTCAGCTGCAGAGTGCATTGGGGCATCAGATATTGACAGAAGAAACAGTTGTTGATATGAGCAATCAAAAACCATAAGAGCCACACTCTCCTCACCAACAGATTGTTCCCACAAAATATTATCCATCTGAAGAAGGAATCTGAATACAAAAGAGAAGAACCAAGCATGTTCCAAGCAGTACATTACTTCAGTAACATGTTTCTGTTAATCACCACGTTAAGCACAGAAATAAAACCAGCTAGAGAAAAAAAACAGAATATTCACTTTACTTTCTTAGGTGAAAGAGCATTAACCATACAGACACTGTGCTGACCCTGAGCAGCCTCAAATCAGCTACATGAAGGGGTTTAGCAGCCACATTTGCTCACCTGTCTAATAAAGTTCATCACAGTAACACGTTCTAAAGTTCAAGTTCGTTTTGAGCATTATCTTGCCAAATAAAAAAAAAGATCAGATAAATGGTTATGAGGAAATAATTTGATCACCCCCTGAAATGGCAAAACAGCCTACCCCTCCACAAGGCAATTGCCTTCTGCTGTGTAATGCTTAAAACTTCCAGCCTAAAGTCCTCCCATCAGCATTTAGGGAGAGGGAAACTTTTGGAAAAGCTAACACAAAAAAAAACACAACAAAAGTAATGCTGCTTTAAGTAAAAATCCCAAGAGTCCAGCATTTCACAAAGCTCCAGAGAGCAGAACATTAGCCTGAAGAAACTACAATTTAAATTTCTTTAAATCTGTACCTCCATAAATAGAAAAGGCTTGATCATAGAAAAACCTCCTTTTCAGAGTGTCTTCCATTTTAACCCTGTCCACGATGTCATCTTTGGGCTGTAAGGCCAGCTCCTGTAATTCAAGCAAACCAGAAACAGTTAACATCTCTCATTTCTGGCAGAAGGACAAATTCTCTTCTTTTACCATCACGAATCAAAAGTCCTTAAGGAACATTCTGAAGCAAAGGTATCCCGCCTACATGCTCCTTTTCTGAAGTGGGATGGGTCATGCTGACATTCAAGCACTCAGTGACCAACGTGAGCACCTGAGGACAGCATTTTAGATATCTGAGGTGGAGCCATCCAGCCTAACTTTCAGGCAGCTAAGCCTGAGACAGCCACCTTCAGCTTTTCTTACAACCAGTGGAGAAACAACTGTTTATGATCCTGAATCAATAGTTCAGCAACTGATCTGGATGAAAGAAGGTGAAAGACCCCACACGGAAGCAGAATCATCGACAGACATGGTTTGAGGACACAAAGCCAGGCAACCTAAAGCACTCGACTACTCTGCTCTTTTTAATCTTTCAAATTCAGATTCTGCTGTCTTTGAGTAGGAATCACAGAGCTTGTAACCTGTACCAGCAGCTGCTAAAGCAAACAAGTATTCACACTGCTGACTACTGGAAAAGTTGTAAGCAACTGTGATGCACTGCTGGAAACACTGTCAAGAGAAAACACCTATATCTGAGTGCTGCATTCCCAAGGGTAGACACAGTGTTTGCAAAGTCATTCTTGCACTGACAGGGATACAGCCCACACAAATTGTGTAACTGCTGAGCACACCTCTACACTGCATCCCACAGGCACTCCTCCGCTGAAAGGTGGGGCACAAAGAGCCACTGAGATTCGGATCCTAAATCATCACTCACTTTGTCAAGCTCCTGTTGGCTGAGAAACAGAATTGGGAAAACCTTCACCAACTATTTATTCTAAAAGACCTAACCATGCACACAGGTTTCACACAATGGTTGCAAACCACACCTCTGGGCTGAACACTCAGTAAAAATGACATCACCTTGCTTGGGTGAAGTGTATGCCAAAACACAGCCACGCTGCCAGATCAGACAGACAGCAAACTGCTCACCCCACGTGACAGGAGTATAAACAGGGTCAAGAGGTTTCAGTTCAGATACTGGAGTTCTCATAGTGCCAAGCACTTGAGTATTCATATATTCATTCATTTTGGAGTGTTACCGAAGCACACTTACAATCATTTTTCAATTAAATATAAATTAACAAGAACCTAGCAGTTGCCTAGGTTAATCTGCAGACCTGACAGCTGCTGCTTTTTCAGTCTGGGAGTGCAGGATAAGGAAACGTGCTTCTGCATGTTTACTGGTCTAGAGACTTAATGAACTTGAAGTTCTATTGTTTCATTTGCAGAAAGACTTCCCAGGGCATGAGTAGCTTTAAAAAGGGGGCACAATTTCTTGGTATCCTGCTCTCAAAGGCTGAAGAAAACTGTAGGTTATGTGACATCATCAAAAAACACTGTCTGAACTATAGCAAAGGATATGATTTCTAAGCAGCCATGAGTAACATCAATTTGGGAATTCAAATGCCACCCAAAGAATGTGAAAATGAAACTCAGTGAGCAGTGTTCCCTCTCACTGTGCATGGAAAAGTTCTAAATAGTAAATGAGGGCTGGTGACACATACACCAAGCGTCAGCTTTGACTATTAATAACAAACTCCATTAATTCACTCACACACAGATTTAATGCTCACAGACAATGAATGAAATTGTCACTGGTCAGAACCATCACCCATATAAACTGTTTCAGAAGTGAATGCTCTAACGCTCTGTGATCATTCAGTGTTGTAAAAATGTATTAAGTAGAGATTTCAGGGCTTTTCTGACAAAACTGCAGAACTCAAGTTTAACTTCCAGGCTCACCTTCGCTTCCAGAACTCTCTTCCGAGCTTTGAGCTCTGCTACAGCTCTGTCTATATCCACCTGGGGAGCTTTCTCTTCCTTCAGCTTCCTTACCAGTTCTCCCTAGAAGGTGACAAAAGAGAAGACTGTGATTCTTTCTTCAAACACCAATGACATGAGCTCCAGTTCTTTCAGCTCTCCTGGCATCCCAAAGGGAATGTTTGTGCTGTCTCTCCTTGCTCTTCACTTCAATCTCAGGAGGTTTGCTTCAATTGGTTTGAGTGAGAAACACTGAAGAGTTTGAAAAACTGGACATCGTTAGTGAAATTAACACTGCCTCTCCCTCCCCACCACAACATTAAATCCCAGACCTAACATTAAATCTCATTGTGCAAATGTACTCCTCCACATACCACTGTACAAATCCTTGTTTTCTGTTCTTGAGGATGTACTAAATAGATGCTCAGGTAATCAGTACAGGTTCTCATTAATAAGATTTCTCTACTTTCGACCCCCTTTACTTTTCTTCAAAGGTTATGAGCACTTTTCCTCTGCCAAACCCGGCCAATAAGTACACAACTTCTTAGAAGAACATCTCACAGACTACAGAGTTAATAGACAGTTGTTCTTTCCAGCCACCCTTCTTCAGTCAAAACCAAAGTCTGAGTTGAATTACTGAGGACAAAGAAAAGCACCAGGAGGAACAAGCACAGAGACATCAGTACCTTCTGAAGGGGCACGTTCTAAGAGTGTTCTCATACCTTGGACATCTCCATTACAAAAAAAAATAGAAAAAAAAGGGGGTCAAAAATGACACTTCCACAATACCTGCTTTCCTCATTAATGAATATTACAGGCACCGACCACCCAAAGAGAAGAAAATGTGCAGCTGTCATTCAGAAATCAGGTTTAAGAAAGACCAGGAAGATTAAAGACTAATGTTATCAACAGAAGGAGGAACACTGCAAAGAAGGCACTAAACATATATATGACAGACAAAAAAGAACAATGCTAGGCTCCCTTAGCCCTACCAGTTAAAAGAACAAAACAAGGCTGCCGTTTCCTTCCAGTTAACAAGTTCTACCAAAACATGAAAGTTTTGCTCAGGGTCTGAGGACTCTAACTGCCATTCCTGGGTAACGTGGCAGAGGGAGGGATCTGATCTTTTTTTTTTTTTTTTTCCCCTTTAAAGTAATAAGTTCAAATTGCCTTTGCTGAGCTAAGGGATCGCCAGTGGTAAAAACATCAAGGCAGCAGCAAAGCAGCCACTGCTGACTCAACAGAGCTATCACCCTGCTCACTGCAGAGCATCTAGAAGCAGCATAGAGCAACTCTTTGTCCTGATGTCTGAGTCGAAGAGTATTCAGACATAACGCAAGGAGAATGGAAGAAGGAAAAAAAAAAAACCAAACAACCAGCACAACTGAAATAAGCAATTATGTTTACTGACAGGACTCAATCTAATTAAAGCTACGAGCCTCAGCCCAGCCCAGAGGAGGAGTGCACAGCAGCACACGATGTGGCAAATCTTTCTGCAGCTTTGTCCCATAGACCAATAGAGCAGAGAGGGATCCACCCCTGGATCACGGCAGCTTATTGCATCAGGCACTGCTGCAGGAAGATACACTGCTCGCTTCCCTCTCCATAGGTTACGAGTCCCTGAGGCTTAATTAAGCCGCTCCTCCAAGGGCTGACAAACAGGGTCTGCTGCACCGCAGTGTTTCAGCTACCCCAATCCTTCTTCCCCTGTGTGCAGTGAATTACTACTATAAGCCATAGCTACGACATTCCTGGTCCCATTTAGACATATTTACCCCCACATCTCTCCTTGGCATCCCAAGGCGCTCTGCTCCAACCCCACAAGCAGACAACAGGAGGGCACAGATACTCAACAGGCCAACAGCAGCATCCATACACTGCAGGGCTCCGAGGGTCGTTCTAATGACAAGCAGTTCCCTACCAAGGCGGTACGCCGCATAGTGATTCACAACAAGAACTCACTGAAGTGCCGGTGTAATTAGGCGCCCATAAATCCATTTAATGGGGGAAACACGTGCAGAGATCTCCCAGCACATGGGACACACACGCAGATACGTGCGCAGCTAAGCATGAAGACGACGGATTCAGCCACTTCACAGACGCTGGCGGAGAACCCACACGCATCAGTACTGCTGATGGAGCGAGGAGGAAGGGGAAACGCCATGCGTGCGGGCACCGCCGCCGCTCACACACAGCAAGGGCACCCAGGTTCGGTTATGAAATACAGAGGCAGCAAATCCTTCTCAGGGGAGGACGGTGCTGAAGGTAACGAAGACGACCGGCCCTGCCACTGCGGCCAAACCCACGGCCCCGACAGACACCCCACGCACCACTTGTCCCCCGTGAACCTCGGCACCTGCAGCCCCGAGGGGACA